>JAPYKE020000449.1:0-155000 GCA_028554795.2 Sinohyriopsis cumingii
TTCATACCTGGTACCCCCTATGGCGCCCCTTATTGTGCTCTTTCGTCTGCACGAAATTCGTCAGGACTTCCTTCGTAGGTGGACTCTATCTCCTAGAGATAAAATATCCATGGAGGGTTCATGTCAAGACTTATAAAGAGGGGACTAATGACCCACATGTATATTATCTTACGGCATGTGACCTGCTCGACTTCCTTTATTTAGTCGCGAGTTTCTCGAAATCGGCTCGACGAATTTTCTTTAAATTTTTTCTGCTGTTAGAAAAGGGCCTTATTTCGAAACAGCATAAGCGGCATTGAAATCAAAATTCTCTAAGTAAGGTTCCCATGAGTACAAACTATTGATACCGTTTATTAATATTTGCTTGTTTTTTCATACCTGGTACCCCCTATGGCGCCCCTTATTGTGCTCTTTCGTCTGCACGAAATTCGTCAGGACTTCCTTCGTAGGTGGACTCTATCTCCTAGAGATAAAATATCCATGGAGGGTTCATGTCAAGACTTATAAAGAGGGGACTAATGACCCACATGTATATTATCTTACGGCATGTGACCTGCTCGACTTCCTTTATTTAGTCGCGAGTTTCTCGAAATCGGCTCGACGAATTTTCTTTAAATTTTTTCTGCTGTTAGAAAAGGGCCTTATTTCGAAACAGCATAAGCGGCATTGAAATCAAAATTCTCTAAGTAAGGTTCCCATGAGTACAAACTATTGATACCGTTTATTAATATTTGCTTGTTTTTCATACCTGGTACCCCCTATGGCGCCCCTTATTGTGCTCTTTCGTCTGCACGAAATTCGTCAGGACTTCCTTCGTAGGTGGACTCTATCTCCTAGAGATAAAATATCCATGGAGGGTTCATGTCAAGACTTATAAAGAGGGGACTAATGACCCACATGTATATTATCTTACGGCATGTGACCTGCTCGACTTCCTTTATTTAGTCGCGAGTTTCTCGAAATCGGCTCGACGAATTTTCTTTAAATTTTTTCTGCTGTTAGAAAAGGGCCTTATTTCGAAACAGCATAAGCGGCATTGAAATCAAAATTCTCTAAGTAAGGTTCCCATGAGTACAAACTATTGATACCGTTTATTAATATTTGCTTGTTTTTCATACCTGGTACCCCCTATGGCGCCCCTTATTGTGCTCTTTCGTCTGCACGAAATTCGTCAGGACTTCCTTCGTAGGTGGACTCTATCTCCTAGAGATAAAATATCCATGGAGGGTTCATGTCAAGACTTATAAAGAGGGGACTAATGACCCACATGTATATTATCTTACGGCATGTGACCTGCTCGACTTCCTTTATTTAGTCGCGAGTTTCTCGAAATCGGCTCGACGAATTTTCTTTAAATTTTTTCTGCTGTTAGAAAAGGGCCTTATTTCGAAACAGCATAAGCGGCATTGAAATCAAAATTCTCTAAGTAAGGTTCCCATGAGTACAAACTATTGATACCGTTTATTAATATTTGCTTGTTTTTCATACCTGGTACCCCCTATGGCGCCCCTTATTGTGCTCTTTCGTCTGCACGAAATTCGTCAGGACTTCCTTCGTAGGTGGACTCTATCTCCTAGAGATAAAATATCCATGGAGGGTTCATGTCAAGACTTATAAAGAGGGGACTAATGACCCACATGTATATTATCTTACGGCATGTGACCTGCTCGACTTCCTTTATTTAGTCGCGAGTTTCTCGAAATCGGCTCGACGAATTTTCTTTAAATTTTTTCTGCTGTTAGAAAAGGGCCTTATTTCGAAACAGCATAAGCGGCATTGAAATCAAAATTCTCTAAGTAAGGTTCCCATGAGTACAAACTATTGATACCGTTTATTAATATTTGCTTGTTTTTCATACCTGGTACCCCCTATGGCGCCCCTTATTGTGCTCTTTCGTCTGCACGAAATTCGTCAGGACTTCCTTCGTAGGTGGACTCTATCTCCTAGAGATAAAATATCCATGGAGGGTTCATGTCAAGACTTATAAAGAGGGGACTAATGACCCACATGTATATTATCTTACGGCATGTGACCTGCTCGACTTCCTTTATTTAGTCGCGAGTTTCTCGAAATCGGCTCGACGAATTTTCTTTAAATTTTTTCTGCTGTTAGAAAAGGGCCTTATTTCGAAACAGCATAAGCGGCATTGAAATCAAAATTCTCTAAGTAAGGTTCCCATGAGTACAAACTATTGATACCGTTTATTAATATTTGCTTGTTTTTCATACCTGGTACCCCCTATGGCGCCCCTTATTGTGCTCTTTCGTCTGCACGAAATTCGTCAGGACTTCCCTTCGTAGGTGGACTCTATCTCCTAGAGATAAAATATCCATGGAGGGTTCATGTCAAGACTTATAAAGAGGGGACTAATGACCCACATGTATATTATCTTACGGCATGTGACCTGCTCGACTTCCTTTATTTAGTCGCGAGTTTCTCGAAATCGGCTCGACGAATTTTCTTTAAATTTTTTCTGCTGTTAGAAAAGGGCCTTATTTCGAAACAGCATAAGCGGCATTGAAATCAAAATTCTCTAAGTAAGGTTCCCATGAGTACAAACTATTGATACCGTTTATTAATATTTGCTTGTTTTTCATACCTGGTACCCCCTATGGCGCCCCTTATTGTGCTCTTTCGTCTGCACGAAATTCGTCAGGACTTCCTTCGTAGGTGGACTCTATCTCCTAGAGATAAAATATCCATGGAGGGTTCATGTCAAGACTTATAAAGAGGGGACTAATGACCCACATGTATATTATCTTACGGCATGTGACCTGCTCGACTTCCTTTATTTAGTCGCGAGTTTCTCGAAATCGGCTCGACGAATTTTCTTTAAATTTTTTCTGCTGTTAGAAAAGGGCCTTATTTCGAAACAGCATAAGCGGCATTGAAATCAAAATTCTCTAAGTAAGGTTCCCATGAGTACAAACTATTGATACCGTTTATTAATATTTGCTTGTTTTTCATACCTGGTACCCCCTATGGCGCCCCTTATTGTGCTCTTTCGTCTGCACGAAATTCGTCAGGACTTCCTTCGTAGGTGGACTCTATCTCCTAGAGATAAAATATCCATGGAGGGTTCATGTCAAGACTTATAAAGAGGGGACTAATGACCCACATGTATATTATCTTACGGCATGTGACCTGCTCGACTTCCTTTATTTAGTCGCGAGTTTCTCGAAATCGGCTCGACGAATTTTCTTTAAATTTTTTCTGCTGTTAGAAAAGGGCCTTATTTCGAAACAGCATAAGCGGCATTGAAATCAAAATTCTCTAAGTAAGGTTCCCATGAGTACAAACTATTGATACCGTTTATTAATATTTGCTTGTTTTTCATACCTGGTACCCCCTATGGCGCCCCTTATTGTGCTCTTTCGTCTGCACGAAATTCGTCAGGACTTCCTTCGTAGGTGGACTCTATCTCCTAGAGATAAAATATCCATGGAGGGTTCATGTCAAGACTTATAAAGAGGGGACTAATGACCCACATGTATATTATCTTACGGCATGTGACCTGCTCGACTTCCTTTATTTAGTCGCGAGTTTCTCGAAATCGGCTCGACGAATTTTCTTTAAATTTTTTCTGCTGTTAGAAAAGGGCCTTATTTCGAAACAGCATAAGCGGCATTGAAATCAAAATTCTCTAAGTAAGGTTCCCATGAGTACAAACTATTGATACCGTTTATTAATATTTGCTTGTTTTTCATACCTGGTACCCCCTATGGCGCCCCTTATTGTGCTCTTTCGTCTGCACGAAATTCGTCAGGACTTCCTTCGTAGGTGGACTCTATCTCCTAGAGATAAAATATCCATGGAGGGTTCATGTCAAGACTTATAAAGAGGGGACTAATGACCCACATGTATATTATCTTACGGCATGTGACCTGCTCGACTTCCTTTATTTAGTCGCGAGTTTCTCGAAATCGGCTCGACGAATTTTCTTTAAATTTTTTCTGCTGTTAGAAAAGGGCCTTATTTCGAAACAGCATAAGCGGCATTGAAATCAAAATTCTCTAAGTAAGGTTCCCATGAGTACAAACTATTGATACCGTTTATTAATATTTGCTTGTTTTTCATACCTGGTACCCCCTATGGCGCCCCTTATTGTGCTCTTTCGTCTGCACGAAATTCGTCAGGACTTCCTTCGTAGGTGGACTCTATCTCCTAGAGATAAAATATCCATGGAGGGTTCATGTCAAGACTTATAAAGAGGGGACTAATGACCCACATGTATATTATCTTACGGCATGTGACCTGCTCGACTTCCTTTATTTAGTCGCGAGTTTCTCGAAATCGGCTCGACGAATTTTCTTTAAATTTTTTCTGCTGTTAGAAAAGGGCCTTATTTCGAAACAGCATAAGCGGCATTGAAATCAAAATTCTCTAAGTAAGGTTCCCATGAGTACAAACTATTGATACCGTTTATTAATATTTGCTTGTTTTTCATACCTGGTACCCCCTATGGCGCCCCTTATTGTGCTCTTTCGTCTGCACGAAATTCGTCAGGACTTCCTTCGTAGGTGGACTCTATCTCCTAGAGATAAAATATCCATGGAGGGTTCATGTCAAGACTTATAAAGAGGGGACTAATGACCCACATGTATATTATCTTACGGCATGTGACCTGCTCGACTTCCTTTATTTAGTCGCGAGTTTCTCGAAATCGGCTCGACGAATTTTCTTTAAATTTTTTCTGCTGTTAGAAAAGGGCCTTATTTCGAAACAGCATAAGCGGCATTGAAATCAAAATTCTCTAAGTAAGGTTCCCATGAGTACAAACTATTGATACCGTTTATTAATATTTGCTTGTTTTTCATACCTGGTACCCCCTATGGCGCCCCTTATTGTGCTCTTTCGTCTGCACGAAATTCGTCAGGACTTCCTTCGTAGGTGGACTCTATCTCCTAGAGATAAAATATCCATGGAGGGTTCATGTCAAGACTTATAAAGAGGGGACTAATGACCCACATGTATATTATCTTACGGCATGTGACCTGCTCGACTTCCTTTATTTAGTCGCGAGTTTCTCGAAATCGGCTCGACGAATTTTCTTTAAATTTTTTCTGCTGTTAGAAAAGGGCCTTATTTCGAAACAGCATAAGCGGCATTGAAATCAAAATTCTCTAAGTAAGGTTCCCATGAGTACAAACTATTGATACCGTTTATTAATATTTGCTTGTTTTTCATACCTGGTACCCCCTATGGCGCCCCTTATTGTGCTCTTTCGTCTGCACGAAATTCGTCAGGACTTCCTTCGTAGGTGGACTCTATCTCCTAGAGATAAAATATCCATGGAGGGTTCATGTCAAGACTTATAAAGAGGGGACTAATGACCCACATGTATATTATCTTACGGCATGTGACCTGCTCGACTTCCTTTATTTAGTCGCGAGTTTCTCGAAATCGGCTCGACGAATTTTCTTTAAATTTTTTCTGCTGTTAGAAAAGGGCCTTATTTCGAAACAGCATAAGCGGCATTGAAATCAAAATTCTCTAAGTAAGGTTCCCATGAGTACAAACTATTGATACCGTTTATTAATATTTGCTTGTTTTTCATACCTGGTACCCCCTATGGCGCCCCTTATTGTGCTCTTTCGTCTGCACGAAATTCGTCAGGACTTCCTTCGTAGGTGGACTCTATCTCCTAGAGATAAAATATCCATGGAGGGTTCATGTCAAGACTTATAAAGAGGGGACTAATGACCCACATGTATATTATCTTACGGCATGTGACCTGCTCGACTTCCTTTATTTAGTCGCGAGTTTCTCGAAATCGGCTCGACGAATTTTCTTTAAATTTTTTCTGCTGTTAGAAAAGGGCCTTATTTCGAAACAGCATAAGCGGCATTGAAATCAAAATTCTCTAAGTAAGGTTTCCATGAGTACAAACTATTGATACCGTTTATTAATATTTGCTTGTTTTTCATACCTGGTACCCCCTATGGCGCCCCTTATTGTGCTCTTTCGTCTGCACGAAATTCGTCAGGACTTCCTTCGTAGGTGGACTCTATCTCCTAGAGATAAAATATCCATGGAGGGTTCATGTCAAGACTTATAAAGAGGGGACTAATGACCCACATGTATATTATCTTACGGCATGTGACCTGCTCGACTTCCTTTATTTAGTCGCGAGTTTCTCGAAATCGGCTCGACGAATTTTCTTTAAATTTTTTCTGCTGTTAGAAAAGGGCCTTATTTCGAAACAGCATAAGCGGCATTGAAATCAAAATTCTCTAAGTAAGGTTCCCATGAGTACAAACTATTGATACCGTTTATTAATATTTGCTTGTTTTTCATACCTGGTACCCCCTATGGCGCCCCTTATTGTGCTCTTTCGTCTGCACGAAATTCGTCAGGACTTCCTTCGTAGGTGGACTCTATCTCCTAGAGATAAAATATCCATGGAGGGTTCATGTCAAGACTTATAAAGAGGGGACTAATGACCCACATGTATATTATCTTACGGCATGTGACCTGCTCGACTTCCTTTATTTAGTCGCGAGTTTCTCGAAATCGGCTCGACGAATTTTCTTTAAATTTTTTCTGCTGTTAGAAAAGGGCCTTATTTCGAAACAGCATAAGCGGCATTGAAATCAAAATTCTCTAAGTAAGGTTCCCATGAGTACAAACTATTGATACCGTTTATTAATATTTGCTTGTTTTTCATACCTGGTACCCCCTATGGCGCCCCTTATTGTGCTCTTTCGTCTGCACGAAATTCGTCAGGACTTCCTTCGTAGGTGGACTCTATCTCCTAGAGATAAAATATCCATGGAGGGTTCATGTCAAGACTTATAAAGAGGGGACTAATGACCCACATGTATATTATCTTACGGCATGTGACCTGCTCGACTTCCTTTATTTAGTCGCGAGTTTCTCGAAATCGGCTCGACGAATTTTCTTTAAATTTTTTCTGCTGTTAGAAAAGGGCCTTATTTCGAAACAGCATAAGCGGCATTGAAATCAAAATTCTCTAAGTAAGGTTCCCATGAGTACAAACTATTGATACCGTTTATTAATATTTGCTTGTTTTTCATACCTGGTACCCCCTATGGCGCCCCTTATTGTGCTCTTTCGTCTGCACGAAATTCGTCAGGACTTCCTTCGTAGGTGGACTCTATCTCCTAGAGATAAAATATCCATGGAGGGTTCATGTCAAGACTTATAAAGAGGGGACTAATGACCCACATGTATATTATCTTACGGCATGTGACCTGCTCGACTTCCTTTATTTAGTCGCGAGTTTCTCGAAATCGGCTCGACGAATTTTCTTTAAATTTTTTCTGCTGTTAGAAAAGGGCCTTATTTCGAAACAGCATAAGCGGCATTGAAATCAAAATTCTCTAAGTAAGGTTCCCATGAGTACAAACTATTGATACCGTTTATTAATATTTGCTTGTTTTTCATACCTGGTACCCCCTATGGCGCCCCTTATTGTGCTCTTTCGTCTGCACGAAATTCGTCAGGACTTCCTTCGTAGGTGGACTCTATCTCCTAGAGATAAAATATCCATGGAGGGTTCATGTCAAGACTTATAAAGAGGGGACTAATGACCCACATGTATATTATCTTACGGCATGTGACCTGCTCGACTTCCTTTATTTAGTCGCGAGTTTCTCGAAATCGGCTCGACGAATTTTCTTTAAATTTTTTCTGCTGTTAGAAAAGGGCCTTATTTCGAAACAGCATAAGCGGCATTGAAATCAAAATTCTCTAAGTAAGGTTCCCATGAGTACAAACTATTGATACCGTTTATTAATATTTGCTTGTTTTTCATACCTGGTACCCCCTATGGCGCCCCTTATTGTGCTCTTTCGTCTGCACGAAATTCGTCAGGACTTCCTTCGTAGGTGGACTCTATCTCCTAGAGATAAAATATCCATGGAGGGTTCATGTCAAGACTTATAAAGAGGGGACTAATGACCCACATGTATATTATCTTACGGCATGTGACCTGCTCGACTTCCTTTATTTAGTCGCGAGTTTCTCGAAATCGGCTCGACGAATTTTCTTTAAATTTTTTCTGCTGTTAGAAAAGGGCCTTATTTCGAAACAGCATAAGCGGCATTGAAATCAAAATTCTCTAAGTAAGGTTCCCATGAGTACAAACTATTGATACCGTTTATTAATATTTGCTTGTTTTTCATACCTGGTACCCCCTATGGCGCCCCTTATTGTGCTGTTTTCGCGAGAACTTCACATCTGCACTGTTTCTGCTGATTCCATTTCCGCAAGGTATCGATTGTTTTTCACGCAATGAAAATATACAACTCTATCACCTAGACAGGGTACTATTTTACCTGCACCTCCTCAGGCCTGTCAAATTAAACTTTTAGGCCACATTTCACCTATAACATTCCACCATGTCTACCATTTTAACATCAACACAAGACGTCTCCAGACAACGGAACAGTGCTTTCTGAATTACTCTGTTGCACAATTTGCATGTCATCCATCACGAATACTGCATATGCACTCACATAATTGTTAGATATGGTTAGGTTTTAATAGGGACTACTCATCTCCAGGGACACTTATGGTACTCTGGCCTGCACTCACTTTGAAATATAACCATACAACCTGGAATCTCATCAACACTGCAGTCTGTGATGTTTTGCCCTAGCAATTGGCTAATTAGTCGGGCTGAGGACACCGACTTCCCAAAATCAACTATGTGATCACTTAAATCTATGAAATCCTTAACATTTAGAGCAAATTGTTGATGCTCAATTTATTACATTATCAAGGATAGGTCTGTGTAAAAACTGTATCTGGAGGAGACGTATTAGCTCAAATGTAAGCGTAATAAAAGGGTTTACATCATGTGTTGTGCTAACTTTATCTAGCCGAGAATTTATCGAAATTGGCTCGACGTGTTTTCTTCCACTTTTTCTTTCTGTTATTTACATAATATCCAAGAGGCGTTGTAATCAAAATGTTATTAGTAGAGGTTCAGTTAACGCAAATGTTTGATACAATCTATGAATATTTTAGTGTTTTTTTTTTATACCTGGTACCCATCATTGTTTCCTATCGACGATATTCGTCAGGACTTCCTTCGTGGATGGACTCGCACAGAGATAAAATATCAAGGAAGGTCAATTGTCAGAACTCTCTAAAGAGGAGACGTAGAGGCCCGCCTAACTATATACGTAAGGTATAATATTCTGATCGCATGTGTTGTCCTCGATCTCTTTTATTTAGCCACGAATTCGTTGAAATCGTCTCGACTAATTTTCTTTAGAATCTATTGTACAATAATAAATGTCAATGTCGTTTTATTGGTGTACTGTAGGAACCAGATATGGACTGAAGAGGTAATCTGCTAATGGACTTTGTTACAACTATCATATATTCATCTCCGGATTCCAAAAATCGGGTCGACGAATTTTCTTTAAACTTTTCATATAGTTGGAAGAGATCCCTAACTAGATATTCTCAGAGAGGCGTTGAAATCGATATATTCTAGTTAGGCGTTCAATAATAACAATCTTTTCAATCGATCCAGATTGTGCGTCTTTTTCTTACCCGGTGCCCATAGGTTGTCCCCTTCTTTTGCTGATTCCTCTCGATTAGATTCATCAGGACTTATTTCGTGGTTGGACAAAATGTCAGTGAAAAGTCCATGTCAAAACTCTTTCAAGAGGAAACGTATTGGTCCACTTGTTTAATTAAGATATTATATGCTTGCCGCATATGGGGACGTCCATTAATTATGTCAACAATTTTTAGGCAATTTTTTACCCCCCTCCCCCTCCCTTTGTCAACAACTGTCAAACTTTCAGTGACCCCCCTAATAAAAGTCTACCCCCCCCCCCAACAAACTAACAATATTTTATACGGCTGGCTTTTATGCTAAAAATAGAATTATGGAAATTAAAAGGTCTACAAATAAATTTTAATACATTTTTTTTATACTTGTTTAACAGATTTCAAATTGACTATAACACTTTGAATTCATAAAAAAATCGAGAGTTTATATTCTAGCTTCTATCATCTTCCCATAGGGAAGCCAAATGTTCCTCAGTTGTTATAATGGGCATAGTGGCTGATTTTTTGTAAAAAATAACATTGTTGACGTCAATTTATCTTGAATTCCCCCCTCCCCCATGTCAACAATTGTCAAACTTCTTCAAAACCCCTCCCCCTATTTTGTTGACATAATTAATGGACGACCCTATGCAGTACCCACCAACCCCCTTTATGTAGCTCCAATTTCTGGAAATAGGTTAAACAAATTCTTTCAATGACTTTGGCTTATGTTCGAACAGATTCCTGAATAGAAACTGTTCACCAGAAGTTGCAATCGAAATCGTTTAGGTACGGGTTTAATTCGCACTAAGTATTATTAGATTTGCCTCACACAGAGCGTGTTTCATACACCTACCCGTATGTTTGTTTACCCGGTTCCAAGGACTTCAAGATAACATTCGATGTCAACTGAGGGCTTCCTAATCCCGTAGATACTTGAAATAATTCGTCTCTAAGCACATTATGACCACATAAGAGAAATCTCCAAGTTCACACTTGTATGGTTTTTTGTAGTTTCACGTTTACTTGAGCCATTAGTAAGCTTTCGAACACAAATACTAATATTTCGCGCCATGCAAAACAGGACGCGACCCCAACATCTAAAACAACTAATTAATCCTATTTCAAATTAGTACTTATGTATACCTATCAATATCTTAACCCCTTCCTCCACATAGTCCGCGATTTGTCTCTAGTCAGCTATATATAGCTGGCACCAAAGAACACTCTTATTTCTCTAACTGGGTTAAATAACACTAATGCATGCCTGAAGGGCTTTTAATCTTAAAGAAGTTATATCTAATTAGTCATGGAACTATAAAAAAAAAAAAACAATGAATACCCAGCTGGATGTGAATAAGGAATCAGTAACCAAATGTATTTATAAATAGTTGAATCGGGAATAAGTAACTGGTTACTTATTCCTTATTCAATCGGTAACTGGTTACTTATTCCTTATTGAATCGGGAATAAGGAATAAGGAATAAGTAACCAACTTGACGTCAATGTGTGCGTGGGGGAGGAGAGAACACTACGTTACTTCAGATTTCTAGCCTCTTTATATGGAGGGAACATAACCTGATAACATGATTACTCTTCAGATGAAAATCAGTATTACATATTTCTCATCCAAGCCGTATTATTCGTCCAAGTTGTAGTCAACAATGACTATCAACCATCCAAATATATATATATATATATATATATATATATATATATATATATATATATATGCATCAATTGTTTAGTCAGCTAGTCAGAGTTTCTATTGTAAGATAGGTGCAAGGTTGACAGGGTTTCTGCCTTATAAAACAAACACAACGTAATATTTTGTTATTATCGTACGGGGTATATGCAACCGATACACTGTAAAAATATTTTAACAAAGCACTCTTAACCAGGTACATGTAAAGACACATCACGCGCAAAATTATCAAAAAGCTGTGTAGACGCCTTTTGTATTAATATAACATCTATATTGTTAGCATACAACACGAAACGATCATCAAACCAATGAATGGTTGCCAAAACTTATGACTTCCAATCTCGTTGTTAATCAAAGAAAATGCATACTTCCTCATATTACATAATCACACTTCATCTAGCGTTTGAATCCGGTATCAGTATAATCCCAGGTTTATGCTCTGCCTTTTTCTTTTTCTTTTATTCTTTGATTATCAATCACTTGTTTCACCATCTTTACATAATGCAACGGTAGATTGACATTTTTCTCTACGGGCCTTCAATAATTTTTACACCTTAGCGGTACCCGGATGTATGGCGCTTGATATCACACCATTTTATCTTATAATTGACCATTGCAAATTTATGTCTTTTTATAGGTTTGTACATCTCTCAAGATGTTTGACAGCCACATGGATATTTTGTCGTTGAGAGGACTGGGAATGAACCCGTGAGAGCAACCTATGGTTCCACACCAGAGAAGGAGCGCTTCATCTATATTTCGTTACTGGTAATATATTTGAACTGATTGTTTAACAAGGTTGAACAGCTGGGAACTACATCGAACTAATCGTTGTCAGATGTAATGCATATCTAGGATCAGAACAATGGATGGCTGTCAACAGAGTTCCACGCCCGTCAGTGAAATAGATATTACATCCAGTTATATTACAAATTTGTACAACAATGAACTTCAACGACTCACGTTCAGCGATAAGGTGACAGAAGACATAATTTACGTCACGGAATGGATCATTTATGTGTTTGGGTTGACTGGCAGCTTTATCAGCATTGCTATTCTCCTACAACCCAAAATGCGAACTTCAACATCCGTCTGTCTGGCGACCCTTGCTGTGTCGAACAGTCTATATCTCATCAATAACGCCCTCTGGAAGTACACCTGCATACTCAAGTGCTCAGACATGGTCTTCTATTACAAATACAACGTTTACGGAATCTCTGTTCTATTCTACCTGAAAAACAGCTTCAGTCGAATATCTTCTTGGCTGATGGTGATAATTCCCGCGGAGAAAATGGTGGCTGTCACGTTTCCTTCGAAATTCAAGGTCTACTTTACAATAAGAAATATATTGGTACTTTTTGTCGTTATATCGACCGCAACCTTTCTCTTCCTGTTACCCTTTTGTCTAACATTTAGAGTGGATTATATATATGATCGGAGCTTGCAAGCAAATAGGGTCTTCATGAAGGAAACGGATTACTACAGAGACAATAAAGATCTGCTTGATAACTACATAAATTATTTCCTGGTTATTGCTTTCAGATATTTACCGATGGCTTTGGTAGTTATCGTCAATACCAAACTTGGGATAGCACTGTGGAAGAATAGGCGCTCTAGACAGATGAGATATCCTAACAGCAGAAATTGGGCCAGATCTGGAAAAGAACGTAGGATAATGGTCGTGCTGGTTACAGTTGTGACAGTTTTCATAGTATGTCTCCTTCCCGGAAATATCCACGTCACCGTCACGATGGTCGTTGAGGAGTACAACTTTTATCGAAAGTACCACAACCTATATGTCACCATGGGCAATATTTCACTCCTGCTAGAACTGTTGAATCCCTCAGTTATTTTCTTCATATACATGGCTACGAATAAAAAAATTATGAAAACGTTCAAAGGCATATTTTTCAGGTGCACAGCTAAGCAATTGACCAATGCTGCACCGGCTAACTTCCAATCGGATAAGTTTTTGGAGACCCAGCCAATAGCAAAGGGAATGTCAACATCTGAGGTGCTAAATACGACAACAATTGAATTTCCAGGTACGACCAAGACAACGTTTGCACTTGAAGTGAGAAGTACGAACCATCTTGACCAATCCAGCCAAGCGGACACCACGACTGTCTAATTACCTTGAGCTTTATTTATGGACCTGTAGTGTTGTAAATTGCTGGGTTCTAAACCTTTGAGACATTTTTTACGTCTCTATGGTCTTAAAATAAATAACAAAAAAGAGCCAAAACCAGTAAGTTTGTTAGGATTAAAAATATAATTTATTTCCATAAAATAGAAAGTGAACAAGTAAAAATAACTCACAGTATGGTGAATGAAATCTTAACAGTCCTAAATGTTCTATCAGGCCCAAAAGTATAGAGCAATCCAAATGAGCTCCAGTGTTATTCCGAATGATTCCCACTAATTTGCTGATGTTTCAATAGTAATGAATGAATCACACTGATATAATCCCAACATGTCATTCGACGAATTCACAGTAAACAAGAAATAGCTATTATTTCCAAAATCTAAATAGTTCGAGCACTTTGTAAATCCAGTGAATGATTGAATTAAATAAAATTAATTCTCTCAATTAAATACAACTGAATATCTTCCAAGACTGGTGTTTACTACTAAGGATGTCTAATTCTCGAGTAAACATCTCTTATATACAAAGTTAGGACGTATTTTCAGAAATAAACGAAAGACGCATATTCTTTCTAGAATGATTTCAGCACGTAAATAATATAAATGTTAACCAGTCAGAATTCATGATATCCTCGTCCTGAATTTAGATTACGTAATGTTTACCTTGATAATATAACTCAACTGTGGAACTTAATGAACGAATCTACGTTCTATGGTTAAAAAATCGACTTCTTCTAAGAGTACAAACTGTTTCATTCAGAAATTATATTGAAGATATTAAATCAATAACCCTTACAAACCACGATAATGAAAACAATACATACAATATAGCTATAGATATACTTAACACAGTTAGAAATGACCGTTATTTACATCATCAAGGAAAAAATTGTCAACCATAGTTTATGTTTAATGGGTATAATGATCATGATCCAGCAACTAGATCATGCTGTTCATTGCGTCCATCCTAAACAATACGGTCTAAAAAATGTACATTTGACTTGTCCTGCATATGTGTGTTTATGAAGACTATGATTAGTATTGATGCAACTCTTCAAATTATTCTTTATTTCACTTATTATAATTATCATTGTTAGTTTTATTTATCTCCTTACTCCAGGAAGCAAATATGGTTGATTTGTATCAGTATGCTATTGAAAAACTTTGCCATTTTACCGACGGTGTTTTATCTTTTCATCATGTCACTTAGACATGTTTTGAGTTGGATGAGGATGGTATTTTATCCGTATACGCTGCTAAGTGCGAAATGTTTATAATATATGTACGACGCAGGGTTTGCAATGCAATTAGTACAGTATGTTGTACTTTTGATTGCAGGTTATACTCAAAACAAACAATCTTTTGCACTTTCAGAAATGAAAATGAAATTTTCATATTCGTATCATAGTCTGCATACGACATGATGCAATTTGTTAAGAAATTCTCATATATTCAGTATAACAGCCTATTTAAATTTGTGATTATACGATTTTTAGTACTCTGACAAAATATAGCGTCCAATAAAAGAATGTTTATCTACAACATGAAGAATCTGACCAAATTGAAGATACAATACCTAAAATTACACAGACATATGTGCTAGACCACAATAAAAAAGACTCCTATTGTAAACATCTGATCTAACTGAAGCTACAATCCGACAGGTGTACCATTTCTTTACGTCCATTCTATATTATTTATTTATTTATATTTTTATTTGAAAAATGTCACGTACCTCAGAAAAAAGAGCTGCGGCATTATTTGAGACTGCGGGGCCCCGAGTGGCCGAGTGGTCTAAAGCGCTCTCCGTTACGGATCACTGCCATCTCACCTCTGTCTGCGTGAGTTCGAGTCTCGGATTCGGCTAATGTGGGTATGTGAGAAAGCTTGCCAGTAGTTTCTCGTGGGTCGGTGGTTCTTTCCGGTGTTTTCCCGGGTTCTTCCTCCACCATTAATACTGGCCGCCATGTATAGCCTATCGTGTGCTGAAAAATGGCGTTAAACCCTACAACAACATTTGAGACTGCAAATAATACGTTGACATTGTACAACCACCATCAGTAGAGGTTAAACATCGATGACATTCAATCTGACGATGGAGGCGTACACTGCGTCACTAAATCGTGTAAATAATAACTCATTTAATATGGTTTACGTGGAAATTGTTACGAAACTAAACTGATAAAGAGCTTACACGAAAGCTACAGTGGGGTCGAACTCTATTAGATCATCAGATTAAGCCGATGTATATTTGTTAAAAATGTTGTTTTTTATGGTTGTTGTTGCAATGCATACTTGTTATCATATATGTTGTAATTTGCTCTCAAGAGCCTTTGTGCTTTATTATTCAGTTGTGGATACTGAAAGCGGTATTAATTATTTGGATATAAATTCGACAATGTAAGTAACTTAGTAACCTAGTATCTTTCTTATTTATTTATCATGAGTTGCATCCATGTATTTATAAAGAACCACGTCAAGGGCCTATAATACAACTATGACATATCGATGACAACCTGTCAAAACGCTATGACATATAGACGGCAAACATAAAGCCTCTGAAAAGTGTTGATAACAGCCACTGTTACGTCATATTGTGTGAAAACCTCGATAGTTAAATAAAACTTGCTGTTGTGACAATGTTATATCACTCTAGTAACGGTGAGAACCCAGGAACATATACGTAGCGTGCTATGACGATGCTTACATTAATAAATTCTCTAAAATACATTCGAATGGCCGTCATGAGAATGAATAATCATCGCTTTCATATAAAAAAGTATTGAGATCCTCAGTTTTCCTCTAATATTTCAACACACTTTAACACCAATAATCACTCTCTACTCGATTTTTCTTTCATGACAATAGATATTGTGCATGGTGACACGAATATACTCAGAAAAGAAACTTATTGGATTCATAAGTTAGATAATTCGTATACTTTAGCTGGTGATAAGAATGGCAAAAAAAATATACTTACAGTTATACATCCTGAATTTCCTCAAAAGGTACTTTCTTAGTTCTGCAAATCCGAATTACATGAGCCATGTCATAGGTTCTCAATCTGGATTACACATTTCGAAGTTGTACTGTAATTTCGATGATAAGTGCAATAATATCCTCCTTACTGCACTCAAAATGAAATAAGCATCAAATTCGATAGCGTCTTTTTGATAATAGAAATTGAAAGACTTCATATTTTTCCCACATTATGATTTCAAACATTCAATGACAGAAACAGAAACACATTTGCAGATGTGAACACGCGTCTTCTTAGATTCAATCTCATGTATTTCATGTGGAATTGTCACATAAATCCAGTCCATAATCACGAAATTTCCTAGAATCGAGAAAAATACCAAAATCTATTCATTCCAGATCAAATGGAAAAGTTGTTGCCATGCACATCCATTCACAATATGACTCCAAAATTCAATTTTAACTAGACATGCCATTTTCTTTCGAAAGTTATGTCGAGCGCACGGCCAAATTCAAATTTATCTGGCCGGAGTTATGTGCGCAGTAATAATGTTGGTTTTGTGTAATGATGAATATGCGCTTGTGTATTTAGTTTTTAAAGCAGCTTTCATTCATTTACGTTGTTTCTTATAGTGTATTTTGTTTATATAATTAAGCCTTAGGTAGAATAAAAAAATGAACATATAATAAAAAGGTTAATGCATTTGTGTGGGAAAATATGAACTCGTTTTGTCGGAAGGATATACTTCGCTCCCAAGGTCGTGAAGTATTCCATCCAAAACACTCGTTCATATTTTCCCATACAAAGGCAGTAACCTAATAATCATTTATGACGTTGCGTAATGACGTAATTGTTGTTTTACAATAAAAGACGTCATCCGTTTCATTCAAAACATTTCGTACCTGAAGAAGCATAAATTAAATGCGAAACTTGTTGCACAGAATTTTCGGCGCTTGTGTTGTTTTTTATCACAATTTTGCATTCATTGAGCATTAGCAAAACAAACAATTTTGTGAAGAAGGGGTGGATCCCATTTTCACTAACACAGTATGAAGACACTAATTTCTATAATTTGCACCCCACCATCAACCCCCAACACCAAAATACATTTGTGAATTAATCATAAGCAAGACCAGGGCTGAATCCACACCTATATATGAAAATGTATGTTGAGGAGAGCAGAGATATATTTAGGAATCTAGGAATCTTGGTCTGAACGGTAGGAATAAATTATCAGATTCGTTTGACTGATACATGATGAAAATAATGAAACTAAGCACACTTGACATAGTTATGGTACTCATGCCTACATACTAGGTAAAATAAAGGACTGGCTAGTTATTTTGCAGCAGTAATATGGCATTAACATCATGAATGTTATCTACGAAATGGTTATTTTAACACTTAGACATGCCCCTCCCCCCAATCCAGACCGCTCTGGTGGCCTCAGATGCGGGAGGTCGCGGGTTCGATCCCCGGCCGAGTCATACCAAAGACCCTACTAACAATGTCCGCACTGTGGCAGTTTATAGTGATGTCTAGCACTGGGTCATCATGCCGCAGACATGTATCCTGATGTCCCACCCAGTCATATTATCCTGACATCAGGCCAACCAGTCCTAACGCTAACCTCTTAATGCTGAGCTCCAAGCGAGGGAGCTGTTAGTACCATGTTTGTAAGTCTTTGGAATAACTCGGCCGGGGATCGAACCCACGAGCTCCCGCATCCGAGGTGGATGCTCTAACCACCAAGCCACCGGAGCGCTTTACATACCATGTACACCTCTCGCTATAAGTAACTTACATACCATGTACACCTCTCGCTGTAAGTAACATGTATACCTTGTACACCTCTCGCTGTAAGTAACATGTATACCTTGTACACCTCTCGCTATAAGTAACTTATATATCTTGTACACCTCTCGCTGTAAGTAACATGTATACCTTGTACACCTCTCGCTGTAAGTAACATGTATACCTTGTACACCTCTCGCTATAAGTAACATGTATACCTTGTACACCGCTCGCTGTAAGTAACATGTATACCTTGTACACCTCTCGCTATAAGTAACTTATATACCTTGTACACTTCTAGCTGTAAGTAACATGTATACCTTGTACACCTCTCGCTGTAAGTAACATATATACCTTGTACACCTCTCGCTATAAGTAACTTATATACCTTCTACAACTCTCGCTATAAATAACTTACATACCTTGTTCACCTCTCGCTATAATTAACTTACATATCATGTACAACTCAAGCTATCATACCATGTACACCTCTTGCTGTAAGTAACTTACATACCTTGTACACCTCTCCTATAAGTAACTTACATAACTTGTACACATCTAGCTATAAGTAACTTATGTAACTTGTACACCTCTCGCTATAAGTAACTATCATACTATGTACACCTCTCGCTATAAGTAACCTACATACCTTGTACACCTCTCTTTATCAGGAACTTACCTACCATGTACACCTCTCGCTATAAGTAACTTACCTACCAAGTACACCTCTCGTTATAAGTAACTTACGTGCCCTGTACAAATCTCGCTATAAGTATATGACCGTCAAGACTTCTATGAATTTGCAATGCAATCGAAACCATCTTAAATGAAACTCAAAACTCGCAAGATACGTTGATCTTGTTCCTTCAAAGTCTAGCTGGGCTTGATTTTCTGGCACATTTAGAGACCAAAATAGGATAGAGAGATGTTTTATGCACGGCTGGGTATCAAAGAAAGACTAGACTACAAAAAACTGGGAGATGCAGAACATATGGTATATACATTTTAACTCTATTAAATGATAGAGTTAATTACCACAGTCACTTCACATGAAATAACAGAAGTCCTGCACACACAACTGTAAATAAATTTTGTTGGCCAAGCCTCAGTATCTCACATTATTCTTGTTCGTAGCAAATAATTTGTCCGCAAAACTGCATAGTTCATCGAGACTGAGTTTCTGAAATACCTTCTTTGTTCAATGTCTCGTAGACAAACATATTCTTGTTAACGTTGTATCTCTTTCTCAGCTTGCTTGTGTAATTTGAATAAACTTTAAACTTTATATTCTGGACTGCTGTCTCTTTTCGTTTATTATGCAATACGTTTTATTACCATCACTTGATCTTGAATACAACGAAGTCACCTAATCAATCGTTTCATTGTACCAATTCATTTATTTTAACAGAATTGTTTTTTGAAATGTTTCTTGAATGTCTCCGGTCCAGTGAACGCTTCAAGTTCGCACGACATGCATGTTTAACTCGCTCATTTTCCAACGCGCTGGTTTTACAAGATCTGTCACACTATAAAAACTCGTTACATTTTAGAAATTTAAAAGTCTTCTTGCTGCTTGATAATTCTTAGTATTATACCATTTTTCTTGGCTACTCTTTTCTACAGGCTCCGAACTGTTAACTAATTCATCACATCCATTAAATTTTATGAACAGAGACATTTTACCTTTTGCTTACTTATTCGTCAAAATATCCAGAGTTGGTATATGTCATCATGTCTGTCATAGATTGATAGCTCTTGCTCATAAAATAAGCCCCCACCCCTCCTCAAATCCTCTCTTTTTGAACTCTTAATAAACAAACAACTATTACTTGCATGACTTTGAATTTTTCCTTTGTGACGTCATAAAGATAAACCTTTGCAAATATTGATTTATATACTGAAAATATTATTCGCCAATTTTGAATTTAGATGAGCAACACGTCAGATAACTAAATAGATCGAATCATACCTAATTAAGAGCAACACGTCAGATAACTAAATAGATCGAATCATACCTAATTAATAGGAAATTGTGAAGACATTATTAACTTTTGTATAGAACGCCATAAATCAGAAGACTCCAATCGACCATATAAGTGATTACTGAGTCCAAAATGAATTTTAAACCAGTATATCCACTTATCATGGCAGGAACAGTAGTTGATATCAACAATGGGGTCACGCAGCAGGTGCGTCTTCTTAATACATTTTCAAATGAGGTTTCAATTAGACAGGATGCAGCGATTGGGGCAGCAAGAACATCTTACATTATGTAAGTCTTAGTCAATTCAAAGTGCCAAGAACAGGTCGAAGATTATAATGCAGTCAGGAGCATAGAAAATGGCGAGTAAGTAATTTTAACAAGTAGATCTCAGATTGGTCACAAAAAGAAAGTTCTGCAGGAATCTGAAGTTCCAGACCATTTTAGGGAGTTATTGAAAAGTACAAGTCAACAACGAACAAAACAAGAGAAGATCATAATCGTGAACATACTGACAAAATATGAGGAAACATTTTGGAAAGATGAAACAGACTTAGATCAGACAGTACAGGATGAGTACGTCATTGATACCTGGAATGCAATACCAATTAAATAACACCCTTGACGTGTTGCATTGGTCTTTGCTAATGAAGAGAAGCCAATCATCAAGCAAATGAGAAGAACAGAAGATATCAAAAAATCAACTTCACCAAGGGCTTCTCCACTTATCAGAAAAAAAAAATGGGAAAATTAGACCTTTTGTTGATTATTGACGAAAGAATGCGGTGACAAAGCCTGATGCATTTCCTATACCACGTACACAAGAATGTCTCGATGCCCTGGCAGGAGTAACTTTATTTTCCACCTTCGATATCATGTCCAGTTGCCACCATGTACCAGTGAAGAAGAAAAACGATATAAAGACAGTTTTGGTCGCAAAATATGGGCTGCATGCATTTGTTGCAGTGCCAATGGGGATGACTAACTCAGGGCTACAATTCAGAGAATTATGGAAATTGCATTTCATGGATTACAGTGGTATACTTGTCTCATCTATTTAAATGATATAGTGTTTAGAGCAAACTCTTTATTGAAAATTGTAAAAAGAACAAACAAACAAAATATGTTAGCTCTGTTTCGCCAAATATAGTGTAATATTAGTTTATCTTAGTGCACTGAGAATTTTAATATAAAGACATACCTTTTTTCTTTTCACAGCAAAAGCGAATGCAGTTATATGAAAATACATGCCTCTCTCTCTCTCTCTCTCTCTCTCTCAGTGCAACATGACAAAATCATTACTTACATTTCTTATGCTTAGAGAGTAAATGTGTCTGGAACAAATTAATCCTGAATATGGAGCTACCAATGTACATGTTACATTTTCCATTAGTATGTAAAAACTAATATTCTACTCCATGCAAGAATATATGATGTCACAGCTTTCCACTTCAACATCCACGACTGAGAATTAAACATTGGTTTGCAGAATATTTGCAAAATGTATATATCCCTCTCAAATACATGTGCGAGAACAAGTTAGAAAGTGGGAATAAATGTGTAGTCCCAAAGAATCCATGCCAGTTGTATAGGAGTGGGTGTTTTGGTTTGCTCCACTTGCCTCTTTGTGGCCCTTCAACCTGTCCTCGGCTCTACACGTCACATGGTCCAATCATGGGGGTAAAATCTTGTATGGAAAGAAGTGCCACAAGAGATACAGCGGGAACAACACACCATCCTTTCATACTACTTTGTGGTATAGATTTGGTTGTATATGGTAACGATCAATACTGCGCAGGTAACACACAAAGGCAACTGCTGTTTCGATCGATACTGCATACAGTCACACTGATTATAACTATAACAAGATAAACTATGTATTGATTTTTGCTATACGGTGCGGTATAGTTCTTTAGCATGAATTTGTACTTTCAAAAGAGAACTATATAACTGAGTTGTGAACATTTTCCTATTGAAGAAATGCTCGAACTCTTCAATAAATATGAGCTGTCGGATGTTAGTTCTATCTTAACCATCCTTTTAGGCTGATCATCACCTATCAAACAGCTGTTCTTTGTCCCTTGCAAATTCCACGTGAGTTTATCCAGTTTTGTTTCTACATTTCCGTGAACCTTTGTCCATATGCCTCGGGTACCAGTTCATAACCTTTCCAGACATATCGCTTAACTACGTCAAAATTAGCTCTTTTTTGTACCGACAGTGAAGTGTATCTAGACTTCACGAGCTTTGCCAATAAATACATTTTGTAATAACAAAGTCCAAAGCTGTCTTGGTCCTTGCAAATTTTCAACAATTGCCTAAAAAAAAGGAAAGCATTGATATGTCACTTTTCTTTAAATGGGGGTACTAACCTACTATTTGTGGTTACATCAAAACCTGCTTTTGTGCAATAGAAAAACTGCTGTCCCCCTGCCAGTTCTAATTCGTTTAATCTAAATTGCATTTCCCTTTCGCCTTCTTCTATTTTCTTTACTTTCCCTTTCCTCTCTCTGAATTTGTATTTCCCTTCTTTTCTCACAACATTTTCATTTGCCTGGCTTCTCTCTCTCTCTCTCTCTCTCTCTCTCTCCAATAGCATTTGCCTTTCATCCTTTTGATTTTGGATTTCCATCATTTTTTTCTAAAGATGAAGCTTTCTTAACTCTATTTCTATTTTTATTTTTAAATGCAAGTTTCCTAATGTCCTATCAGAGCCAGATACATACTTGCAAGTCAAACCAAATGTACTTTTATCAAGAAAAATGTTTTCCACCAAATACCGGACGAAACTATTTTTTTTTCTATTTCTTGATTTACCAAAGTTGTCTAAGTAATATGTTGTTTACAAAAGACTCTGGCCGAGTGGTATAAAGCGCTCTCCGTTACGGATCACTGTCATCTCACCTCTGGCTGCATGGTTTCGAGTCTCGGATTCAGTCAATGTGGGTATGCGAGTAAGCTTGGCAGTAGCTTCTCGTGGGTCGGAGTTTCACGGGTTATTCCTCCACCATTAATACTGGCCGCCATGTATAGCCTATCGTGTGCTGAAAAATGGCATTAAACCCTAAAACAACAACTACAACAACAACAACAAAAGACACTAACAATCTAAAATCACGGACAAAAATTAAACACAATATAAATATAAATAACACTAGAAACATGGAACTTTTATATATTGTGAATGTTGAATTTGAACATAGAACGATGCAATTCAATATGTAAAAAATTAAATTAAAAAATGTAGTGAATAATTTTTTTTAAAACAATTTTTTAAAACAAAATTAAACTCATGAAATAATGCACATGTACAGCATATTTGTGGTTGATACTCATTAACAGCATCATGGAAATATTTCTGCACCTTATACAAGTTGCATTGCTGGATATTTGTGAAATTCTGTCAGAGAAAATATCTTACACAATCAGATTGAGGTCTTTGTTCAAAACACCTGACGATATTTTTCTTGTTATTGTACCTTCAGGTCATTTATTATGGGTCCAAGCAATTAATTTATGTGTTTATTATGGGGTGACTATACGAGTAACACATTTCTGCTGGTAAGACTTACATTAATTATTTATAATCACAATTATATTTCACTTAGTTTGGATAAGAATTTGATTGCCAAGTGCGGCATTATGACATAATCTGATATCCCATTCAAATAAACCATTTTACTTTATGCGTTATTAATTACAAATAATAATAATTTTTAACTGTCACTCTTAAATATTACATCAGAAATGTTGAAAAGAAATTATTTGATTATAACTTTATATAAGTTTATACAACTGATCTTAACATGGTTACGTATCCCACATAAGCAAATATCCATATATTTTAGAATGTTTGGGATCAGAAGTACACATTCAGTACAACATATAGGATCTGATTGTACCTATAGTTGATCCGTAAGGTTCATATTTGCCTGCAGGCATTTAAAGTATATGCAAATGCTATTTTCATCATGAATATGCTGGTGTATTGTAATATATTTTAATTTAGTACTTTGACTAAGTGCGGTATTGTAGCAACAGTGGTATCACATTCCAATGAACCATTCAGTTTAATAATTGTTAACCGACACGCTTACATATACACTAGAAACGTTCAACCAGATTATTTTAATTACGTTTGCACAACTGATCTTAATAAGTACATGGTACATGTCCCACATATGCAAATATCCATCCTTGTTTACAAGATTTGGGAATCAGAATTTCACATATTTGGCAGTGTTCACTTGCAGTATCCAAAATTGTTATTTCCATCAAGAATAGGCATTCTTATGGCAATATCTTTTAACTTAGTACAGTGTTATCTAACTCCCTATATTATGGTATGTACTAATTGTCACAACGATGAAGAAACCTCACCATCCCCACATTGTTCTAAACTTATGATAGCTAGTGTACCTTATCAGTTAACTAGCATGTAAATGGCTCGACATACACTGATTAACATATTTCTAGAAATCGCATATATTTTTGGATGAATAGTCGCTTTAATACGTGTACATTGCTTCACCTTTCTGAGTGTCACTGTGTTAAGTTTAAATTTTTCCTGCGCTTGCACATTTACTATCATTTTGAAATCTCCATATCTAGCATATTTTAACTTCATTTATTGACACCTTATTGATCAATAAGGTTAACTGAAACATATTATTTTAGCCTGGTATCAGGAGAAATGTGGAAGAGTTGAATTAGTATGGAAGCTCTCCACTTGTCAGGTGGCGATACCAGGACATATCCAATGTATCTGCCACAAGTAACCAGGATTAGTTCAGATATATATATATATATATATATATATATATATATATATATATATAACCTCAGAGACATGGCTCATGTCTTCGTAAGAGAGATCAGCACCATTATTCACTATGGTAGAGCCTCGCTGGATCTGTATTTTCCTATTATATTGTCGCCTTTTGTGGAAATTGACTTTGAAATGGAATGCACTTTTGCTATAAAACATGGTACTGGTCCAATCAATTTTTTAATTTGAGTGCCCTATTATTAATACTTACAACTGCCGGAGTACCTGACACAATAAATGTGGAACATAGCGCTTGACATTGTTTCTTTAGTGTGTACACCTATATGCTAATGAACAGGCATATTACTTTTTGCTGCAAAATTCACTGTGAGCTATCTTGCTTCACTATCCCTGGGAAAAAAGTTTCAGTTGTACAGATCCAAGCTACCATTTGTTTTAAATATCACTCATTAGTCAACTATGGTGTCTAAAAATTTTCAGTTTGAATTTTAAAACTTGTATGAAAATTAAATGTTTCATTAAAATTTAGTTTTCTAAATTTAAATGTTTATTTAAATTTCTGTTAAACTTTTTTATGGTAATGTTTTTACATATCAAACGTATTTTCAATTAGAACTTATCTTGTATGACAATACACTTTTTACTGCATTGAACAATTCCTATAATTAAGGAAGATAGAACAAATTTAGTTTTGGTTTCTCAAGAGCACTTGGCCCAAAAACTTCCACCCTGTGCAACGCCAGCACTACACACATTCTGACAGCTGTCACACACACACATTGTTTGCTATGATATTACAAAAAAACTTCATGTGTGAAGTTGAAATGGGTGTGGGAAGCAATTATAACAGTATGACTAAAATATAACAGTATGACTAAAATACAACAGTATGACTAAAATATAAAGTATGACTAAAATATTACAGCATGACTAAAATTGGCCTGATAAAACTTAAGTAGCAATCACTACTTTCTATTCAGTACCCAAGAATATAGTCCCAGTCTAATCTGAGAGAAATGTTTCTTCTAGAAACAGTAAGTAATGAAGTATTGATGCTGATCCAGAAGTGAAATCTGTAACCCATTCCACAGTGCTTCGTTTGCATTACAGACTCTCGAAAAATGCGGAATAACCCATGAAAAGAACTTAATTTGTAAAGGTATTTTAGATTAACATATGATTTTGTAGGATTTTGTAGGATTTGGAAACAGTAGAATGTTTAGTACCAATAAACAAATGTTGAAACAATATAGGACCAATAATTGTGATCTGCGCCCAAATCTCTGTGGAAGAATTATGTCAGTGCCGCAGTCTACCCCACAAGTCCACGGGCCAGTGTTTTCTTCAGTAGTGGAAGGACCCAAACGACTTCGAGAAAATCACTGACGTCAACTGAAATTTCATAATGTAGAGGGATACAAATGTATCAGAAACAGTAAAAGTAGACAGGCTGAAGCCTCAATAAACATGTACACAAATTATATCGTTTAATAACGTTTACAGACAAAATGTTATCAACACACTTAAAAACAAAGATAGATGCAGGATTTTCATTTTCTTCTTTTTTGAATGACAAAATCCTTGTTTGTATCAATGAACAGCGGCGAATTCAAGCCGCTCTTCCAGGATACCAATGTCAGCGAGAAGAAATTTAATTCATAGTGGTAAGCAGCAGAGGGGGCGAACCCACCTCATTTTATAAGCGTTATTTTGGTAAACTAACCCTTATTACAGAAACGAAAAAACGTGAAACCGAGGCCTCTAACTTTCAAAGAGTGAGTCTCTCTGCTGGTTTAGTGTTTGTTTCGGGTATACACGTGAGTTTTACTACCTTGACGCCTTATCGAGGTCGCGCCCCCTCTGCTGCTATCAATTAAAAATTGTTATATCAAATAATGGTTCATCCGGAATCTTATACTGCCCCGTTAGCTCGGGAGCGACTGGAAGCAATTAAGAAATTTCTCCCCGTGAGAGATTCTTTCAGAAAAATCCTATAAGAACGGCAAGAAGCACAAGTTGAATACGCAGCAGGTACAGAACATTTATTTAAACCTGTTACTAAAGTTACTGAAAAAGTCGTAACGGCTATTAAGGAGGATCTTCTTCCAGTATTAAAACAAGCCGCTGCGCAGACTGAAAAAAATAGCAGCAAGAATCCAAGAAAACAAGATAGATTTTACGAGAACTTCCAACTGAAATAGCTGCAGCTCAACCTCCATCTGTCGATGAAGAAATACTTGAAGGTATTGGCAAAATTCGTACTGAAGTCGCCGACGTGAAATAAGAACTTGCACCTAAACCTACACCAATAAAAGAAAACATTGAATTGATTAAAAAATTTAAGGAAGATTTTGTCAAAGATATTAGGAATACTAAAAGTGAAGAATTACCTGAAAAAATATTATTAGTATGTTTAATAAATCTAGTATTTTAAAACCCGATTATAAAGGTGTAAGAGATGATAATCTTAGTAAATGTATATATCGCATATATAAAAAACAAAAAACAAGCCAGAGATGATGATTTAGATTACAGAAGTCTTGATGAAAAAGTACGAAAACTTTATAAAGAGAAACTGAAACAACTTCAACAACAGCAGGGACTACAACTCCCCTCCCAGCAGGAACCTTCATATAAACTTCCTCCACCTCTGCAACAGATAGAACAACAACAATGTTCCTCACCGCAGCAAAGGTTTATGTCGGAATTTGAAAGACCTAAAGAGCTACTTAAAAAAGCAAAAGAAACAAAATCACCCTTAAGACTCTTTGAGAAAAAGGCGAAAACAATAATTGAAGAAGAAGGAGCAACCAGAAAAGGTTTTACTGGAAATGGTCTTGTTGCTTGTCCTAAAAATATCCTCGATGACGTGGGACGACTAGAAGTTCTCATAGGAGGAAAACGTACTGGCAATAATTCTCCGGAAATAATTAATAAAGCTGCTAATATTTGTCAGCGATTATTTACAGGTGGTATCATGGATATTAGCGTTTACCGAGAACTTATTGATGAACTCGTTGATGACTATCACAGTGATTAGATAAATGGCAAGTAAAATAAGATGATCATACACAATAGTCAGCGTGGACCTGTAATGGTCAGAGCAATAAACTCACGATTACCAACCTATAGAGCGATTTACGGAGATGGACTTGGTGATGTTGTTCAGGGATTATTCAGAAGATTAGCTCCAAAAGTAGCACCTGTTGCAAAACAATTATCTATGAAGGCTATTGATGTTGTTCGTGAAAAAGCTCCTGGTGCAATTGTCAACGTTGCTGGTAAGGCGTTCTCGGCAATCAAAGAAAGACTAGCACGATTAATACGACGAAAATCACAGCCAGTAAAATTACCAAGCACTGAAACCATGCCTGCAAATGTCAGTAAAATAATAAATCTAGCTTCAAATCAGAAACTGGCAGCGCTAGCAGATCAAGGACTCGGTGAAGCAGGGCATACTATTTCAAGTTTGATATCAGGAAGCGGAGTTTTCTGAAGGCGGTAATCCTCGTGTTATACGAAAATAATTATAATAAAAATGTTTAAGCGCATATCCGACACAGCATTTGACATGGAAGCACCTGTCTTTCAAGATGAGTCTGTGCGTGATTATCAATTTTATTTTTTTCTTATGACGCACGACTACCAAATCAGCGTGGAAGAATTGAACTGCAAGTTCATGATACAAGTAGATACTTTTTACGCCTGAGGCTTTCGTTGAGGTGGAAGGTGAAATTGTAAAAACAGATGATACTGTATATGCAGATGGAGTACGAGTTGGTTTTGTCAGCAACTGCATCATGGCATTGTTTGATAACGCCACCTATATGATCGATGGAAAACATATCGAGACAGTTCAGAAAGATGTTGACGTTGCTACAACAATAATAGGATTGACAAGATACTCTGACGATTATACAAAATCAGCAGGCCCCACAATGATGTTTTACAAAGACAATTCTAATCACCCAGACAACAGACCGTATAATATAAGACGACCAAGAAATTTTGCCAATAACGCCGGTGATTCATGATAGTAATCCAGAATTTAACTTAGGATTTACAACACGCCGATCAATGGTGGATGGAGGTCATAGACATTTTTCATGCGTGATTCCACTGTCGCATATCTTTGGATTTTGAAGAAATGTTAGAAAAGTTATCTTTGGAGTTAAACACACAGTTGATCTTGTGAGAAAGGCTACCGACGATGACGCTGTCTGGAGATCTGCTGCTGATGCTGGTAAAGTAATACTAACAAAACTGTTGTTATGGATGCCGGTAATGACTCCAACGATCGTAGAAGAACAGCGACTATTATCTTTTATGGAGACAGATGGTAAGTCCTGGTTGAAAACAACCACGGATAGTATGCCAACTGATATTAACGGGCAATTTACATAGCATCACAGCAAATTGTTTCTGCACCACGATATATATTTGTTGCTTTTCAGAATTATGATCGAGTAAACTCACAAGAACGGAGTCATATAATATTTGACCGACTTGGTGTTACCGAGGTTTCTTTGCGAATAAACGGACAACAAGAACCAACAGAAAACATACTACTGAATTATGAACAAAATCATATAGCGCGTGTATATCATCGGCTAATGACGTTTATGGGACGTGATCAAAACGTAGATACTGGTTTACAAATATCACAGTTAGATTTTAGAAATCTGTATCCGATTTATTACTTTTCGCTGGAGCATCTTGATTAATCCAAACAATCTGTCGTTGAGATACACTTCAGAGCCAGCGTGAATACAGGTGGTGGTGTTAATTACAGAGCAATCGCGGTTATACTCAATGACAAAGCAATGTTACTTGAAGGTGGTAGTGGTCGAATGAGAGTCGTTGATGCACCAGTGGAAAATCTTCAATCGCTGTGATTTAGAAACACGAGTATTTCCTAAAATGTCTTACCATCATGTTAGTGTCAGTCTGACTCCTGGTCAGATCAAGAAGCTACAATCCGAGTCAGCGAAAAAATGCGGAACAACAATAACGCTAAAGCACAATCAAATCACAGGCGGTGAAAATAAACTGTCGTTGACAGCGCGCCAACTTAAACATCTCAATGACGCTAAACAATCCAAGACTGGAATACGATTTAAACTTTCTGCTTGTGGTATCAACAACATGGTTAAAACCGGAGGAATATTCCCACTTCTCGCAGCAATTCCAGCGCTGATAGCTGCTGCTGCTCCAGCTGTTGCAAAGGCGGTCGCGTTAGGTGCTGTTGAAACCGCCGCTGGAATGGCATTATATAAAGCAACGGGAAAAGGCATAAGATTACCAGGGATCCTTTCACATACGGGAACGGCCTAAGATTACCAGGGAGTCGTTTCACATATGGGAGCGGCCTAAGACTTCCAGGGAGTCTTTTCTCGAAACTTCCAGGGATAGTTTAATAACACCAATGTCAAATTTTGATTCACTTGATGCTGCTAAGCAAATCAAAATAAAAAAACTTCAGAGGTTTTTTATGCGAGATCAATTACCTCAACAACCAAACAACGCTGAAACAGGTATTATTAATCTCAATTCACGTGTTGGACCCGGTACTCATTGGGTAACACACACGATTGACCCTCGTGGAATTGTTTATTTTGACTCGTACGGGTTAGCTCCACCGGAGGAATTTATCAGATATGTCGCGCAGTCAACGATTCCGGTTTGGTACTCAACGTTACCAACACAAAAATTAACCGATCCGCCAATATGCGGCCGTGAAGCAATTGCTGTACTCGAGTCTATATCAAAATCATCATTACCACCTCGCAAAGGTGTATACGATTATACAAGTCAACAGTTTGAGAAATTATTGATTTAGATCCCCATTTGGAAAAACGAAGAAAAGAATAATGGTTGATATCTACGGAAGATCCCGCGATGTGAGTAAAAAAAAACTGACATAGATTTATCAAAATACGTGACAAAAGATGATCTTAATGATCTCATGAACCTGGCTGGAGTTGACCGAGATGAGGTTGTTGTTTTTTTCAGGACAGATATGGCAGGCTAAAAACCAGCAACATCAAATGGAATTATATAGTTCGAGGAGTACTCGGCGCGGTCACGGATAACATCCCTGTGTTTACTGACAGCGGTAGAATCAGAGACTCAAATAAATCGTTTACAACCATCAGAGATGAAATTGCAAGAAGCGCCGCTAATCGTTTGAAGAATACCAGCGAGACAATGACAGGTGAAACTCAGCATGAACGGAAATAATATAGTAGTGCTCGGAGAGAGCCAACATCCGACGAAAATGCGGCAACAAAAAATATGTGGACGTTAACTACAGCACCGTAGATAATAAATTATCCACATTACGGGCCGAGTATGACGTTCATGCATGTTCACGAATCTTCGTAGAAATTTTAGAAAAATTGATGAAATCGCAGATATTTTCTTTGGTACTCCATTGATCGCTGACATGAAACTCTCTGATATCAAGACGAACATTGAAACGATTAAAAAATCACTCGAAGACCTCGTAAGTGGAATTTCTGTTATCGCTAACAAAATTAATCTGATTAACATTCCCCCGGGAGTAACTCCGGAACAGATTACCAATAAAATATATACACAGTGTCATCCGGATTCGCAACATGGTCACAGCAGAATAAAACTCTCAAAAATACAGTAACAGTTACTGGTGTGTAAAAACTTTCTCTGTTCAATGCTGCAAAATTTGAGATATTTACAACGTATCCCTAGCGGCATTCAACCGATAAGTTTTCCGGTTTTGTGTCTCTTCTGTTAAATAGCGGAACCGAAGAAATATTTATACTGGAAGCAGCTGAAAAGAAATTAACCGCAACATCTTAATCGTGGTGTCTGGAATTTGTTGCTGAAACGCCTCAATTGGTTACTGCGTAAAATAATAATGGCGTTGACAGAATCAAGCGTTCATAATATAGATATGATCAAGTACGTGAATGGCATGATCAAGTACGTGAATGGTAATCAGCGCTAAAAACCATCATTGACAAACATACCGTGAAAGTAAAAAAATACCAAAGACGTGCAGTTGCCATTGATGTTGTAGTTTGTTCAGTGTCCACGTTAGTTGCGTCGACCGGTATAGTGTTATCAGCGCTGAACCCTATAACAGCAGAAGTAGCAACAATATGAGTTTCATCAGAAGCAGCAATTGCAGGTGTTTTTAATATTATCGCGAAAAAGATATCCACATGCACGAGTGCAAAATTAAAAGATAAAAATAATAGTTCATGAACCAACATTATCATCTGCAATCGAGATAAATTCTCCGGATTACGCCGTTGATATATATCAGTCATCAATCAGATCAGTGTTAGGCTGGCCTGATGTTGCACGGCCGATACCTCCCTCCACCGTTACCAGAACCAGCGCGGTCTGATTTTACCACGGACAAAGAATCATACCACGAAATTACCCCATCATAAAAGATCGTTTACTTGATATGAAAAATGCAATGTTGCCTGGTTATCTTACCTTCATTAATAAGGACGATGTATTTATGCCGTCGCTTTTTAATTTTTTAATAGCAGAAATAACATCATTGATATTTTCGTAATTAATTATATATATATATATATATATATATATATATATATATATATATATATATATATATATATATATATATATATATATATATATATATATATATTTAAAAGAAAAATATTTTAACCTCCCGTGTGAACACCTATGGTTCCCATATAACATCCTAGCAAGTCCAGAGGGGTGTTTATTTTACACCGAAGACGACAGAACCCCATATGAGCCTCTAGGGTGACCATATAACATCCTACCAGGCTCAGGGGCACACGAAACACAACCCCCTATGTGAGCCTCTAACCTGTCAAACAACAGTCTAGCAGACAAAAGAGGGCGTGTTTCCAAGGACAGAACAACACATAAATCTTAATTAACTTAAGTCTAAGGAGGAAGAAACATTCCCATGTGAACTCCTAGGGTGCCACCGCATCTTAGTGAGTCCAGAAGAATAAAGTAAACCTTAATTAAGGACGGCACAGCACATAAATCTTAATTAACTTAATTCTAAGGAGGACAACACGAACACATATAGGACGGTACAGACAGACACGGGGTCATTTTCTACGCTCAACGTTCAACAGATTTTGCACACCCTCCTCCCAAAATCAACTCTTGAGGGCACAAAAGGCGCCCGCCACGTGTTGACATGGCGGGAAGATGTGTTTATTTGTTGAGTTTCGAAAACCCCAATAAAGAAAACGGGTCCTATAGTATATAAGCTGAACTGATACTTGGAAATTCAAAGATAGGCGTGACTTATATTCTTAATGTTTCTTAATTATAATCGTAGAAAAAATGAAGATGAACCAGAAAACCCGACGGATTCAGTAAAACATATATTGTCTGTGAAAAAAAATTATTTATCCCAGTATTCAATTACACCTGCCTGTACTGACAATCCTTGATAAAATCCTTGATAAATCAAGGAGAAGTAATCGGAGATAGACCGGAATTATTTTACTTCCGTGTTAACCGTTACCACAAACAAATATTTCCTTCAAGTATTCTGAAAGGACAGAGAAAAGATTAAACGAGGAAAGAATGATAATTTACCTTTGAGTCTATTGTACATTGGGAACCTGTAAGCGGCTCATTGATTTGGTGCATGTGTATGTAACTATAACGATAATGAAACTAGGATGCGGTTTAATCAGTCACAAGAAACTAGGATAACTCTGTCAACCGCGTTACATATCCTCGGTAGAGTTGTCTCCGTTCATTACCCGAACATAACGAAATGAGATCCAATTTTCGTACTTGTTTGAAAAAGCTGATTTGGTCACTTTATTTGTAATACGTCGTACGGGTGGCATGCAGATGTTAAAATACTTGGCAGCTGTGTTCATTGACTTAAATATTAGCTCTTCGCCGGTCTCTATATTGAAAGATTTAACTGCCTTAGGCTTTCTCCCCCTCCCTCCACGGTAATATTCTCGCTCTGTGTGATAGCCTGTAAATTTTCAAGAGAATTATCGGGGTTGTCGCTGTAGATATGATCGATCACAAGACCATCTTTGATCTCCCCGTGAAAAACCTCGAATAAAACTTGTGACAGCAATAATTTTTCTTCCCAGCGGTGAATCTAAGATAACCAAAATTATCACCTACACCGACTGGTTTTTTTCAGTCGACAGTACATTACTACACCAACACGAGATGCTTCATAATTTTTAAAGGTGGGATGTCTGACAAATTCTTTTTGCTCCATTTATAATAATATTATTTGTCTCAATTATAACTTATCTTCAAATCTGGCTATATAGTCTTCAGGGGATCTTATAACCTTATCAATGACAGGTTTGTTATTTTTCTTATCGTAATATCATTTTAACTCTCTATATCTTTAAACCACCACAACACGCACACAGCTGTGTTTTTCCTCTAACTCCAACACCACACCGCAAACACGGTTGTGGACCAAGACTCCACCTCCTCACACTTTGCAAATGTTGACCACAGAATTCATTTACGCAGGATTTGTTACAAGGAGTTGAAGACCCTAGCATCAACTACCTGCACTGATTTCTCATTTGAGTCAACGTATATATATAAAAATTTTTATTTAAATACTTGTCTGAAACATAATATGGAAGAGTTTGAGAAATTATCTACAATCGAGCCTTGGAACACTTCTAGATTCGATCTTGACAGAAGAACCCCTGACTTGCGGAGGCGAACTCTGACTGATCCAACTATTAATCTGATTAACATTATCAGGGATGCTAAAAAAGAATTTCGTGATGATAGGGCATCTCACACGTGGTCGACATTCAAAATTGTACGCAATGACAAAGTCATCGACGAAGTCATTGATGCTACAATGAACGATAAGCGGGCGAAAACGACTATCGATTATATCAACGATCAGAAATATTTTTCAGAATAAAGCTTATTGTGCTAGCAGAAACAGATTCCGCTGAGTGGATTATCCGTGACAAACGTGACCCTGTCCTTGCTAATGGAAATTCGCTCTGTTAAGTAAAAATTCCAAGCCAGGATTACTGACTGGTATTGACAGACCATATTGCTAACGAGCGTATCCTATAACAGCGATTGTTTATGGAATTTATCAGCTAAATGATAAACCCAACATCGATGATCTTGCACCAATGAGATTTTCATCCTTGACAGAGTCAATGCTGAATTGTGTAGCCGAGCGAGTAATCGAACATTTTACAAATGCGATGCGTGGAAATGGTTCACGAATCTACGACTTTCGCGGCCAAACAAGTGGGCTGAATCGGTTAAGGATACCGGAGCTACAATAAATGATGTCGCTAAGTTAGAGAAAACACTAAAATTCCCAATAATTGTAGCAACGATAACAGGAGAGATTTTACACGATTTGAAACATTATAAAGAAGGGGGGGGGGCTCCAATAAATATCGTTGATCATAATGCTTACGCGTGGGCCAGCGCAGTCACAATATTTCCACGAGATCGTACTTTAAGATTTTGCCCCCCGGAGAACTCTGGAAGAATTATGTTCGATTTTATTCATGAAATAAGTAAAACGATCCTGTATCAGTATGGCTTTTTAAGAGTTCAAATGATGAAAAATATGATCAATTTGTAAGACCTAACGGCGAAATGTACCGCCTAGAATCTCTTCATGAAACGATGAGAAATCTCGCAAAGAAATTTTCATCTGACAATATTGACAAATTACTGAGCAATTGTTTTACAGTTCCGTCAGTTGCAGCTCATTTTGCAAGAGCGAAAAATTCGCGGAAACCAACACGATTTGAATTTCTCGAAGATGTGCAATTAAGTTGTGTCGAATACGGACACCGTGGATTGTGGAATACCAATTATGACCACAACGACGTTATTTCCGTGGATATGGTCCATGTTATCCGGGAAGATTTTAGGGATGGGAGAGTGTTTTGGATATTTTAAGCGATTTGGACACCCCACAAACGAGATTACAAGAGTATCGATAAATGGACCACTACCTGATTTTAATCTAACCGGGTTTGCTCATGTTGTATCATTCGAAATAGCTAAGTGTCTCCATCCAATCTGTTATGTTTGGTTCGGTAGACACTTCTCTGAAAAACGCTGGGTTCCAATAGTGTTGTTACGATATATGCTTGATTGCAAAATATTGATATCGTTGATGGTCAGTGAGGCAATTATATCATATCGAATGCAGACTGAAGTTTGGTTATCTACACCGGAGTCTCGATGATGTTATTGATGAACTTAGAAAAACTGCCCTGATGCATCTGAGGATTGTATCATTAAGTATGCTTCAAACATTTTTGAGATCAAACTTAGCAACAGTGAAAAAAACAGCAAAAGATCTTGATAGAAAAATAATCGGCAAATTTACTCAGGGTGGAGCATGTGATCACCGACGGCATTATGCGCGATTAATTCTAGATGATGTTGAATATAAATGTATAATCGCTGATGCAGCAACGACAACTATATTAGTAAATCGAGAAGACGCTTATTTATCTGACGGAACACGGTTGGGTACAATTGTTGATTATATCAGTGAAGAATCGCCTCAGTATACTCATCTAAGATCTTCAACACTCGCTTATGTGTCTATAAATTTATTATCAATGATAAATAGATTCCCTGACACTGCAGGGTTGCCACGGACTCATTTTATATTGAAAAAATACTTACCGTTGGTATCTAAGTTTATCAGCGAGGATGAATCGTGGGGTACGTGGAGAATAAAACAAGAAATGTTACGCAATTATTCTAAATTAGCGGATGTTACGATTTAAGATATTTATCGCAGCGATCAAATATCAGAATTATCTTCTGCGCCATCTATATCCGACCCAGTATCCAGACACAAGACGGTCTATTTGAACGCACCTGGCGGTTGTGGTAAGACAACTCGGGTGATCGAATTATTTCGACAGAATTGCGATGACATGATCGTTCTAACACCTACACACAACAGCCTTGCGATAGAAATGAAACAACGAGGAGTGCAATCACGTACTTATCACAGCTTTTTTCGATACAAGGGTGATATATGGACTCCTGACAGAATGGGAGCGAAATATATTCCAAAAATTAGTATTTGGGATGAAGTGTGCACAGCAAAGATATATAAAATATGTTTCTCGATTGGCTATTATTGAAAAATATAGCTGTGATAGTGTGCGGTGATCACGGTCAACCACCACCGTTTGTTGGACCATCTCCACACGAATAGCTAAAGAACTTTGTAGATTATTACGAGGAGATAACTGATGATCACAGATCTTTTGATGCAGAATTAAGAGAATTAAAAAATTTATCAGACTACAACCAAATACAATTCAGTGTGAAATAAAGCGTAAAATAATTTCAGAAACTTCAATGAACGACTTTCTGAAAACGTGAAATCCAACCGATTTGATAGTGGCAAGTAGAAAGATAGCTCGTGATACACTTCAACGGAGGTTGCTTGAAGCGCATAAAGAAAAGTTTTCAGCGTTACGTGTGCCATTGTGTTATAGACCAGCTGATACACGACGACAGAATATCGACGTTGATATATCAGGACAGTCAAGGAAACAAAATCTCGTATTAAATGATGTTGTCGCAGTTGATGTCAATGTCGTCGAGGATGCACTGCGCGCGGATAAATCCCCGTGGACGTTAGGATACGCAATGATAATTCACTCATCTCAGGGGTTAACCATCTCTGATACTCGAGTTTGGATTGTAGATGATCGTGTCGAGTGGTCAAATTTAGTTTATCTCGAAGTGTCTCGAGTCAGAAGAATATGTCAGCTGCGGAGAATTGTCATGGACGCTACAGAAACCATCAATAATGTTACTGACAGCGATATAGTAAGAAAAAAATTAGCCGGTTATAAACAAAGCGACAAAAAAAATAATCGAGAATTTGATAATGATGTTGAATTTATCAACGCGCTGAAGCAGCAGCAGAATAATTATTGTGCGAGCTGTAATTGTGTAATGTTGTGGCAGTACTCGAATAATAATCAAAGACAATTTACCGTAGATAGAAAAGATAGTAGTCGCGGTCATACACGTGAAAATACGATCTTGACCTGTCTCGAGTGTAATCGACGTAACTGCGCTAGTTAAGTGATCGCGGTGGTAATTACGTGTCTTCCGGAATTACTTGTAATTGTTCACGTGTAAATCCACGTTGAGGAGCAGTTGGATCTAATCTGTAGATTGCAGGTCTTGCCGTGGATCTTTCCACGCTGGAAATTTTGTGTGTTGTAATACTCCAGACATGATCAGTTGCTCTTTTTTTACCACCTTCAAGCTCACCAGGTTCATATAGATATCTTACAATCACATTACCTAATACTGGCTGCACTGAAAAATCACGTCGTTGTACTGGTATGTGTTTCTTGTGATCGCGTTAATAAGTTTCATGTTGGTTGTTCGAGTAATTTCATTATTTAACGCAGCTATCACACTTGGTAATATTGCAACCCACTCGCGAGATCTTTTGTCTTGAATGATTTCCTTCGCGTATTGATATCCAAATAACCGCTCAGCAAGCGTTCGATTAAATCGTTCAACAATTGCCTGATCGCGGTGAATTGCAGTATTTTGACATTATGATGCTTCATCAGCGATGATACTGCGCCCTGAGATTCTTTGCCAGGATCAACCTGTAACAGTTGTGGCCATCGTAGGAGTTCTCGTTGATAAATTCGTTTAAAGGCAGAAGCTACTTCAGCAGCTGTCTTTGTTGATAACGGCTCTGCTTCTTTATATCTCCTTGCAACATCAACGACAGTTAACGCGTATTTGTACGTTACTCAACGTCTAGTATCATGTGGTAAAAATAAAATATCAGCCTAACATCAAAATGCGCGTATTTTATTGTTTTAGGCGGCGGTACTTAAATTTGCCATATTGCCTGCCGAGCTAACCATTTTTCAGCAGTAGAACGTTCGACACCTGCCGCCGAAATTAGTTTACTAATCGCTGCTATACCTTTCCAGTATCCTCTTGGGGAATAATAAATCGACTCCATTATTTCAATAATCGGTTGATTAATTACCGTTTCCCAATACAAGCTTACCCTTCATTGCAGATCTCACCAACCAATTAGCTAATAATTCTTTGAAAGATTTGTTTGTTATGGAATTTAGCGAGTGAATTAATTTTACATCTGCGATGTGCCTATGCTGCAGATCATTACTTTTATAAGCTACATCATGAGCATGGCACGCTTTATCAATAGCATTTATTGGATATTCAACTGGTTTGCTTGGTCTTGGTTATCAAGTCGGATATCAAGTCGGGTTCCAGGTCCACTGTAATTATATCCTGGGAGGTGTTTTTCTCCTGGGTACTTAGCCCATGGTGTTCCTGGTAGTTTGACTATCTGGGCGGCAATATCACCTCCTCTTTTTTTATATATTGTTTGGGTCAGAAATAAACTTAAATTTCTTTGTACCGCATTGTTCACACTTACCTGAAACTACTGATCTGTTATTTTTTGTTGTAATAGTTGTTAGTTCATCTGTGGGGGTACGCGTCCTGCATTTCACACAATATAAATCCATATTATAATTATAAGGATGTAATTGATTTTTCAGAGACAAAAGCGCGGGAACCAGTCAAGCATCATGCTGCGTTACCAAATTATGTTCGAATGATTATAATTGGACTGTCCGGATCTGGTAAGACGCAACTATTACTTAATTTGATAATGAGGTGGCTCAAATGGGATAAGTTGTACTTGGTTGCACCGTCTGTGGATGATCAGCGATGCTACGATGTACTTAAAGACTTTAATAAAAATGCAAAGTTGCTGGATGAGCGTGGTGATGATGTTATGGAATTTATCACTGACATCAGTGAAGCACCGTCTGTAGATGATATTGATGGGTTTATTAACAATTTAGTTGTGTACGATGATGTGATGCTGGATAAAGAGGCAAACCCTGCTCGGATATTTTCTCGAGAAGACACAAAAACACAAATGTGATTTATGTTACTCAACGGTACACACAAATACCTAAAGTAATCAGAGATAACTAATATTTTTGCTATGTTTAACGGAGTTGATACTCACATGTTGAAAAATATTCATAGGACCTGGTGTAACGGAGATATGGATTATAATCTGTTTAAAAATTTATTTAGTCATGCTCGGGCAACCCCGCATGGATTTATAACAATAAAGTTGCATGATCCGTGGTCACGATATCGAATCGGTCTTGATAAAAATTGTAATTGATAGCAGCAGAGGGGGCGCGACCTCGATAAGGCGTCATCGTAGTAAAACTCACGTGTATACCCGAAAGATAAAAACACTAACCCAGCAGAGAGACTCACTCTCGGAAAGTTAGAGGCCTCGGTTTCGTGGGGGGGGGGGTCGTTTTTGTAATAAGGGTTAGTTTACCAAAAAAAAAACGCTTACAAAATGAGGTGGGTTCGCTGCTTGGTAATATAATGTGCGAGCTGATTACTCGAGTGAATTTTAGAAAAACGAACAGATGGATGAACGGGAAAAATATATCAATGGTACAGCCACATGTCGATAGGCTTAGGGTTCCCTACATTAAATGAAGTAAATCTGTGTTACCAGTATGCATAATATGAGATTTTTAAATTTCTTTACTTGCAGTTAATTACAGATGATAAAAGAATATTTGTGTAAAAAATGAGAAACATGTACATACAAACTCTAATGTTGAAGGAAAGTGACAAATTCGTTTCACTGTGATTTTAAATTTTCATAGCATTTAGATGACATTACTAATACAAATACTTTGTTTTATATTAAACAGTCCGACATATCCTGACTGTCCTAGTAAGTGAAGTAACATTTTACTATAAAATACACCCAAGTACTTCAACATAGCTTTCTAACAAGGACTGTCTGTGTCGCAGCTAGTGTATACATTTAAAACCCGCTGTTCTCATAGTGGTTGGCTTACTTCTAATGCAATATATTATTATTATTATTATTATTATTATTATTATTATTTATCATTATCATTAGTGTTATTATTATTATTATTATTATTATCATCTCTCTGCTGGTACGTAAGACAGATAAATTTGACACGTGACGTCTGTCATGTGCGGATATGAAAATCATGTGATACCTATGATAAAAGCAAGGCTAAGTAGTATATATCAAGACAGTTGGGATATGCATGTTGTTTATCCACAGTTATTCTCATATCCGACGACAATGATCAGTTGGGCATACATATTGTGCATTGTAACTACAGTTCTAGCGGCTCTAGCATGTGAAGCTACCATAGAAAGTGAATGGCGGGATTGGAAATTGAGATACAACAAGCATTATAGTCCAGAGGAAGAGGAAACCCGAATGAAGATATGGTTAAATAACAGGGAATACGTCCACCGCCACAATAATCGAGCTGATGTCAGCTTCTCTCTTGAACTCAATCAATATGCTGATGAGGTAAATAGCTTTCAAACGTCCGTCTTTTATACCTGCCTTTAAATTCTTTTTTGTTTTACTACTAATTCGTATCCAGAAAACATGTCAGCGAGACAACCACTCCGTGTTGGACTGACTGACTATTTTCATTAAAGACGCTTGCGCAAATAAGGGCATGTGCATCTGGTTAATGTCCATAAACGGACTATTTAATTAATCCTGGGGGAAGGAATTGGGGCCTCATCCTCCAGGCATTACTGTGATCTTATATCACTCAGATCGTGGGACTAATATCGGAAGCCTAAAGTCCCTAACGACATGAATGTAGGGCTTGCATGAGTGGGAATGGACCCAGCACACACTCATGTTTAAAGCTAATTAATTCAGTCTGCCATCACTGAGCTGGATGTCAACCAAAGCTGCATGTGACGCCAGTAGCGATTGGTCGCCACTATGACGTCACATCGGGACACCCTGGTTTAGACGGGTGGTAATAGTACGATATCTCCGTCGTGGTACAGAAGTCCGGGAGAGGCAAGGTACTCGGAAACAGGCGCAAACGACACAGGGCACTGAAACGCCAGCACGAACTTGACCAAATCTAGCCCAGTTATTTAATGGACATAAATAATACCAATAGTGTGTAAGCCACTGTGCAATTAATCAAATAAATCGAATCAAAACAATTTCAAAAATGATTCATTGATAATAAAGTTTGAATTTTGTGTACAAAGCGTACATATAATAAACTAATACATACCAATCAGCGAAGTCAAAATGACTTATACGTTGTTTGTATCACGCATAAGAAAAAATTAAAGAATAAAAAATTTGATGGCGGTAACAAAACAGATCAAACTAGGATAATGTCAAAATTGGTTCTCAGCCAAAATGAGAACCATACTTATTCGACCAGGCAACTTTGAAAGTAACTCGTCTTGTACACCTCGAGATTCAGGAACGTTTAAGCTTGTCCGGATATGATCTCCACTGGTATTCGGTCTGGCATGTTCTTCACTTGTATGCAACACCCACCCCAGGTGGCCTCTTCAAATAAAGTCTGCCATCTTTTCCCAGTCATGATATTTTTATAACGCCGTCCACTACATAAGTCCAAGCTCTTTTGTCTTTAGACCCGACGAGGTAGGTAGACAGGTTTACGCGAGCGGCTTACACATATGTATTGCCACGCTCCCTTTCCTGTTATTTTGATGGTTCGTCATGGCCCATGTGTAGCACGCTTTACAGCTCATATATGTGCCCTTTTCGAATGATGGTCGGCGCTCCGGATAATATCTTTAGACATCTGTGGTGATATGGGTCGGTTCAGTTGAATAAGCAGTATGCAGTGCAACCAGTGCACTCTAATGTCCCTGTATGGCCGGTGCCATTCTTCTCCATTCCAAATGGTAATTCCTGGCTGCTTGTAGTTGCATGATTTTCCCGCCCTTTAGCCGCCTTCCTCACTCACGAAGTGATCTGGTCTACGTCCTCTTGATGAATGAATGACCGTATTGGAGCAGAAGCGCGAGTATATACAGGACCAGCCTTATGTCGATTGGACCGATTTGGCCCAATCGGGGCCCGCGCTGACAGGGGCCCCGCGCGATAGTAATTGAAAAAATGCATCTATAGAGAGAGTGTAATTTTAAAGCGATGGAAGAAAAATTTTAAGTTCAAAATCGTATAAAACCTGTTTAAAAGTTTATTTCCAAAATGACAATATCGGGCCGAACGTTTGCTAAGGGCGTTCCTGGGTACATACATACATACATACATACATACGTACGTACGTACGTACGTACGTATGTATGTATGTATGTATGTATGTATGTATGTATGTATGTATGTATGTATGTATCACCTTGTGCATTACAAATGCGCTTAAAGTGAACAATAACTTGTACGCTAAGATTGGATTACCCTGTGCTGTTTTGTGCACAAAGTAGAGCACTGCTGTGAACAAAGTAGTACACTATAGTGTACCGTGACGAGCAAGTAATGCACTTCAGTTAACAACTTATACGAATTTAATCAGTAAAGAAGAGAACACTTATTTGCAGTCAAGGTCATCATTATATCTTAATGGCACGAATTATTACAATGCTGTGTTTAAGGTTATTACGGTGGACCAATAATTAGGGAAAGTATTATGCTGATGAAGGTAATAATGACGATAATTCGGTTGATTAACTCCTTTTTCTTTTTTTACTCACACAATAATTGTAGAAGGATGGAAGTTAAAACGTCTCTGTGGAATTGTCGTAGTTGTAGTTTATTGCATTTTGTTAACATTACTGTTGTTATTGATTGTGTATTAATATTAATATTATTATTATTATAATGGTCAGTAGCTACTTGTGTCCGTTTGTCGTATATCACATCATTACTGAAAAGATGGATTGATAGTATAATCGAATAAGGAACGTATGTTATCTGTTTGCAGAAGAACTCAGTATTTTCAAAACCCTTGTAAACACGCACACACACACACACAGAGGTCGTACCCCGCCTCATATCTTTGAAAGTATTTACCTGGCACAATACAATTCCAGTTCAAGAAATTTTCTAATTTTCTAATTTGGAAGGTCTCACTGGATAGTTTCATCACTTGAGCTGCAAATAAACAGCCAGCTTGGTTTACGTATTTATGTATGTTTGATACAGCGGTAAGTATCTCAAACTCGAAATGGTTACTCGGTCATTTGAAACATGTTCAGTTGTTGTAATACGAGCGAACTTCATACATGCGCAAGGCCCATAATAATTTTTCGAGCTGCCTTGTCACAGGAACATATTCAAATAGTCTTTTACTGTCAAAAGCTATCACTGGTACAAGGAATTAACCTGAATACCTTAATTAAAATCTGACAAGCACGCTTTCCACAAAACTCTATATTAGTTGTTATTTGTCTCTTTCTTGTAGAAAATATTATCATTTTCTGCAAACCTCTTCGGTGGCCTGAGTAGTTAGAGCGCCCGCCTCAGATGCGTGAGGTCGTGGGTTCGAGTCATACCAAAGACCTATAAAAATGGTTCTAACAGCTGCCTCGCTGGGCGCTTGGCATTATGAGGTTGGTGTTTGGACTGGTCTGCCTAGTCTCAGGATAATGTGACCGGGTGGGACATGATGCCACTTGTCTGCAGCATGATTTCCCAGTGCATGATATCACTATCAGCTGCCACAATGCAGGCATCGTAGCGATAATGACTGAACTTTTTTTTAAAGCTACGTTACAAATCCAAATCACACACACACGGGGGCCCCGAGTGGCCGAGTGGTCTAAAGCGCTCATCGTTCCGGATCACTGCCATCTCACCGCTGTCTATGTGGGTTCGAGTCTCAGGCTCGGCTAACGCTGGTACGTGAGAAAGCTTGCCAGTAGCTTCTCGTGGGTCGGTGGTTCTTCCCGGGGTTTTCCAGGGTTCTTCCTCCACCAGTTATACTGGCCGCCATGTATAGCTTATCTTGTGCTGAAAAATGGCGTTAAACCCTACAACAACAACAACAACAACACACACACACACACAGAGACACAATTCTTCTGCAGTCCATTTTAGTGAGACTAGAAAATAAGAGTTGTCAACGGCGAGTGCAGTATTAAATCAACGCTACTTTTAGTAGTCAGAGAAGCCTAACAATGTTCATAGTAAGGTACATGGTTTTTAATGCGGATGGTCGAGAAGTTTAAAATAAAAGTCGGGACATCTGTACAAATAATTTAAACGTACAAGATAAAATCCACGATAACTTTGAAAATTAAAATAAAGGGAACTTAACTACAGTGACAAAATTCTCTGAGTCATTAAAATTTCGTGTCAGTAGACTATAGACTTTATCATTTTTTAAAAACTGATATACCATGCAGTCCAATATAATGCAGTCTAAAGCAAAATAACTTTATGATATTTACGTAAAATTACAAAGTAAGTAGAATTTTTTAAAAATGGTGGTGCTCTGACTACATTTAAAAGATCTAATTATTTAGATATTATTATTATTATTATTATTATTATTGACAGGAAGAACCATATACATACGCATACAAGGTGAAAGTAATACTGATCATATTCAGATGACAATATTTTTAATAACGAAACCAATGATGAATTCAAGTAAAAATGAAAATAATAATGTACAAAAATGGCTCAGATTTTAATCATGATTTTGAAATTATAACATTTTATGAGATAAAGAAATATTCACAATGCTAATATATATGTTTATCCGATTTTTAAGAGCTCACAGATAAAATTGTGCTCAGATGAAACAAGATTGCCAATGTCCATGAAAAGTAATATCCTAAAAAGTTAACTTTTTTTAGGCCATCAGACGACCATCCTTTAAACAAGAAGTTCCTGTTGAAATGTCCATGAAGAGCAATGGCATAGTGACTGATGGCCCAACCCCGCCTGCCACCTGGGACTGGAGACAAAAAGGAGTTGTATCCCCTGTCAGAAACCAAGGGATGATGGGAAATGTGGGACCCATAGTTACTACAGGTTTAAATAATAATCTGTTAGAGCATGCTGATATCAAAATCTTTGCATGCACTTTCACAAATTCTATTATTGGCGTTTTTGTTCTTCTTTGAATGTTGTTGGGAATACTTACCGCCTGCCCGTCCGTCCGTCTGGTTGAGTTTTTCACATAGGATATTTTACGTGTGATTTAGTGGAGTATTTGTGTTGAATGTAAGCGTTTCTAACTTAAATAAAGTAGGTTAGAAGAACTAAGTAAAAAATGCGAAATGAAAGTAGTCTTTATTACATTGAAGTGTTAATATTGATTTCACAATCATGTCTTCAAACTGTGCCGATGTCACGGAAACACTTTAACAATAATTCAAATGGTAACACAAATTTTCAAATATCAACAGCCAGTTTCCTCAGACGAAGAATCAAATATTTTTGCATGTATGCACTATCGTTAATCAAATTATATTTGTGTGTAAACGATTTTAAATTCCCGTATATGGTCTAAATCAACTGTATTTCAGAGTGTGTGGAAAGTTATCACGCCATTCATACTGGCCAGCTGGTGTCCTTGAGTGTTGCGGAGACTTACGATTGCTGTATCCAGTCAATGCTAATAGCGAATGTATTCGGCTGTGTTCACAATATCGGTAAGATTAATAAATACAGTCACATCCCATGGACTAGGCGGTCACGTTGTTTACTGTTACCAAATTGCAGTAGCAAAAAACATACACTAAACGACATCTGTTCTTAGAGGTAATATTAACTTCCCTAAGACTGTGGGGTTGGCTTAAGATTTTCTTGTGTTACGACTCTATGGTCACAAACAGGTTTTGGAAAACTTACCAAATAGTTTAATTATCAAAGTTAGAAATGAAAATGTGAGAGAAACGTACAGTATTACGAAGTGAATCCAAAATAAACCTGATAAAATTCATTAAAGTTTTATGAAAGTCCAAATGAATGAAGAGTTCCGTATAAATTTCAAAACCGGAAATATACTAGTCCGCCAAGAATCGTGAAGTTGTCAAAATGGGATCGTCCAGAACTCCTTTGAATATTTCACAATAGTTCCAGAATAAATAGTATAGTCCAAATAATGAACAATTTCTATTTCCACTGAACAGTCCAAACAAATGTTTTTCCTCTCGAATAGTATCTAAGTACAGCATAAAAAACGTATGCAGACTTACAGTAGAAACACAAGAAAAAAAATGAATCCAAATTAGGAATGAATCTGATTACACAGTTCTCTCCTTATATACACATTCTATTACGATACTATTTTACAACATACCCAAACTGACAGATCTTCCTTAACACCCAATTTATTTCGAAATTGCTATTCATGTGACCTAGCCCAATCAATGGGAAATTACTTAAATTTTTTAGGAGCGCAAAACCTACCAGCCAATGAATAATTAACCCAAAGTCATCATCAAGACTTATTTTTTAGATTATTATTAGTAATTGTCAACACATACACAAGCATCTATTTATAGATCCTATGCAATTTTACGCCCCTAATATTCCTAATATAGCCCTAAATATAATCTGGCAAGTTTACATCTATGAATAAAAATTGCAAGCATTAGATACAATCATGTACCAGGAGTATTAAAAATATAGATATACATACAAATTTGCAGTTAGCCATAGTGCTGTAATTAATATTATACATATGTATATACGTATGTATGTATGTATGTATGTATGTGTGTGTGTGTGTGTGTGTGTGTGTGTGTGTGTGTGTGATTCATTTAAAATATTATCTCCAGCCGACTTTCATTTAAAAGTCGCTGCAAGACTAGTTATATACACAAATAACACAAATACATCAACATGAAAGTAGGATATCTTAAAAGTTTCATAAGGTCATGTTTCCTCTCTTAACCATAGAAATGTATGTTATAGCAAAGAATTGTTGAAAACGTTGATCAGACTTTAACGTACAATTTTTGTATCTGTCTCATCTGTTACTTTTAAAAGTCGCGGTCAATACTACACTCAGAATTAAACAGATAGATGTTAAATTACGATACGTGTACAATTTGCTGGAACGTCCATTTCTCCTTCTCCATCATCGCAGGTGAAACAAACACAGTTTCCGTCTTTGAAGGTGTGTGTGTGTGTGTGTGGTTTGAAATAAAATTTAAAACACTGTGCAACTCATATTTCAATTTTATACATATCATACTGGGATTAGAGAGCATTAAAATTAAAATTAAAAGTTAAAAATAAAAATCCTAGGTAAACAAAACTTTGATATATTATTTTATAAATAAAAAAGTAACCATTGGCCCAGTTAGACTGTGAAGGGACATTACTGAACACTAAATTAAATATCTTTACATCAGACAAATAATGGCAAAACACTCAATTGTATTGTGTTCAACAGTTTTAAATATGTGAGATATTGATGACCATTTGATTACATGTTTGGACCGGTTCAGAGTGTGATACTACTATTTGTGTAGAAGATTAACATTCAATAGAATAATGGTGTTAATTTTTTATTTTAGTTATTTTAATGTAAAATAAATGTACCTACAATTCGTTGGAAATATAACTGATGTACAAATAGCTTCAAGACAAGTGAGCAAGATGGTTAGAACAGTGCATTTGATGTGCGTGAAGAACACGCATTCGTTGGATTAAATGTACAGTACAATAATAAACTTCACTGGGTCAGTCTGTACAAATCAGATTTAAAACAACACAAGGTGAATCATTTTTGAAATAAATGTTTAAGAATAAACCATTGGAATGGAAAAACTTGGAATAACTCTGACATCAAGTTGAAAAATATTGAAATGTTTGCATATTGCGAGAAATAAAGCTTACTGGCGTACACGATCGTCCTTTTGGCTTGTCTGTGTCATTTAAATATATTTTCTGAAGGACTGAGTATTCTTTGAATGTTTCATTGAGCTAAACGCAATGGCACTTCAGGCTACAATCCAAAAACTCCAGTAACTTATACAAATTCAATCAATTGTGGTAATTAAGCAAGGCGAAAGGGAAGTGTAATACACTGAAGGGCAAAAAATGGTTAACGGAACAATATTCGGAACTTATTCATTGAACAATCAAGCGAGAAAGCTCTAAAAATACAGGTTCATGACATAAAACAGGTCTGCAACAGAAACACTGAAGATTGTAAAAAAAGAAAATATTTAATAGTTTTCAAGTTACTCACCCTAAAATTACATTTGTAATATAAGTATTTAATAGAACTTTGGAGTCCAGTACACTGAAACATTTCACTCAAAATTAAACCCTAGAATTGGTTGATGTTTTAACCAATATGATTGACTGACAGATCATCACATGCCACTAGCGATCACTCTGTCGTGAACGGCGTGTGAATTTGGTTTAATTTACAAAATGATAGGCATAAAAGAATTTACTTCCAGAAACATAAACAGTAACATAAAATATATTGCACATAAGGAAACTAAAATGTTGACATTATCTATGCAAAATAATAAATGACATTAATGAAGCAATGAAAATAGATAACATTCACAAAAAGTAATTCTGACCGCATGTTAAACAGCTAAAAAGCAAATGAATTGTGAAAAATTTAAAACTATCTCAAGAGATTTGGAAGAAAAAAGTAAAATGTATTGAAAATCACATAAATGTTAATGCATTCATGAGGATAATTAAACTCATTTTGAATTTTATACAATCTATATATACAAATAATGCCAATTGCACCTTCAACTTTGCATTTATTCTTTATAAACACTTGGTTCTGTACAATTTTAGCATTTATTTCTTAATCTTTGTACTACAAGTAACTTCCACAAATAGCCATGGATCCTATAAGAGTTTCTACACTACATGGATGAAGTATAAGCCAATAACCTTTCAAAATATGTAGATATACAGATTTCAAAGATAAAATTGTCTCAGAACTCTCATTTTGCATTTAATAGTAACTGAAATTAAACTAACTTGTGATGTACAGTCAAAGACAAAATGTTGCAGATGCAAGAGAAAATCTAATAAAGAAAATAAATATAAAGAAACGAAAAACGATATGTACGATATGTAAAGAGAGTGTAAAACTAAAGAAAATAAATATGTGAAATAGTGAAAAAATAAAAAAATCAACAAAGAATTACACGTGGATGTAGAAAAAGATGAAATATCTGTACAAGTAAAGGCAATTTCATGCTTCCGGCATGGTCAATGGACTTAACTTGGTTTTTTTAGAGGAGAAGTGGCAATGCTATTTTTGTAGACCTCATACATACATCGACTACATTGGATGAATCCAGTACAAAAGTTATATGCTCTGGTTCTAAACTAATATATTCCAATTTTAAAGTGGTAGTGCATATGACATGAGTTGGCACGCAGAGATGATGAGCTTAGGATTAAAACCTACACTAACTCAACCCTTTCGTCTTCTCCTGCTATTGAGTTTAATGCGCATTATTCTCTATATCTCTATTCCGGCTCGTTGCAGTTTTCTACATCTTTGATCAGCAATGTAGAGAACAAACATTCTGATGCAATAAGAAGTAAAATAATATTTTAGTTAAGAAAGGAATTATTTGACTAGAAATCTTAAGCAGCCAATTGTTCAACTAAACAAATGCTGCTGATACTTGTTTGGCAACTAAAACAAAATTATCAAGATTTATTGTTCCTGATTTGTTGTCAATGTTCGAATCATCATTGATGGAGCAATACTTCCTAGTCGACTTAGTTTACAGAATGAGCGAGAAGATGAATGCACAGCGTTAAATAGTATTGGATGCTCACAGAATAATTGTCATTTATGCTACGTTTGCAATTAGTGCTAGTTTGATAACTTAGAAACATATAATTTTCATAAGGCTACTGGCAGAGCTGTACAAAGCAGAACGGTAAATATTGACTCTGAAAATACTGAAAAATGAATAATAAATGTGTATTTTTGCCTGGCCTTTAACCACAAATATTACAATAGTCATAATTATTGGAGTAGATGCTTATCATGCAATTAAGTCTTACAGGGAAAATATATCAATGGGGCTGTTTGAATTCGCACCAATTGCAACGTGTACCAACACACTCTCCACAATGATAGCGTCTGCAATGGCAATTAATTCACCATCTTTCATGTGTTTTGCTAATTATGTTTTAGAATGCATTTTATTACTTTTTTCACTGTTCATGTAACATTGAAATGTAATTTGCAGCTAACCTTTGTGACAATTCAATCTTAGCCAACTGTTCCAGTTTCCTTGTAAATTAAAGGGAAGGTGAGGAAGACCTGTAACGGTTACTTCACGAAAAGCAAATGATTCACACAGAGTTGAACTCGACATACAACTTCTAAAGCATTCATAGTTAATGTGAAAAGCCTCTGCTGAACGTTTCAAGAATGGACAGGAAGAATCTTGTTTCATATTATGTGCACCACACTCTAAGTGAAAGAAAAAGATAAAAGTTCCAGAAGCACAATCTAATATTGTATTGGTGTATTTGTTTGGTTTTAGGTGTCATGTTCATTTTTACTCAACTATCGAAGCAGTTTCGATATTATAAAGCTGATGAGATGGCAAAACATGTAAAACGTGAGTTGGAGACAAGGAAGAAAAGAACATACACGACCATACTTATCTACTTATAACGGTGTTTTGAGTATGGCATAAACTTTGTCACCTCGCAACAAGGAATAAAACTCGATTTTGTCCAAATCCAAGAGATGCCTTATTTGTTAAGGCAATGCATTTCATGGCATTGAACAACTGATACATGCTTTGTGAAACAGAAGATACTTTTAACTTTGTTTTATCATGGAACACTTACATCTGTTCTCTCAGCTGCAAGTGTCATGCGATGCGTTTGATGTATTTAAGCATTTTAATCATTCCAGTTTTCTTAGCCGTTTCATAAATGGCTACGTAGCAGCGTATCGTTTGCTATCAGACGCTATTATGGGTCCGTAAATTTGTACTTTGGAATACATAGAAAATATACCTAAGAATAGTATTAATTTAAGAGAGCAAGTAACTTGAGTATCGACAAGATAAGCAAAGCTATAAGTGGCAGTGAAATTAATGTGTAGTTTTAAATCTGCAGAGAGTGAAAAAGTCCTTTAGGAACGAAACGTTTCAGTAAAATTGAAAGGAAAGAGATGTGATCGATTCATAAAATCCTCATATTGCAAATTTGAACTGCAAATGGTACAAACTGAAGGCGAAATGTTCGTTCCTGTCTGTACAAATTTGTTCTGCAGTAATAATTCTTAGAGAGATGTTTTGCTGAGAAAATAACAAAAATCTATTCTACCTTTTCCGGCAAGATAGATGGAACGTTTTGTTAGAATCGAGGGAATCCTGAGAGGGAAATCCATTTTATCAGTCTTTCTGATACCATAAATCAACAGATGACAAATTTTGATAAAGCTAACCACAATGTGTCATATGAACTTTCCAATATCAGTGACAAGATTTTTAAAAAAAAATAGCTTTTTTAAATTGTGATGGTTTTCACAACCTGGAAATGATCATTAATAAACTCATTAATATAAAATGACTACAAAGACTGACTCAGTATACAGTATTGATCTTTAATATCTAAGAACTGTTCAGAAGATATTATCACAATGAGTATCAATTACACACTGATAATTTCCAGTAAGAATGCTTAGTTATTTATTTTTGTCCTAGTCAACTATGCTTGATATAAAAATGATGGTTAACACGATTATTACTCGCACTTAAAGGGAGATCAAATCAGCATTTGGAAAAGTGCAAGACTTTCAGCAGATGCCTGTACAAGTGTTTCACGTTATGTCAACAACGTAAGACGGCAAACAAATGTTCGAGAGATCCAACTGACGTAGGCTTTTCTTTCAGCATTGAGACAAAAAGCAGGGGAGAAATGTGTATCACTAAGGCAAACGATTAAGACCTCTCAAAACTTCAACAATAAGCGTAGTACAAACTAACGTGCTCTGTTAAGTTATCTGATGCAGCAATTGGTCGGTAAACATGTTAATAAGCAAATTATTTAAAGGAAAATAATGTGGAAAATATCAAAGTTACAATAAAATTAACAGTTCTCTATACTAATGTCACGGTAATGGATTTATTATACTTTCTCTCAGTTTGGTCTGACACATATTTGCTGTCGTCCGTTTCCATTATTACACATATTCAAGGAAATATACAACTCATTTTCAATTGTCATTAATATCTTCTATATTTATTGGATTTGGTTTATAACAATAACTTATCTATCCAACTGTGTTTTGACGACTCTTGTTTATTGTCACTGAGTGTATATGCTATATACTGCTGAAGAGAAACGTGAAATACGTTAACACCAATTCTACTCTCACTGAACCAATTTGAGGAATGTTTCTACCTATGGTTTTTTCAATACACGGTTCAGTATCCGTGGAAAATTCATAAAAGATCTTGTTTGTTACTAACATAAAATGTGTACTCATTAAAATGTTTACGGAAGTCTTTTGGGGATAACTACTTTTAATTTTGCTCAATCTCAGTTTAATTGTTTTCGGTTTAGTACGTATTAAAGGTATTCGTACTTTTTCCCATGTTTTGATTTCACTTCAAATATAGAATTATTCATTATGATGTACTTTTCACCATTTTTTGATTTCACTTCAAATATCGAATTGTTCTTTCTGATTTACTTGATATATATATATATATATATATATATATATATATATATATATATATATATATATATATATATATATATATATATATATATTAGATACATAGTGATTATATTCGTATCGAAAGTTGACAGTAATAAAATATATTTTTAACATTGCAATGGTAAAAATATTAACACTGTGAAAAAAGTAATTTACATGTATGCCAGTCTGATTCATCAGGATTTTGTTCGTTACTGACACGTCTAACCTCTAGGCATGTGATCGTTTTGAGTAGGTTTCACTGCATGCATGACACAGAAAGCATAATTACTCCTGAAAATACAAATCGATTAATTTTAGTTTTTGTAACACATAATTTGCGGGTCGCCCTTACTCTAATTTGTCAAACGAAAACATTGCACAAAACCGTTCTAATCTAACCTGTATAGCCTTATCCTTTGTGAAAGGATCATACATTTGATTGTATCTTGACTTAATTTTCCAAAAGATTGTGATCTATAGAATTGGGGAGTTAACTATGTGGCGAGAATGGTGTACGCTGTTCACCTGTTTGGTCTTCTTGGATAAATTCTCTGTTGATGTTGTTGTTGTTGTCATAAGGTTTAACGCCATTTTCAGCACAAGATAGGCTATACATGGCGGCCAGTATAAATGGTGGAGGAAGAACCAGGGAAAACCCCGGAAAGAACCACCGACTCATGAGAAGCTACTGGCAAGCTTTCTGACGTACCCACACTGCCCGAGCCCGAGACTCGAACCCACGCAGACAGAGGTGAGATGGCAGTGATCCGTAACGGTGAGCACTTTAGACCACTCGGCCACTCGGTGCCCTTAAATTCTCTGCTGACGTATATTGAGTAATCCGGTATAATACGAATGGGAAAGATACGTGTCCATAAGTCTATATCACTTCATAACATAGCATTCTTGGATTGATAAGGATTAAAATATACAGAATACGACTGTATATATTACTGAGGTCATGAAGAAATTAATCATGCTGGTAAGAAAGCTAAGAAGGCAATATAGAGGGCTATACAAATTAAATGTCGCCTAAGGCTATTTGGTACAACACCATTCATAAATTACATACTTGATCAGGTATTTTCAACAAATACGATCCTAATTAGTTCACAGACAAATGATAACAAAGCAACATTTTGTTGTATGTATATATTTGAATATAAAAGTTCCTTTATATTTATGAAAGATCCTTTGTGACTTGACTGTTGTATTAGTTTCATGCAAATGGAGGTCAGTTCTTCGCCAGAGAGTATTTGATGCAATATGAACATGCCACTTAAAATGATTTACCTGTTACTTGTGCATTTAACCAACAACTAATAAATTGATTGAGAAAACTGTTCAACTTCAACTCGAAAGAGAACTTGCGCTAGAGTGGGCATTGTCCACTAACGACCAAAACCATTGTTTAAGACATGACAAAAATAATATTAGGTTTTGTTACTAGCTTCATAGTCCGTGTGGTACAGTGCTTGTGTTTAATTTGTGAAATAATATAATATGGTCTTTCTGAACCAGAAGCATTTTAATTTTATTCTTGCATGTTTTCGTATAATACATGATATGCAAAAAATGTGAATGATCGCGGTTTTAATTCTGTCTTTCAAAACATCTTCAAGTCTTGCTGGTCTAATAATATTTAACTTTTATTGGTAATGTTTTATATCACTATACGAGATGCTAAAATAGATCAACATGACACATGTTCTTTATGACCTTTTGGTTTGTGTAGGAGGTCTCTGTTCACAACATTGCTACCCGACTTCTATGGGAACGTGCCACAACAACACGTGCACAGCGGCTGCAAAGGTAAGTTACATTACAATAAGAGTACAAGGACAAATGTTGGAATGGTATAGGAATTGTTTGCAGATTTTAAAAGACATAACTTGGTCGAAGAAGAAGAAGAAGAAATCATTAAGTTTATCAAGTTAAATATCTTCTTTGTTACAAGTATTATTTTCTTACTCAAACCAGACACAAGTTGTAATTGACTCTAAGCTTCCATTTGAACCATTCAGTCACTTTTTAATAGATGTGAATATATTGCATATGTAGTTTAACTTATTTATGCATACAATCATATCTTTATCCATATGTCTGAATATTTACTTATACATGTGGTTTCTTCCAATTTTTTTTTATATAGAGATAGAGGAGAGAGTAAATATCCTTTTGCTGTCTTCAGGTTAATGGCGGGAAGAGTGTTCCTAGAGGCAATGAAGAACAGCTCAAGATGGCAGTGCTTCTGACTCCTGTATTTGCTGCTATAGATGCTAGCCACGCATCTTTCCAGGTTATTTTTTTTTGTTCTTAAAATATCAGCTGGCAAGTCGTTCCAAATATTTTATATACAGTTATCGTTGATGGGTAATTTTAGATCGATTAAGATCATGTATTAAAAAGAGTACACATCTCTGGTACACTTATAATCTTTATTTGCGCATAACCATTTAGAGAAACATTGCTATTCTGATGTGGGGTTCAGATCACTGTCTATATTTCCGCCGCGCCAAGAAGGTCTCCGCCACTAACCACCCAAGGAATTTCAAACAAAATCTTGTCACGAAAAAAGTAGCGGTTTAGTACAGCAACTCCCAGATACACCATCCCGATCCCCATCGGCACGGGTTCTCCTGGTTTGGAACTGTTCTGGTATCAGTTTTAATTAGGTAATTAAATTGTGATGTCTGTTGTTTTGTTCAGTTAGAGTTATCGTAGATGTTTAATACATCTATTTTGGGTATAGGTACAAATACTTGATCTTGACTCACACTTGAAAGAACGGAGATCTATGTGAAGAGCTGTATTAACATGTATTGTAGAGTACACGCAGAATTACTTAGAAGGCAGGTGGGACATAAGGGGTTCAATTGAGTTGCATGTTATATATGCCGTTAGGGGGCAGTACACTTCGAGTGCGTCTTTACGGACAGCGACAAGCCAAATAACAAGATCGACAAACCGCGGAACGACAGCAGTTGCTATATGAATTTATGCTCATGAGTTCAACAAAGATTTAAGTGTACATTAAAATGTTTACTAACAGCCATTTTTACGATTATGTATATTCGTAAAGATGTTATATACAGATGATCTCAGATGTCTACATGAGTTGTGCAGTGGAATTAAAATTGACAGTCATATTCTTAAAGCAGATCCTTGTCTAGTCCTTTAATCAGGCCAACAGCAACCGTGTTTACCTACAAAAGAGTTGGTGGATGAGCCAGTACCTTGATGAAATAAAAAAGGATATGGCCCACAATAACAACGTTGCAGCCGAGCTTCTGAGGACATGACACAATGCTCTAGAGCCTGAGATTTTGCTCAGTGCCAAAACGGGAAAAACCTGGACATAGTCCTTTCGAAAGAGTGGTATGATTGTCACAAGAAAAACGCGAAGAACGCTTTCATGTGGAACTGGGGTCGTTACTTTTGTCCGACGATAAGATTATCACCGAGCACTTTACGGCAATGTACAAGCACGACTGGCTAGAATCGCGACAGCCTCGAGTCCGGGGTGTATGTAGTTGTTCTTAAGAAGATGGTCAGCATATTCAGCAGCTAGGGAAAGTGCAAGTAGCAAAGACCAGCATACAGTATTCTCCTCTTGAATAGACAGCTGTTCCACTTTAAGACAGTTCTTCCTTTTCTCCTAATCGATATCTCCGGTAGGTCTTTTGCAAGAAGTACAAGGCCCCACTCAAAACGTCCTAATGGACGCCCACTTCAAACATCACCCACGATGGCTCTAAGGAATTGATCATTTTTCATAGCATCCGTGCTGAATAAAATAAAACGTTTTACCTCACAAAGAAGCAATTCGCAAGAAAAGTGCCCTTTGATATAAAGCTGTCCAAGCTGATTCAGGAAATCAGATTGCCCAAAATTAGAACGACCGAGGGTGCTAACCAAGTATCGATTTAGATTTCTTCCTAAGATTAAAAAATGAAGCAATTAAGAGTCTATCACTGAAGCTCGAAAGGCAGGCATGCAACAAGGGCTACTCACTGTAGAAGACGCGTGAATGCACGCGCGAAGATGTATGACTGATGGGAGTTCCAACTCCAACAATTCAGAGATTTCAGACACTGAGTTGAGGAAGAAAGATGTTATGGGTGATCTTATTTAAAGTACTGTCGGAGCGTTAATGCAGTTGGTGTCATTTACAACGCCTTTCTAACTGTCGGCACTGACACTGGACCCTGTTTTATAGACCTACGATCTATCAATATTGCTGTCGGCGTTGTTATGGGTTTAGATGCAGCTTCTCTAGCATGTGAACTGACTGGGATTGAAGGCAAGTTTATTAACCGGCTTCTTCAGGGAAATGGAAGAAAGCAAGACGAGATATAACCTTATTGTATGACCACACCTCGTCTTACGCCAGTATAGCGTCAACAAATTTCGTTTTTCTCCTTGGATTCGTAGCGGGTTCTATAGATACCAAAACTGTCAATTTTTTAAAAAGAAAACTTTGGATCTGACAGTAATTTGTTAGATCAATCAAGTGATTCTTTGAAAGACATTGTGCTGGCGTTCGGACAGGAGCGCGGTTGCTGGTGTAGCTTTTATCTGGATAGCATGTTCCTGTATGAATTCGTACAAACCTGCTCTTCGATTTACTGAGCATGATCAGCCAAGGGGATGAGCGGTCACTCGTGGCTTTAGTTTTATTTATGTATTCAAGGTGTTTGTTTTCCTGAAAACTTCTGAGGGATGCCCTTCTTGGCACTGCTGAAGAATATGACGTGGATTCACCAGACATCCTCAAAACGCCATTCACACACGCTTCAGAAAATGAACATGAGGACTAAAGACAACACCTTTATAAGAAATAAATTAAATGAATAAACAAACTATTGATAAGAAAATTAAATTGATACAAAAGCTTTCATCGCAACCAGTTATCAACCTTCTAATAGTTGGTTACTCGGTGATTAGTTGGTTCTTAAAACTAAGTACTATATCAGTATTTAAGGTTCATACGGAAATTTTCTTGATATGGGTTTTAAATAGTTCATTAAAAACAAGCCAGAGCCAATCTTTCTCAGTCTAGGCCAGTGGATTAGTTTTCGTCCACAAATGATTGACCTTAAAGGCCAATGACTTTAGAAAGAATAAACACATGTCATTAATTTACTTTTAACATTTTGTAGTTATGTCATTAAACAAAACATTGCATATATGCGTTCTTTGTTTCTTAGCTCTACAAGGCAGGCATTTACGATGAACCAAACTGTAGCGCATCGCTACTTGATCACGTGATTCAGGTAGTAGGTTATGGCAGCATGGATGGGAAAGACTTTTGGATCTGTCAGAACAGTTGGGGTAAGTTATTAGTAGTGAATGGGGTCACTTTAGCGACAATGGGAATTAGCATTAAAAACCACCCTGGGTCACTTTGGCGACAATGGAAATTTAACATTAACCACCCTGGGTCACTTTGGAGACAATGGAAATTTAACATGGGCAAAAAACCCTGGATAAGATTAGCGACAATGGGAATTTAACATGGGAAATAGAGTTTGGGTCTGTCTAGGGACAAGGGGAATTGAACATGGGGAATAGAGTTTGGGTCTGTCTAGGGACAAGGGGAATTGAACATGGGAATAGAGTTTGGGCTTGTCTAGGGACAATGGGAATTGAACATGGGAATAGAGTTTGGGTTTGTCTAGGGACAAGGGGAATTGAACATGTTAGAAAAAAACTACTTTAGGGACAAGGGGAATTGAACATGGGATTTTTTTAAAAAATTTTTTTTTTAAAAAAGGGTAGGCAATGGAAAGTCAGTCTCTTTTCAAGAAATGTGGGTGGCCCTGAAAAGGGCCTTTGGTTTTCTTCTTCTTCTTCTAACTCCTTAACTTCTTTATCAATCCCCTTATCTTTGCCAAAATTCCCTTCTTCTTTCTCTTTTCATTTTCCGGTATCCAGTCCGGGTGACCCATGGCTCGGAACTTGTTTTGGATTTTCATCCAATTATTGTTAAGCCGCTCAAACTCTTCTTTTTTCTTTTTGTTTTCTTTTTCTTTTCTTTCTACAGTCCAAATGTCTTTTATTATCTTGACTTGTTCTCTCATCACTTTCCTCATCATCTCCTCTGCTTTCATCATTTGGTTTAAATCCCATTTCACATAGGACCACTCAGTCCACTCCAAAATATCTGTTAAAAAGCACCTCACTTCAATAGCATAATCAAGAGCCTCTTTCAGTTTACCTACTTTCACATAGTCAAGTTGTATGAAGCCTCTTAACTTTTTAACCTCCTCTTCAATCATGTCCCCAATCAGATCCCTGGCAAGTTTTAGACTCGTCACATGATTTTTGACAAAGTCCTTAGTAACTTCATGCATCCACTCCTTCTCTAGCCTTTCCACCACATAGGCTGCATCTGTCATCCAGTACCAACTATCCTTTAGCTCATTATATATTTCAATACTCATTTTCTTGGGTTCTTCCGTAGAATGGTGCGAACGACGAACCTTGTGGGTTCTTATAGTTAAAGTACGGACGTGAAGGAAAACATCCCCCTAAGACATAAAATTGATATTACCTAAGTAATGACCAAACAATGCGCGGACGTGATGGAAAACATCCCCCTACTTTCTCATTTCAAATAATATACTATCCACATAAGTGAAGCAACATTTAACAAACCCATAATCTACTATCCACACAATCGTACGTGAGCGGTTACAACACCCAAACTATACTCTCCACATACGCTAAGAAACAATAAACAAATCCATAATCTACTATCCACACAATCGTACGTGAACGGTTACAAAACCCAAACTATATTTTCCACATACGCTAAGAAACAATAAACAAACACATAATCGACTATTCACACAAACTTACGTGACCGCTTACAAACACAAACACACAAACACAAACACAAACACATACACTCACACTATGAAAAAAGATTCAGTGTTTATATTCACACTACTCTACCTACACACATTGGCAAATCGATTGTTATTTCTTTTCTAGAGTATTGGGTAGCCCTGAACAGGGCTGTTGGTTTTTAACTCCAGATGCACCTATCTAATGCTGGCACCTTCCTGGCCTGGCGCCACACACACATCTTCTTCCCCAGTCTCTTTTCACTCTTTTTGGGGGGGGGAGAGCAGAGACGGGATATGTGGCTTCAGAATCCCAATTTTCTGTCTCTGGGATTCTGAAATTTCTTCTCTCCTTTTCCTCCTCTTCTTTTTTTCTTCTTTCCTCCTCCTCTCTCATCCTTCCCTCTTCGACAATGGCCTTCGCGGCCAGTTCATTCAACAGGCGCCTGGCATATTCCAGGTGCATCTGGAGTTCTAGAAGCTTTACAATTCTGGTATTCATTCTCTTCATCAATCAACAAGGGTAGCTAGACTGCCCAGAGAGTTTCAATTTATACTGAAAGCGCGGACGTGAAGGAAAACATCCCCCTAAAAGAAAATTGATCTTACCTAGATCATGACCAAAACAACGCGTGGACCTAAAAGAAACACTCACTCACTTTTTTATACTACCCATCACTATTCTAAAAAAATTTCATTAATCACTTCAATATACTATTCTTATACGCAAAACAATCCAATCAAACCCCAAATCTACTCTCCCCACCCGTCAAACAGCCAAAAACATGATCTTAATCTACTATCCACACCAACGTACATGAGCACTTACAAACACACAATCCTATACACAAACACATACCCTCACACTATAAAAAAGAGCTAGTGTTTATATTCACACTACTCTACATACACACATTGGCAAATGGATTGTTATTTCTTTTCTAGAGTATTGGGTAGCCCTGAAAAGGGCTGTTTTTTTGTTTGATATGGCAATCTTTTAGTTTCTAAGAATGCGACGTCCTCTGAGGATAGACTTTCTGACGATAGGTCTGCTTCTTCGGAAAGAGAAGAAGAACTCTTTGGTGTCGATACGACAATCGACAAAGCCTCTGTCAGGTTCAGGTTGCTACTGCTGCTGCTGTTGTTGTTGTTGCTGTTGCTGCTGTCTCTGAAGTCTGTACTTCTCTGTCCATTCTTCTTTCTCCCTGTTGACTTCTTCTCTGAAGAGCTCTTCTATCAGGTCTTCAGTGACTTTTAGCATTCTCACATTCTCTATCTCTTCTGGCTTCGGTATCAAACTGTGTCTGACCCTATGCAAATTCACGTAGGCTTCGTTTAGCTTAGCTAGTTTGGAGCACATTTTCGTAGGAGGATGAGTCGACAATGGATGGTTAGACTGGAAACTGCCCCGGTTCTTAAAGTCAAAGCGCGGACGTGAAGGAAAACATCTCTCCACGGTTTTTTTTCGAGCCGCAACGTTCAATGAGTGTCATGAGAGGGATAGTAAGAAGTCAAAGAGCATAAATCAACATTCTTATAGCCAAACAAACCACAAAGGCATTTTTTTCAAAACACAACATTTTTTATTCAAAATCACTTAACACTAACCAACAACTCTAACATTTTTTAACAATAATCCAACCATATAACATCAAACATTTTTTCAAATGACAAACATTTTTTTTTCAATTCATACTCTACTTTAAACAGGGCTGACAACGTTGTGAATGAAATTATGATTTCCACTGTTGGAAGTCATTAGGCCATTGATGGACACTACGTTTCCTAGCTTGAGACAAAAGATAAGCATAATGGTCACAAAACCATCGATCTACTTTCACATCGTTTCTAGAAGAAGAACGAGGATCAAAATGAGTCACTAAATGTTCTAAGGAATAGTCCAGGCTGCGATGATGCAGAAAATACACACAGTACTGTCCGCACACCAAGGAATCTGTGCCTTGTAATTTCACATTATTGAATCGGGTAGTCTGAGCATTTCTTCTCATAAAGTCGATGATATCGTCTTCCAAAGGGGGCAATCCGTACTAATCAAAATATTCCACACATCCTTCTTGAGGAAAGTAAACGGCTACCCAGTGGGTTCCTAGGAGATCACTATCGTCCGTGTTGATGACATAAGCTAGATGGTCTTGAGGTTTGCGATGAACTTAAGCCTATTGAACTTAGTCGCTTTGTCAGGTTTCCATGCCACGCAAGCATCCAGATGAGTATTCTTGGCTTCTTTTCCGTCCGTCAAGAGATTTTCCAGGTACGCTCGATAAGGGTAAGTATCCATGCTGCTGCTGACCAGTTTGTTATTCAAGTACAAGTCCACTTCGCTAAACAAAGAATGCATGAAATTGTTGACGGGAGCTACTGCATCATCATTGTCTAGGTTAGCGTTGGGTGGTTCGATCACTTTCACTTTCAAGTACAGGTAACTGCTATTCAGATCGATGTAATCTTCGGGTTGTCCTTTGATTTCAAACTCGATGGGAGCGGAATCGGTCACTGAGGAGACGGGATGAAATTCCACCCACTGGGATTCTTGCATCGTCATCATGGTGGGGGGCATGGCAAACAGATCCAGTTCCGACTTGGAACAAGCGCAAGATTCTCGGTGCATCATTTTGTTTTGTGTCTCAATAATCGAAAACGTCTAAGTCTCGAACTGTTCTTCTTTTCTTTGCCTTTCTAAAAGTGTGAAGTCTGGTGAAAGGTGTTTTCTTCGTCGTCTCTTTCTGCCTTGTCCTTGCTGAATGCCTGACTCGGTAGCGTGCAGGGCATTTATAGGTATTTCTCGGCGACCCAAAAGGTTTTTGCCTGTTTGCAGCAAGACATTTTTGCCTGCCCTCATGAAGGCTTCTTTAGGGTTTTGTTTGTCGATGATGACATTTTGGAGAAATTCTTTGCCTTGCGTCAGTGCCGCATCTTTCAAGGCGTGCAATCCGCGTGTCACCATCGGTTTCAACACCGGGGCCACCGAACGAAAGGCCGATTTTAACATATCTCCTAAACCGTGTCCTCGCTGTCGAGCAGCCCCTCGGTACACTGGATACATGACTTACGAGTCGTGAGAGAACCGTTTTCGAAAATGGAGTTTCACCGTGACTTTTCCTTTGGTGAATGGAATATTTTGTCCCAGATCTCCTTTTATAGCAATGTTGACCGTGTCCAAATACGACATGCTGACAGGCAAATAGTGAGGATGTACAAATTCGCGGTGGACGTGTTAAGTGTTTCCACCTTCCTCGTCAGCGTTTGTATCAGAATCCACTTTGAAAGGAATGACACGCAGTAACGGCACAGAGGTGTGTCCCACCACGTTGTACTCCACCACATCGGAATACACGAACATCAAATTCAGTCCTTGGTTCAGTTCTACCAGGGCACGAAATAACTTGCTAAAAGACTCGTTGTCGTAAACGATTGGTAATTCCTTTTTCTTGATCATGGCCATTCTCATGTCCATGTCTCCGGCCAACATGTCAAACAATTCAGGACAAAATAAAATGGACAGGATTTTACTCCCGTCAAATTTCGTCAAGAAGCGACGAGCTGCTTTGTGGTATTCCATGGTGACACTTTTTTGACACTTTCCAAAGCTTTCAGAAACACGACATTAAACCTGCAGGCTATGGTGCTGACCAAATGTTGACCACTAAAATAATAGCCTGGAGGAATGAACAAGTGATAGGTGGTGTACTTTTGATTTTTTGTGCTAGGGGTTTTCTTGTCATATTTGCCATAGGTATCCAAGTACTGTTGCAATGGTTCGTCATGAACTTCCACATCAAAAACGTTTTGATTGGGAAGGACATTGAGGACTTGGGTCGGGTGAATGATTTCTACTAAAGCCACTTCCCAATGGGCTTCGTGATCTAATGGGATGGCCAGAGGTAATTTGGCCGTGTAACAGCACAACGTGTTGGTGGGAAACACCTCCATGGAACTGTCACTGGGTAAGGTTAAGTAAAATTGGTTTTGGTGACTCATAATTCCAGAGTTCTGTGGCTGTCCGAGCGGTTACTGGACGTCAGAGGCGTGTCTCCGCCTAAAATGGGGTCGTTGTTGTTGTTATTGGAGTGGTGACTGGCACTGGCACTAGACACAAGGTTCCCGTGGTTCCCGTTCGAAGAGAATTTCAGGGAGGGATCGGGAAGCAGGTAACCGATGCAACTGCTCAATAAAATGGTCCACAATTGTTTGTCTCCTTGCTGAAAACTCAAATTGGCAATGGCTGCCCCGATGACACAATACACCACGAAGATTTGGCAGAAAAAGACGCTTTGCGTTTTAAGCACACGTTCTCCGCACCACACCCACAAGGGTTGTTTTTGTAAATCTTGCACAGAAGAACTGGGTGAAGGAGTGGTAGCCGTAGTAGCTGCGTCTGTGTGAAAGGGCATGATGGTCACTTCTTTTTATAGTCGATGACTTACGAAGCGTCGATCCAAGAATCAAAACTCGGTGGATATCCTTTCCAACGTACTTTGACTTCTTTGACACGTCGTTTGCCCACTTTACGGGTTCTGCGTTCGAGAATGCTTTCGATGTCGTACACGTCGTCTTCTTTTTTGGTGACACGTTGTAACTCGGGCAAATAAAACGTTCCTTTGAGCACTTCTCCGTTCATGTCTTCCAATTTATAGACGGCAGGATGACGGCCATGCACTCGTCCAGTGACACGAAACAATTCGGTGGTCCAGTTAGGTAAGTAACCTTTGTCGAAAGTGCGTTTGGTTTTGCCAATACGCACCCAATCTCCTACGGCCAACTCTCCACTTTTCTTGGGGACAGCCCTCGTCGGGGACGTACCAAACAGGCGCTCAAACACCAGCACTTCGTTGTCGGGAGTCACTTCTTGCGGGGCACGTCCGATGCTTCAATGGTAAGATTGATTGTACGCTTGCACCAGGTGTGGTAAGATGTCGATGTACTTCAGAGTGTGGTGATGCGTAAAATATTTCCACATGCGTTCTTTCAAAGTGCGTTGAAAACGTTCCACGATGCTGGCTTTGGTTTCGGGATTCTCGGTGGTAAAGAAATGAATGTCACGTTTCTTTAATTCTTTTTGGAAAGCTTGGTTCAGAAATTCGGTACCTTTGTCCGTTTGCCATCGAAGAGGGTGACGACCACTTTGTTTCAACACCCGTTGCAGGGCTCGCACTAACTCGCTGCTCGATTTGGAAGTCAAGGGTACGACCCAGGCAAATTTGGAAAAGACGTCGATGACACAAAACAAATATTTGTAGCCACGATTGTAGCTGGCCAAATGAGAGACATCGGCTAAATCGGCTTGCCATTGATGATCGATGCCTTCCACTCGGGTGCGACTTCTGGGAAACTTGCGTCGAATGGTTTTGTGTAAAGTGTCAGTAGCTTGTTCTTGTAACCATCGTTGCACTTGAGGTAAACGGAGACTTTTCAGTCGCATTTTGGCAGCACGATACAATTTTTGAACTCCTGCGTAACCTGCAGGATGGGAGGGATCGTAGTAAATGCTGGCTAATACCTTCTCCATTTTTCTGGTGTGTTAATAAGTCACCCACTCTTCGGTGATGCTACTTTGGGTGGGGCGAAAGGGTGGTTTTGAAACGGATTTACGTGTCCGATGGGCTACGGGAGTAGAAGTCGAAGGTAGTGGTGGTGGAGGTGGCAATGGAATGACTTTGGTCTTCTTTTCTTTTCTCACTTCTGGTTTCCCTTCTTTCTTTTTCACTTCTGTCGAAGGAGGAGTGGACATCATCTTTTTAACCCAAGCTTTCATTTCTTCTCGTTGGGGTGTGGGGGACGGGGTCAACAAGGATGCTGCAATCTTACTTGAAATGGGTGCTGCTAACGGTGTTTGAAACACTTCTCGCATCTCTTCTTCCTCAGGTCTTCGTGGGGAAGCATCTGTGGTGACCCCTGGGGATGGTAGGAGTGGTGGTGGTGGTGGTAGTGATGATGGTGCTGGACTTTTCATTAAGGTCTTAAAATCTTTCAGAGTGGGTAGAGCTGTTTCGTCTAAAGCTTTCTGGTGAAAGAGTTGCAGTCGTTGCAAGAGTTGACCGTACTTTTGCGATTTTTCTGTTTCGGACAAATCTTGGCGATCCATCAAGGACTGCAATTCGTGTTGTAACTGGGACATCTCGCTCAAATTGGGATTGGGACGTAAATGCGGGGTGCGTTGTTCTTGCCAACGATGGTATTCCATCCATCGTTTGTAAGGCACTAAAGCTTTGGTTTGTAAAGTTAGTTTTCGTCCTTCCATGGGGTTGTCAGGGGTCGATTCTGAGATCTTGGGACTTCCGAGGGCCTTTTTATCTTGCTCCCACCAGTCCTCCCAACATGGTTCCCAAGACTCCTTTCAGTAAGGGACCTAACAAGAGGGGTAAAATGCCTCCACGTTGGACCAACATCTTCTTTTTTTGACGAATGGGAATTTTCTTTTGAACCATTTGGCGAAGAACGTGACGATGTTTGCCTAAGCATTGTTTCTGGTGTTTGGACAAAGGGATCGTGCCTTTCAAGACGTTCAAACAACATTCGCACACGGTATCGATGACCTCTTTGGAGGCTGATTGAATGAGTTTTTTTCGTAGAGGTGGAGAAGCTTTGGACAGGACAGATAACATGTCCCTAACTAAACGTTGAGGCAGTCCTTTTCTTTTCTTTCCTTGGGGCTGTTTAGAAGAGGGAAGTTTTCTGGAGGGTGACATCTTTGAGTCTTCAGGAGCACCAAAAACACTGATACCCTACTTGGTCACACACCTTTATTGTACTGGAACACGTCGCCACTGATTGTCTTTACGTCTTATCAACTTGAGGACAGGCATGACACGTCGTGGAGGGGTACGCAACGGACTAAATCGAGCCAGTTCTTGCTTGGACAAATCCGGTAAACTTTGTAACATGCCCGATCTTTATTGGACTTTGATTTTGGGAGAGGGTACTTTGTGAGCAGCACCCACTGCCACTAAATTGGAGAGTCCTGCCACTGGGGAGTTCTTCTTGGGGTCATCAGCTGAGAAGTTCTTGGTGTGATCAACGTCTCCAAGTACTCTTCAGTTCTTGGTGTCATCAACGGAGAAGTGGATGAACTTGAGGCTACCGGAGACGCGGTCACCGCCGTGGCAGGTCGTGGTTTGCGAGTGTAAAGTTGCGTCCTGGCCGAAGTACCTCTCTTGCGACTAGTTTTCTTCTGTGGACTTTTCTTTTTCTGGGGACTTTTTCTCTGTTTCTTTTTCTGGGGGCTTCATTTCTTTTTCCGGGGTGGTTACTGGTAAGAGGAGGGTCCCGCCACTTGAGAAGTTCTTCTTGGGGACCTGGTCTTTTTCTTCTTCTTCTTGGAGCTTTGTTTGACTTTTTTCTTGGGGAGAAGTTTGGGGGCATTAGGATCCCATCTTAAGAGAGCGAATGATGACCCCTCCTAGAGTACCGCTCCCTCCAGGTTTCAAAATGATTTGTTTTTTGGTTTGAGTGTCGATGGGGGGATCGGCCAGTTGGGTCAAAGCGACTTTGTTTCGATCAAAAAAGCGTTTGGTTTGATGAGGAATCTGAATGATTCCTTGGAGTAATTGACGTGCCGTCACCGTGAACCATCGTAAGACTTCTTTGAGACTAGCTTCTAAGACACGAGCTCGTATTTGGGGATTTTTTTCTCGACTGATGCCATACAAGGCACGAATCAATTTGACGGGAAGATGCGACTGAAGGGACGTCATGTTGAAAATGTGTGTGAGACAGACGAAAAGGGTCTGAGGTTTTTATAGATTTTTTTTGTGGAGTGAAATGAAGTCGAGGACGGAGACGTGTACAGGACAGGCCCTTCGTCTTGGCACCAGTGGTGAAACAAGTGGGTACGAAATCGCAAATCCTCGGGGGTCGTAGGTTTCAAATCGACGAGTAAATAGGCGTGTGGCGTTTCAGTGGCATCGTCGTACGCCTGAGTCAGCCAAGGCGTTCCTAACTGTTTGGCTAAGACTTGCACTTGCGATTTATCTCGAGGGCTTTTAAACAAGACCACGTAATGCGCATTGAGACTGATGGTGCGATGGGCTTTACTTTGTTGAAACAAATTTTGGGTGATGTAAACGACACTGGCATTACGGTGATGCCCTTTGCGCGTGAACCACAGTTTAATTTCTTCTTCGTCTTCTCCTAACATGTCGTCGAAAATGACCAAATGGGTTTGACGGGAGTCAGAGACGATGCCGTCGTCTTCTTTAGGAATGCCTTCCACAAGCACGATGGAATCGCCTTGACTTTCTCGCAAGAGGTTGTACGCCGATTGCCACTCTTTGTAACACCACACGATCCGCTGAGGTGGCCGATCGATCAAATGATGTTTATGTTCGATCAAACGTTTGACGAATTCGGTTTTGCCTGAACCGCTAGGTCCTGCAATGAGCATGTTAAAGGGATGGCGAAGATAGAAAGCCTCCCAACTGGCACGATCTAAGTGTTCGTCGATGAATTTGACAGTAGAGGAAGAGGGAGCAGAGAGAGCAGAGGTAGCCATAGTGTCAGGAATGTCACTTTTGACACCAAAACAAACAAGACGAGAGTTTATATACTTTTTTTCAGAACACGTTTATTGAATGTTTTAAACATGAATACGAAAGACAAAAATACATAAAAGCCAAAGACTTAAGTACAACGATAAAAGGCACATGAAAACCATCAACGTGGAATAAACACAAGTGTCTGTACAACATGTTTTGGGTAAGGTTCTGACCAGTTCTATGGGGGGTAAGGTCACACAAGTGTCCTCCCGAAAGGGTCTTTCAGGCCTGTCCACGACAGTCCTGTCCTGGGTGACGGGTTCTTCTGGTACTGTCACTAACACAGGTTGAAAAAGTCGCAAGGCTCACAATCGCATTCCACTTCAGAAGCCGCACACTTGAATTGTGCCTGTCTAAACTTGTTTTGTGTTTCTCTGAAAGTATTCATCTTGTTCGCTTGGTAGTCACAATGAACTATCGATCTTGCCTAGGGTTCCTTTTTATATACAGACCAATACCGACGTGTCCATACGGTAAGGTGAAATGATTGGAAAGTCGCACTCGCTTCTGGTACACGACTGGATAGACTTTTTCCAAGGGTCGACTGACGATGTGGTGAGTGGGTAAACGTACAATCTTGTTCGGTTGATAGGTGGTCACTTTAAAGTGTTCATCCTCTCCCGATTGCAAGGCTTCTTTCAATACCCCAAAGTTGACCACACGACTGGTACGATAATTCAGAGTCAATCCTTTCACTTTGCACATCGTGTGCACTTCTCCTTGTTTGTCCCGGTATTCGTACCCATAATTTTTGGGACCGCCACTGACGAAACTTAGAATCTTGTCGTCGGGATGTTCGTCTGTCCAGGCTCCTAAACGGTCTCCTTCGATGTCAGGGTGCTGTTGACTCGGGTGATGGATGTAAATGTAACTGTCCGTGTCAAAGTACAGGACACGTTCCCCTAACAGTTCTAAAACTTCGTACAATTTTAGGCGAGCATGAGCTGTCACGTAAGCCGCAATGATGACATTTCCAAAGGGGTCGTCTTGTACAAAGTCCAGATCTTCTTCGTAATTGACCAAGATCAAATCCTCGCGAACGACGTCCACGTGTTTCATGTATTTGGTGTTATCGTGAATCATCTGGAAGTAGCGGGAAGGTTCTGTCAAATATTCCGTCTTGGGTAAACACGGTCGTTGTGCCATTTTACCCCACAAGCAATTTAACATCACTTTGGCAAACGATCGCCTGCCTTCGTTTTTCTCGATGTGGTCTAAAGAGATGCCTTCTTGTTCATAGTATTTCTCTTTGAATTGTATTTGGTCTTCGGGAGTGTGACACCAGGACGGATAGCCGCTGGCTTCTTGCTTCAGTTTCAAAAAGGCATCCACGTAGTCGTCGAGAATGCCTTTCTGACTGGGGTCACCCTTGTGGTATTGTTGTGTCTTGGGAAAGTGGCAAATTTCGTACACTTCTAACAGTTGGTATCCCATGTCCAGAGCTTTGAACAATTCTACGCTGACCCAGGTTCCCGTCAAGGCCCGTTCTTCCTGGGTGTGCTGACAAGGTTGGTCTTGGTTGCACGTTTCGGCACAAGTACGGCACAAAGGAAACATCAGTTTGCCTTGGCAATGGTGAGGTAAGACGGGATGGTATAGGTTCGTGGGAGGCAAAACTTTACACTTGATCAAGCCTTCGTATTGTCGAATGTTTTTCAGGTCGATGTGTTCCGTGAACAATTGTGGGTGCCCTGCAGGAAAGCGACAATATTTGTACACGTAGGGATACAGCGAACACACGTCCAAGTATTTGATTTCTTCTCCTTTCTCTTCGTCGGCTTGGTACAGCAAACAGGTGGCATTGGTTCTTCCTACGTACAAACTATCCCTCGGGTTCAGGGGATCCATCAGCTTGTAACTTTCCACGACACGTTTAAACTCGGGATCGGTTTTCATACGGTGATTGTACTCGTGTTCCCACATTTCACCACTTGGTATCCTTGCTGTTCTAACTTTAGGCGTCGCTGACAAGTGGCCCGGTACAAGTCTTCCATGGTTCGTTGTAAAAACTGATTTTTAGTTCCACGGTCAGGATAACAGACGGGACATCCGTGAAATAAGCAACCGTTAAACTCGTACACGATCTTGGGGTTTTCTAAGTCCCAACCATCGACCGAATACGTTCCGATGGTCTTTTCGCCCCCTCCGTTGCGGGCATGCTGAATCCATTTGTCTTCCTTGTCGCACAAGTAATGTAACCAACGTAGGGCTTTGACCGAGTATTGACGTTTGACATAGTTGGTCGTTTGAGGACTGATGACAGCCACGGTGTTTTCAGGCATGAATCGTTGCCGATACACTAAGGAACACGCTTTGGCAATGGTGCAAGCTTCTTTCAAAGGATCGACCCCTCCATGTTCCATGAACAGTTCTCGAAATTTTCCACAGCATCGCCGTAAAATGTCCACGTTGGAACGACAATACTTTAGCATTTCTTCCTGAAAGTCGAAAGGGTTGGAGGCGTGAGCCTGGTACCAAGCGTAGAAAGCTTCTCGTTGTTCGGAACGCATGCTGTCGGGGTCGTAATAGTGAGCCTCAGGCAAATGGGGTAGAACGGCGTGTTGATTGGCTTCCGTATTGAAAAAGAGTGGAAAGTACCCTTTAGCCATTTCTGTCATTCCAAACGTTTTAGGCATTCGACTCAAAGGCATGGCCAAGTAGCTCATCGAATCTTTAAACTGTACTTGTCCCACTTGCATGAAAATGATTTTGGCTCCGTTCAAAGTGACTTTAGGACGTTCGATGCCTTGTTCCGTATAATACCTCAAAAGAAACTGTCCATCGTATCCGGAGAAATTGTGAGCCATCACTGTGGCATGACGATGACAATCTCCGTAACGTTCGATGTCCTCTTTGCTCCACGTCTTGTCGATGGGGTCTAAGACCCATTGGGCAAAATTGGCTAACGTGTTCGGTCCTCGAAAGATTTTTTCACGCCCTCCGGGAATCTTACTGCAATGAGGACAATGACTGAAGATCGGTTCCTGAATGCACTTCTCGCACGCTCGATGAGCCACGCAGAAATTAGGAACGTGAATGCCAGCCTCTTGCATGCATTCGAAATCGAAAAAGATGAAATTGCCTTTCTTCTTGTGTCCATCCTCTTTCTCTGGTGGGGGTTGGTATTTTTGCACGTAGCACTGGTGTTCCAAGTCCACGATGTGGTGACAAATGTGACATTTTTTTTCCCTGAACATACGTGTGTCTTGGTACTGTTGGTACGTAGGCCTTGTCCACACGTAGGGCACAATCTCAGGAGTTGACAAGCACATTTCTGCTGTGAACCTCGCGTCTTCAGATGTTGTTGGTAACATGCAGGGCTGACAAACGTACGCAGACAAGCAGGACAATGTACTCTTTCTTGTCCTTCGCTCAGACAGGGTGGAGAGGGCAAACATCCTGAGCATTTCCATCCACAATGTCTGTGTTGTTCTCGATTTTTATAGCCATAGTCACATTTCTCACAATAATAAACAAATCCAAGGAATCCAGTGATAGTGGTAATGGTATCTAAATGGTCATCGTGATAATAGACATGAATGTATTTTCCATCCTTAAAGTCTTTCCCTCGAAACATCAGAGGCCCACGCACTTCATGAGGGTGCACTTTCAGGGTGTAGCGTGGAGCTAGGACATCTTGCAATTTTTTCATTTCAGGAATGCCACAGGGTGTGTCTTTGGACAGGCCAGCTTGTTGCAACAGGAGTTCTGCTTCGTTTCGTTGTTTGGCTCGGTCGGATCGTTGAATAGTTTTCCAGGCTCTTTTCCATTCTGTCGTGTCGTTCTTGTTGGCATAGGTTCGTCCCACCACGATGGCTCGGGCTAAACACATCTGGTCTTGAGGGTTGTTAATTTGGACGAGACTCTTTTTGGTGCTGCGAAGGTCGTTCACCAATAAGACCTTTTTGCGTCCTGTCCCTTGAGGAAGAGAGACGTGGGCCATTTTCAGTGTGGCTTTACCATCGGTGATGTCAAACTGGTCATTAGATTGTTGTACGTGTTGAATCTTGTCCATGACTTTGGAAGGGGTTAGTTCTGTGGGTCTGCTAAACTCGATCCAAACAGGGGATTTCAAGCTGTCGTGATCTATGGATAGTGTCAAGCGATCGTCTTCTTTGGGTTGACATTGTCGCTTGAGTGCGGTGAGCAAAGAATCCCACATCTCGGTGATAAACCCTTCTGCTTTCTCCAATGGTACTTCGGACTTGAAATCTTTAAACTTCACTGTGTAGGTGTAAGCGGTGGTTCTAAATTTTCTAGAGGAGCGCTTTTCCGTCTCTCGAATGGAATAGTACTTTTCAGGGTTGACTAAGGGTGGTGAACTTTGTTTAGAGGGTTCAGATTCTGGTTCACTCATGTCCTCTTCAAAATCACTGGCATGAATTTGTGCCAAGACTTCAGCTCTAGTACGAGGCGATAGATCACGTTTCTGCCTCTTACTTTCTTCTTCTTTCTTCTCGAATGAATAGGATCGTTTCATCTTGAGTGCAAAACGTCAAATGACTCAAGTTTAAACACCATAGAGTAATTTATAGTCATGGCAAACCAGCGTATATAAAAGGGTGTGTGTCTTGTCCTTTCACTATTCATTTCACTCTCAAAACGAGCACAACGATGGAAGAGACTAACCAAATCGAACGTTTCATCAGAGCTTTGCGAGGGGTCATTAGAAAATTCTCTTCAGACCAGCCGACGGACTACTCTCCTTCCTTTCGAGATAAAAGTCAGGATACTTGTTATATCTGTCAGAAGAAAGGGCATTGGTCTTCAGAGTGTCCAGACCGTCAAAAAAGAAAAAAAACAGGGACTAGAAAAGACAAAAGTCAAGATACCTGTTATTATTGTCAAGAAAAAGGACATTGGTCTCCAGATTGCCCAAAAAAGAAACAAGAGAAGTCAGAAGAAGAGAGGGATTCTTCAGAAGAAGAGAGAGATTCTTCAGAGGAAGAAAGCAGCCAGGTGAAGAAAAAGAAACAGGAGAAGAAAAGAAGAAAGGAAGAAAGTGAGGAGGAAGAGGAGAAAAAGACTGTGACGGTGAAGAAATTTAAAAAACAGAGAGAGTAAAAAAAGAAACAGAAGAAGTGTATGAACTTTATAAAGTGTTCTGTTGTAAATTGTGAATTGGATTGTAACTATGGAGAAAAGAATACATTAATTATATAAGGTAAGTGTCTTTGAGTTTTGATTTTAAATAAGAAGCTACACGCACGCACTCATACATAGACACGTACTATAAGGGTAAAATGTTTTGTTTTTTTTTTGTTGATTTTTGAGTTATTGGCAAATTGAAAGGCTATCTCTTTTCGAGAGAAGTGGGTGGCCCTGAAAAGGGCCTTTTTTTGGTGTAGGGTTGAGTTTAAGCAATCAACGTTAACTGCCTTAAGCCTTTGCCACGGCCGAGGCCTACTTCTGATGATGATGATTGGGTTGAAATCACTAAGGGTGGTACGGTAGGCTTAGTCACAGGGTTGGCGTGTTTAGCTCGGGAAGGTCGTATTCTCTTCGGTCGTGATAAAGAAGTCTGATACATTTGTTTCAGACATCTTAACTCCGCTAAAATGTCTAACAGTACCGTGACCGTTTGATTTTCACCCTCTTGTTTCTTTGCTGCTGCTTCTTGTTGTTGTTGTTGTTGTTGTTGTTTTCTTCTTACCTCTTCTTGCTGTTGTTGCTGTAAAAGAAAAGCTTGTTCCGCTTCCTTTTGTCGTTGCATAAATTTCTCCAATTCTTCTTTCTGTCTCTGTCTAAAATTCTCCACTTGCGGTAATGAAGAATGAGACGAAGGTTCCGGAACAAATTCTTGCGAGGTAAGAAAATCCACAAAATTCCAATGTACCTCTTCTGAAAGTAAGTCCGGGTTCCCTTGGGCGGTCTCCACTGCTGGTGCACCCCAGTGAATCGTTTTCTGAGTTTCCGTCATGTTGAATCACTGTCGCATAGATTGACTGCACACAGGCGCTAGCGAATCTATATAGACCACGTGACGTCACAGACTGCTCTCTTCGGATTGGATGCGGGCTGACTGAATTTTGTCACGCGTGTTTGGATTGGTCAATGAACTCAATCCGTTTCAATCCTTCCTCTCCCTATAAATAAGCGCAGTTCAGCGCAATCACCTGTTTTCGGAGCCTCAAGATGTGGACCGACGTTCAATCTTCCACCCTTGTGTCAACAATGATGTTCAGGACGGACATACCCATGTATGTCCTGTCCAAGTGGACTGTTGTCGATAGGACAGATACTAATCTATGGATGAGAAGAGTTTACATAGAAAGACAAGGATGCCTCAAGAGGGTACTTGTGTATGGACCGGCAGTTAGAAGGAGTTTAAGAAGAAGAAGATGTGACAGATGCCGTCTATGTTAATATTAACATAAAACCAAAGGCCCTTTTCAGGGCCACCCACATTTCTCGAAAAGAGACTGACTTTCCATTGCCTACCCTTTTTTAAAAATTTTTTTTTAAAAAAATCCCATGTTCAATTCCCCTTGTCCCTAAAGCTGTTTTTTTTTCTAACATGTTCAATTCCCCTTGTCCCTAGACAAACCCAAACTCTATTCCCATGTTCAATTCCCATTGTCCCTAGACAAGCCCAAACTCTATTCCCATGTTCAATTCTCCTTGTCCCTAGACAGACCCAAACTCTATTCCCCATGTTAAATTCCCATTGTCGCTAATCTTATCCAGGGTTTTTTGCCCATGTTAAATTTCCATTGTCGCCAAAGTGACCCAGGGTGGTTAATGTTAAATTTCCATTGTCGCCAAAGTGACCCAGGGTGGTTTTTAATGCTAATTCCCATTGTCGCTCAAGTGACCCCATTCACTACTATTATTAATAAGTTAAACTGCATTTATATAGTAGGCATATGTTAAAGAAATTAATGATGGATTTACGTTACGTAGTTCTGATCGTTCTTGAGAATTTTGTCTTTATTTTATTTGAAATTTACAGATAGACTTCTCTATATAAAGAGGCGCTTATCTCCCTGTCCCTCTTTCTGACTCTGTCTGTCTGTCTGTCTCTCTCTCTATATATGTGTGTGTGTGTGTGTGTGTGTACACGGCTGAGTCGCGAAAATATATCAAAGAAAAAATTAGATCCAGCATAGTCGTACGTAACATTAATCGCAAGCGATTTTATGCAGCTAGCAATTCATACCTGTTATCTTTGCAGATTATATATTAGAAAAGAATTGTCATCGTCTAATGAATGCATAGTTTCACCTACGATAAACATTCCTCAAAACATTTCACCAACTCATTTTACATTTGTTTTCATGTCCAAAGGAAACGCACAAAGGCATTTTATATCGTTCAGAATGTACAAATGTGGATGAAAGCCAGCATTAATATTGCATATGTAAACTTTATTGGTCTATATTTAGGCACATTTTAACGTCGTTATGATTCAAGGCCACATGTTGCTTGATACAAAATCGTACGTTATGTTCCTTTTGATCGTTAATTCCGAAACATCTGAAAACTGCACCTTCCAGTTTTGTGTTTTGGTTATGCTTCAATGTTTGCATATAAATATTTGATAAATGATATTTTCATTGGTCTTCGAAACATTGTGCTACAACATCTGCCGAATACTTGTAAAAATAAATGTTTAAATTTTGGGAAAAGCATTGAAGATTTGGTTTCTTATTTAGGTTTTGGGCGAAAGTTTTTTTAAATATTAGCAGCATGTTTAGTTCTTCAAGAAATGCTAATTCCCCTAGTTCTAACACATCGTCTCCAGTTGTCTAATTAGTTCAGCATACAGGCAGTAATAAATTTAACGTTACAGCTTTAGAAATATGAAATATCGACGTCATTTGCGCCAAGTTTTATATATATATATATATATATATATATATATATATATATATATATATATATATATATATATATATATATATATATATATATATATAATATACTCTGCAGCTTTTTAATAAAAAATCATATTAAAATAAAAAAACGATTCAGTTCATATGGGATGGGACCTCGTTAATTAATTTGCTTTCTCTATTTGTTCTAATTTAGAAACAGGTGTAATAAAGGTGTGTAACGTGAACTCACGTGCTCTTCAGATGAATAGAGCGTTGGTATCTTTTCTCAGCGATTTTCCCCATCATATAGTTTAGTAATCTATCCACTTGCACTTCCTGGTTGTTGCACTCCAGGTTTCTAAACTCTCAGAAACAAAGATTATTTCATTATATGGACTATAATGACTCACGTTGTACAAGAGTTTATAAAATTTGTAGGTACGTCTTGGGGCATGCAAGGTTACATCTTGATGAGTAGGAACAAGAACAATCAGTGTGGCATCGCATCTGCGGCGCAGTATCCATACTAGAGGACATGTAGTGATGCTGATTTGAATGTGCTAGCATCAGTGATAACGTTTATTGTATAATAAATCAATGAAATTTGTACATATATGCAATTTCTGTAGCTATCCAATGTGTAGAAATAAAAACAATTCGTCGTTCAAATTAAATTTTGTATTGTTCATTCAGAATTAGATTTAAAATTTTCCATGAACATTATTATAGATATAGCACACATATATGCCGCTTAAAGCGTTCGTATCTCACAACGTGATGATTTCTATCATATGCACATGAGCATGTCCACATGGTGCATACTCAATTACACTAAACGTCCAAAGTGTTCATCCTCAAGTTGAGATTTGTTTGATTATATGTATGATTACAGGGTTGTCTCAATAGTGTATGTGTGATTAGGATTTTTAACGTAGCTTTAACATATTTTTTTCTTCAATCATATTGCTACGATGTCTGCAGTGTGGCAGTTTATAGTGATGTCTAGCACTGGGACATCATGTAGCAGACATGTAGCATGATGTCCCACCCAGTCAAATTATCCTGACACCATGGCCGACCAGTCCTAACACTAACCTCTTAGTGCTGAGCGCCTAACGAGGCAGCTGTTAGTACCATTTTTGTAAGCTTTTGGTATGACTCGGCCGGGGTTCGAACCCACGATTTCCCGCATCTGAGGAGGACGCTATAACCGCTAGGCCACCGGAGCGGTCCCCCCAATAGTGTTGTCAAGCATCATAAATTTAAACAAAACAACACACACACGCACAACAATAACAACAACAAAAACAAGACAGTTATAATATCTTGGAAATAATTTAAGAATTTTGCTTAACTTCTGAGTTTCCGCATCTGAGGAAAATCTTTATCACGTTTAAGAAATTCGTGAACTCATTTTTGGAATAAAATATGGTGAACAACTTAAAAACGATAGATATTCTTTTATCCTTTTCAATATCTCTTCCTTTGAGAAATAACCTAATATTATCAGAAGTCCTATAAACAATATATTTTAAAGGAACTTTACTCCAATTGCCTCGGCATTATATAATCCACATGTATTGCCTTACGATAAAACATCTAAACGAATCCAGCTTCCTTTTACCCTCAATAAACATATTAATTTTATCATCGGATCCCAAACTATAGCACTGAACCTCTTTGTATTTTGTCTCGAAAACACTGGAGTGATCCCAGTGTTCCTCAGAGTGGTATGATAGTCTTTTCAGGCTTGGAAGCCAATATCATCATCCCGGAAAGAACAAGCAGGTGTATTTGCAAAGGTCTGATCCTTAAAACATATAATTATAGTTTGTCATGTGATTGACTCGATATCATACAATTCTATTACAAGACACACACACACACACACACACACACACACATGGAATGAGATGCAATCAATACAAATGCGTACGTACTTGTAAAAGTGATCTCTGCGGCAGAACATTCATTTATGAATATCATAAAATAACTTTTGCTCATGTTATGTGCTGGTCTCGGTGTTGGGCCATGCCTTAAATGTGTTATCCGAGTAAAGGTGCGTAATCCGCTTTGCTTACCATGTGGATTCGTTCGCGAGTTTTATCGCGCGCGCCGGCAAAGACTCGCCAACACTATCGTTGTAGAAAATTCCTATGTCAACGCCTTTGATAAAGATACAGAAGTCAATAAAATAATAGCCAGGATTGAAGCAAGCGCATTTTTTGATCATGGCAAAGTAAAAATATATGAAAATATTATTGAAGGAATAGACAATTAGACAATAATTTTCCCTTATATACCATCATGTCGACTGTGAAAGACCCCATCTAACTCGTGCAAGGGCGTAGGATCCGAATACCAAGCGGTATGCTAAAGGCAAGCTTGCACAAAATGTTAGGACTTAACCCCAGATGAGTTGCGTCCGACTGTGAAGCAACTTCGCGAATGGATTCGATATCAGCTCTCCTAGCCCGTATGTATTTTTGTAATCCGTGATAACACACGCGAGGTTTCTGCAGAGAGTTTCTGCTGGATATGTGATGGTTCCTTTGGGACTGGTACCAAAGCTGGCGATGATTGCCACATCGCTGGTATGTGAAGAGCAGCTGCATACAGCGCATGCAGTTTACATCTGAGTATTTGTCCCAGTAAGACAAAAATCCCCATGGTGCTTCATAACCTTCGTGGATATGTTAATTACTTAATAATGCAAGGTGTTGCAATGGCATCAAAGGTACCAATATGCCTCATTCCGAAGAAAGAGGAAAATACATGACGTTGAAACTGGGTCAGCTGCAGTTTCATTGATTCGGTGCAGTTCCATAATTCGGGCCTGAACAAACTAGTTAGCAACCTTGCGGCGAAGGGCAGCGATCGTTGTCAATCATTCGTCGATAAGGTGAAGTTTTCCTGCCAATCCTGAAAAGTTTAACTTGCTTACTCATAAAGGAATCTATCCTTAATAGTACATGAGCGACAGGGACAAGTTCACTGCAACTCTTCTATCACCTATCGAGGCATTCCATTTGTCGTGGTACCACAAAGGTATTTCTGCCAACGACTATGCGCACACGATCAAAGTCTGGTCCGATTTCAGTTATAAAGATCTCGATCACTACCACAATTTATACCTGCGTACGGATGTGCGTTTGGTCACAGATGTATATGAAGCCTGAGACGCACTACTGTCAAAAAAAGGTAAATTTGGAACTGCTCACATATATCTTTACGCGTCTGTTTGTTAAACACGGCATGTGCGTAGGGATTTCCATTTCCAGCCATCGCTATGATCGCTCTGATAATCTGCTTGTGGACATGTATAATCCTGCATCCCCGAAAAGCGTGATTTAATTTATCCACGTATCCATATGTAACTGAGCAATGATGAAGCCCATGCCTGTTGGTGAATTTCAATGGATTATTCAAATGGATAAATCCTAAGCGCATAAACATAAACGAATATGTAGAAAATTTAAAGTGACAGCAATTTGAGTACACTTTCGAGGTCAATCTCGAAACCATGACAATCTTCACAGCGGCTACTATGATTATCCTCTTGCAGCCGATGCGCTGTCGGTACCCCGCCATTGTCGCCGTGTTAGTGTACGTTTGTGGATGATTTCGGTCGAAAGTATATGAACTATACCAAACTGGCACCAAGCCTGTGAAGGAAGAAAAATAGGTGGCCCACACACGAAACCTCTGACTGTTTTCAACTCAAACGTTCTTTTGGTTTCATTGTTCAGCGCTGCTGTGACTGGCCGTAGAGACATCACCCCTTTAGAAATCTAGCACTCCGGGTAAGATCTATGAAAATATTCTTGCGCACGCTGATGCCCGAATAATTCTTCTACAAATGTACGGTTAAATTATATACCTATATATCCAAGACAAATTAGTACCTTATGTTTTGCTAACAATACAGCAAGAACTCTGAAAAATCATCTGCCTGGAACCACCTGCAACATCCGTGGATAAGTTTGCGGTGAACTCCCGTGTAAGCATGCAACTTTTTTTCTTGTTTTACAGGAACATTTTTGCCAGTTACATGGTTGGATGTACGTCTCGCAAGAATATATTCTTTGTCTTCTCGAGCATGCTTATTTTCTTACTTTCTTTGGTAACTTTAACTTTTATTGTTCCGCCATTTTTTTCGCCTGAACATATGCATACATATGCTTTTGTGTGTCATACACCATTAATCCAATTTCATTTGATGGATCACTTTTCATAGCGTTCTTCGCAGTTGTTTCTGTGCAGGATGAATAGCATTTTTAGTACAACGTACTTGACTCAGGCTCCTCGGGAGTTTCCTTGCAGCTTGTGTCTTAGCGTTTCCAGAAGGCTATTTTTTTCACGTCCCATTCGCTTCATTTTGCTCCCTGGGAACGATGGAATTGTCATTTGGTCCCAGTACTTTGGGATACGTTATTTAAGTTCATCTTTTGTCATCAACTTAACATTTTCTTCATAGATCTGAAATACAAAAATACAAGTCCTCGGTCACAATATTAGAGAAAGAGAAAGACAAGAGTTAGTGTGTAACAGATTATTATATTAAACCACACATACATCTTTCTTTGTATTTTTCTCATGTTAAATGTTTTTAAATGATATTAAAAATCTATAATTACATCATATCACATTCAGAAAATGGCGTCACTGCTTCTCCTGACATAGGAGAAGATCCATATCATTACTCACAGTAATGAAAACACGAAGATGAATAAAGAACTCTGTTACTTTTTTGTATTATTGATACTACAGCTATATTGTCAATTATTGGTAATTGCACATTTTAAAAGTACTCATACAGAATGTGAATTAAAATTTGATACAAGAGAGTTTTCGCTTTCCTGTAAGGTAGGTAATAACTGATTGTTTTAGAAGAATTAAGTAATTTCCAATTGGTTGGGCTAAGTCATATGAAGATGCAATTTCTAAATAAATTGAGTAGTACGACCCGTCACGTGGGATATGTTGTGAATCTAGTCGTAATAGAAGGTGTATATGCGGAGAAAACTGAGCATTCAGATTCATTCCTGTTTTGGAGTCATTCTTATTTTGTGTTTCTGTTGTCAGTCTGCAGACTTGTTTTATGTTGAACATTTATTTGGACTGTTCAGTGAAAATAGAACGTCCTCATTATTTGAGATTATAATATTATTTTGGAACTGTTGTGAACTATTTAAAGTACTTCCTAACAATAAAATTTTGACAACGTCACGGTTTTGAAATTTATATTTAACTTTTCATTCATTTGGACTTTCATAAAACTTTATCAGGATTATTTTGGATTCAATTCACAATGCTGTAAGTTTCTCTCATAACTTAATTTATAAACTTTGATAATTAAAGTAATTGGTTTTTAAAAATTGTTTGATTTTGTTCATTCTCTTAGTTAGTTTGTGGCCACACAGTCGTAGCAGTTTGCCCACAAACATGTCCATTTGTTGAATAGTATACATAAATAATAAGCTTTGAAGTGCAGCTGACATATATGCACCAATTTCGATACATGACTTCAGGATGTGGGGTATGAATTTACATGTGAGAGGCAAACTAATTATAAACTGAATTAATCACTGATTATACATATGTCAGGTAGCAGTAGTAGTAGTAAACTCATGTTAACAAATAAGAACAAAAATATTGCAACTCTGTTGCAAACTAATCTATGTTGTTTACACTTCTAGTCGTTTTTCTGAAATAATATCTTCTTTGTCTTACATACAAGAAAATGCGAAACAACAACGCACACCTTATCATATTTATTGTTTCACGCACGTGGTCTCACTGCCAAACAACTGCGTAAGAATGGATTTGACAGCTTATTTTGTCCATATTTCCAAGGACCTCAAGGCAATAGTCGTTGTCAACTAAAAGGTTCTTAAAGTGCAAACATGCCATATATTTTCTCTGTAATCGCATAATGATTACATTTCACGAAACTCTAATAATATCATACTTCCATGGTTTTTGTTGTTTGACATTTGTATGATTGCTCAGTAATCCGTTCCGAGCCCAGTATTAGCACTTCACGCCATGCAATTCAAAACACGACCCAAACGACTAATTAAGAATTATTCCTAGCTCATATTGATAGACATATATATCTAACATGTCCAGGTAATTCTCTATGTTAAAAACGAAAGGAGAGTCCATTTAACGAAATTTTTCCATGCTATCATAGTATCGCAAAGAATTAGCTAATTACTCGGATTAAGAAATATTTTCCTAAAACCCACTCTCCAATCAACACAAAATTACTCAAATCTAACAAAGCAATAAACCAAGGCATACTTCAAATAGCATATACCCTAGGTTTATTACAATAATATTCCTAAACAGATTGCAATGAAACGTGTGGATTTCGACATTTTGATGATTTTGGACGAGTTTAGCATTGAGTAAAAGCAGTTCTATGTTGAATGACAATTGCCTGTGGGCGGTAATGGTTGGGGCTAGGAGAGCTAGACCGAGATTTTGATAACTTTTTTGAAGTATCACTTGGACCAGTGGAATGATTGCAAAGGGCTTCTCTTTTGACATCACTAAGTTGTTTAGGTTCTTTATATATTTCCCCTATTTTCCTACATATAGGCAGGTAGGGAGGATGAAGTTTAATAACATGTGTTCACAATCATGGCTATAAAGAACGGATTACAGTCACAGTTCCAAAACTATGAAGCCAAAAGGACAACCGTTAGCAACACATGATGTACACGCCCCCATGTTGAATATTTCTTATTGTGGGTAACATAAATTTTGCACATCAAACAATTTTATTTTGGCAACCAGAGTGACATTGACATTTTAGCCCAAACTCAATAGGCTTCTTTTAGGTCCTAAGTAAAACCAGCCAAATGTTTGGCTGATGTGCCCAGGATTGTGTTAAATAACTATTGTTATATGTGAGACCTTTATCCTTTTGACTCCAAAATAAGACCTTCTATTTTACCCCAAGTGTAAGCCACCCACAAATTGTATGAACTGTAGATCGTGGGCAACAAACAAAAGTTATTGTACAAGATCCAAATTGGTAACAGAAAGAGAGGGACGGACAAACATAGTAACATAATATAATCCACTTTATGGTGGGTGTATACAATTTTTTAAAAAGAAAAACCTTAACAGGGTAAAGACTTCCAGATGAACGTAAAATGTAGTCTTATCTTATACAAGATAAATGGCAAAACGTTTAAAAATCTAAAATATGTTCAAAATTAAATCCAGTGCGTTAGTTATTAGTTCAACATATTAGTTATGTTAGGCACTATTTTGAACATAACATGTCAAAACATTAACATAAGTTATGTTGCACTGTCTGGAAGTATTTGCACTGCACTGAATGTCACCTTACAGGAACTGGCAAAACCACTCCTGTTTCTGTTTTTATATCAGCAAAAGCCAAATCTAACTCAATAAACATATCATTTTCAAAATATGGGTTTTGATGATGGTTTTTCTGTTCAATGTAAGGAGAATTTTTTACTGGTTATAAAAGCTCCAGGAAGTGTCTGAGAGAAAATATTAATGATATTCTTCAGTAACAGAACAAAACAAAATGAAAAAGAAACTGTCTCATCTCTTATCTTCTTTACAATCTCTTGCAGCGAAACTTCTCTACTCGGCAACAACTTCTCAATATTTACATAAAACCTGGATAAAAGAAAATAAGAAATATGAATTTGCCTTCTTCAAGTCTTTACGAAGGTAATTACCGTATACACATAATCTATGTTTCCTTTTATTCAGCTGTTAATATTTCATAATCATGCAATATGCTTGTTTAACAGATGTGACAACTGTAAATAAAATTTCCTATTTCTATACGACAAATTCCATATATGATGTAAATTATAAGTTTCCACAATATCAGCCAGCAAGCCAAAACATGTGTGCAAAAACTTTGTAATGTCCTCGTGCGTTATTTGAAATATTACAGAAGCATTTCTTTTCTTTTGGTTTTGTTGTTTGCTTGTGAAGCGGAGGAAATAATGAGTTTGATATTTGATATGAATCAGACGAGGCCGTCAGGTATCACATTTTCCGTGTGTCTGATCCAAAAAGTTCTTTTCCCCGAGACGGAACAAAAAATGAATTACGTGTGATGCACAACTTTCAGTGAAATTAAAAGGATGGGATTGATAACGTCGTCCAGTGAGATGAAACCTTGTACGCCATAGTAAGCATTAATACCGAAATTAATATAGCTTTGTTCTGTCCATAAAATTAACACTTTTTGGTGTTTTTAAGAGGATAGCTTGTAAGAATATTTGTTGCATAACAAGAATAGCTTTCAAACACGCTGACATAATTGTGAAGCTCTATATGACTCACTGTTATGCGTTGGGGTGGGGTGCTCCCAAATTTATTTGAATTACTGTGGAATTCCCACTCTGGCTCGTTTTGTAGGAAGTGAAATTATGACAGAGAGAGGTAAAGCTCCGAGCCCCCAGTCAGCAATACCGACAATTAAATTATTAAGAACACAAGGGTGAAATCCAAAAGAATAACAATTTAATACAAATTAAACGAAATTAAGTTCTCAACCAATCTACTTCCTCTCGACCATGTGACAACTTATTTCATCACGTGATTTTAGAGTGAGATGGCTTTCACCTGTACTTGGTTTCTACTCATCTGTGTTTACTACGCCAATTGCTTTCCTCCTTCCGGAGTTCTCCGATTCTTCCTGTCCTCTTCCCCTTTTGTCTTCTTTTCTCCTCCTCCTTTCATTCTCTCTTTCTCCTTCAACGAGGCTTGTTCCCCGCCTACTTCTATTCACTATTTCTCCTTCAACGAAGCTTGTTCTCCGCCTACTTCTATCCTGTCTATCTGAGACTCGGGACTTGACTACTCTGTCCCCAAAAGCTTTCTTTACGAAGCTTTCTGTCCTTAGAATGTACTAAGAGTTTTCCCGCGAAATCACGAGTGGCTCCCTCGGAGTGAGTATATTCTGCTACGACGGCTTACAAATCACTAATTCGTTATCAGTCCGACTGACTGTTAAGTTCTGGTTCGAACTGATGGCCCCACCCTTCCTCAGTTCTGATTGGATATCAATTCTACCCCCAGTCGGTTGAGCTTAACAGACGAGCCTCAGGCCATCTGTCAAAGCGGGGAGATTTACAATAGCGTTGAGGGTCCTTTGTTCTTAGAACAAAGCTTCTAACATCTATATGCGAGTGTTAACACCTAACGAGGCGGCTTTTGTACAAACAAAAATCGCCATAACAGTGCAGGGTCGACATACTCATTGCGCTAACCCATTCCTTTGTTCCTGACTTACGTAATCGCGGACAATAATTTATTTGCAAAACGTTTGATGCACTCCAGCTTCAAGCCTGGGTGTGCATTGCAGAGATGGAGAATTATCACAGCAAGGATAAGAACACCTAGTAATTAACAAGAATAAGTACACCAATCAATTAGCAATAATAAGGTCATCTAGTAGTTAGTAATGATAAATACATCTAGTAATTAGCAAGGATAAGTACACCTAGTAATTAGCAAGGATAAGTACATCTGGTAATCAGCAAGGGTAAAGTACACCTAATAATTAGCAAATCATTTTCTTCACTTTTAAAGCTCTTGTTTTCTATTTGTTCCATTCAATACACATGTAATAAGTTCAGTACAAACAGTAGGGACTATTGTGAAGATATACTTTGACACCTACATTTTTGGTGTGTCGGAATAATATAATGATGGTAGCAAATAAGATATAATTCATATCTAATTCATTCTAAAACATCTACATGCACTTTTTCAAGAAATCAAATGTATCATTGATTTAAAATAGAGACACAAGTATAGATCAAACTTTGATCGCTGGTGAAGTGTTGGCATAATTAAGTTATGAATCAAGTGACAATCGCACATACCAAATTATTCAACCAATCAAACTTATGTAGCCAATGAAAAGTGCTCATACCAAATGATCCAACCAATCCAAAATTGTAGCAAGTGAAAAGTGTACATACCAAATGATTCAACCAATCCAAACGTACGTATCCACTGAAAAGTTTACATAAAAAATAGTTCTACCAATCTAAATCACAAAACACTTTATAGGTTGGTTTGCATTTCCTTGCGCTATATTTGTACCTGCATATATATCCACAAGTAAAGGTTTTACGAAGAAAAGTATGGGAACAGTATCCTGTCACTAACGGACGATAAAATTGCAGTCAGATATTAGCAAAATGCATCAAGTATGCAATGAATGAAGATCATAGATTCCTCTTCTCGAATGTCCAAAGAAAACGTTATCCAGATGAATACATTTTCTTTTGTTTCTTTACCTGCATAACATTTATTAGAGATCACATCTATTTTCCTCCTCAGAAAGATTGCATTTCAGTCCTAAATCACTGAAGCAAGCTAATTTACGTCACCAAAGTTATGCATTCAATGACCTACACACATATTTACAGATGCTGAAAATTTGACTAACAACCTACTCAGGCATAATACAGTTCTAGCCCCTTTTTAAACATATTTACTTCAGCTGACGTCACTGCATCCGCCATGATAATTTGTAACGTCTGTATCGAATGACTTAGACCAAGATCATTTCAGCAATTCAAAGGTATGATCATGCAGAACCTCCAGGTGAAGGTCTGTACCATTTGCCAGACGTAACCAGTTCCAGCAAAGCAATATTAATTGTTCTAAATTGTATGCGTTATTAGTCCCATTTGCAGACAACCAGTGAACCTTGCATATTAAATGTTTAGATCCTCTTGCGAAAATATACAACATATAATCACGAGGAAGTAACTGGTTCAGACCTTCTATTCAGTGAGCAACTGTTTCGATGAAAACTACAACTATGTTTGTGTAATATTTTGCTTGATTATGGTGAAAACCCTAACCCTAACCCTACACTATCCAAACACCTAATACAAAGAATTATTCGTATCTAAAATTGCTAAACATGTATATATCAAAATATCCAGTGAATCCCATATTTTGAGAGATCAGGGAGATCCATTTCACAAACAAATAAATACTACCACAAAGTCTCGTAAATAATGCACATTATGTTTACTCTTAACATTTTGCTAATTACTAGGTTTGATCACTATGATTCAAAAACAAACTCCTCATAATCAGCAATAATAACTGAAATTTAGCAAAGCAATAAACAGAAACGCAAATACAAATAAACATAAACTTGTTTTATTAAACTATGTTATAAAAATAAAGTGACACAAAACAAGAAGGTGCAGTTATTTTGTATCCTAAGCTGGTCTTATTTGGATTAGAATATGTATGATATTCTTTCTCAGACTTGCCATTACATAATCCAAAACATTTTATGCAGTTAAGCGTTAGTTGAACTTCAGCATTCTTATCACACAAGGTATTTTAATTCCTATTTTGTCTATACTTCAAACGTATTTTACCTCTCGCCACGCTCCACGCTCTGTTTTTACGTTTCTTACCACCCTCTTCTTACACATAAAGTACACATAAAGTACCAGACCAATGGCCTGTAAAAATTGTATGAGTATTAGAAGTATTTCGGTTTTTTATTAAAGAGGAGAATCATTTCTATAAGTGACATGTAGTTGCTACCCAATTCCTGGATAATATGTTTTTTTATATTTCTTGAACGAAACAGCTATTACACACACACAACTATCTATCTATCTATCTATCATATATATATATATATATATATATATATATATATATATATATATATATATATATATATATATATATATATATATATATATATATATATATATATATATATATATATATATATGAGAGAGAGACACACACAGACAGACAGACAGACATGGAGAGAGACAGATATATATTGTTACGAGTCTTTGGTCGTAAAATAAGTAACATAAATGAGAGACAGTCAACATGTTTCTTAAAATTCAACAAATGATTTATCTCCCAATATTTCAAAGTGAACATTTAAAAAACTTTCAGTATTGTGAATTCAATTTCAAATAGTCCTAAAAGTTCTATCACGAATCAAGATGTATGAAGTTCCAATTGAATTTCAGTGGCGTTCCAAATAAATTCATATACTTGTGGCTGATCCCTGTAATGTGGCTACGTGTTAACTGTCTTTTGTTGTATCACAACAATATAATCCAAAACGTCCTTGTCTGAATTCAGTGAAAATCTAAAATAATGTTTTAGTCCAAGAATATAATTGAGCACTTTGTAATTTCAGTGAAAAATAATTTGAATAAATAAATTCAGATAAATTAAAACTAAAAACAAATTTCAGCCTGATTCTGCTTGGATGGTAAGGAAAAAATGAGCAATTATTTCACGTTAGCAAGTTTGTATACCCCTCCGCCTGACATGGAAATATTCTGCTATTTTAAAGAAAACATTCTTTACCGGAACTTTCTAAAGTTAGAAAAAGACTGTCTCTTTAATTCGTACTGAAGTTAAGATATTTATTATCATTAATCATCGGAATATTTAATCTATAATCATAGACAAATATTAACTCTGTATTATTTTGTTTACAAAATAAATGCTACATACATACATACATACATACATACATACATACATACATACATACATGGATATAAGGGCATGAAGATCCCCAAAATAAATGTATATGTGGAATTGAAAAAAGGTATATGTGGAATTGAAAAATATATGTGTGGAATGCTACATACATACATACATACATACATACATACATACATGGATATAAGGGCATGAAGATCCCCAAAATAAATGTATATGTGGAATTGAAAAAAAGTATATGTGGAATTGAAAAATGTATGAGTGGAATTGAAAAACGAGCTCAAATAGTGAGATAAATGATGGAAATTCAGACTCCTAAAATAACCAAGAAGTTTATGTCTGGTATCTTGGTCTCTAGTTTTTATTCTTCCTTTCAATTTCCACGCTTTGGACAGCGGTCCCTGAGCAACATAAAATCCAAATTGGGGTCTATGCACGTGGACTTGAGCTATAAGAGAGTATATACGGTATGCAATATCACGCACCTCCTACTACACTATTCCAGACAGGCATTTATAACTGTGATATGCCATAGCACGATTTGTAATGTGCACAAGGTTACAGAATGTATGTCCGTGCCTTTAGAAGCGAAACAGGGGTGTGAGTGACGTTTATGCGCATATGTATTGTTATGTATGTTTAATTTGTATTTTGTGTTGGCTTTTGTCCATAGATATATGTTAGGTATATTTAATTGGTATTTTGTGTTGCTTTTTTTTGTCCGTGGGTATATTTTATGCATATTTAATTCGTATTTTGATTTACCGTTGTCTGAAACTAAGGGTAGCAGTAAGGTCTCCCTGTGTAACGTCTCTTTTTATAAACAACATATGACATAGCTAATATGTCTCTATGATTTTAGATTATATTTAATATTTTAAATTTTCAGTGTTTATTCTACGAAAATAAATGTTTGTTGAATTTTACAAAACTTGTTTGTTTTCACTCTTTTCTGCTACTTAGCTTAAGACCATAGAATGGTAACATTATGATTGGTAGGGAAGGTATTGATGACTGGAAAATGGGGGAAGGGGAGGGAGGGAATACAGCAGACTTCTAGCCTCTATATATTTTCTTGGGGGAGGGGGAACGCCACGTTACAGCAGACTTCAAGCCTCTTTATATGTATCTGGGAGTGGGAATACTACGTTACTGAAGACTTGTAGCTTCTGTATGTGTATGTGGGAGGGTGGAATACTACGAGTAGTCAATGGGGCCACCCTAGGGACAATGGGACTTAGCATTAAAAACACCCCTGGGCCACTCTAGGGACAATGGAAATTTAACATGGAGAAAAACGCTGGGCCACTCTAGGGACAATGGGAATTTAACATAGAGTTTGGGCTTGTCTAGGGACAAGGGGAATTGAACATGGGAATAGAGTTTCGGTTTGTCTAGGGACAAGGGGAATTGAATATGGGATTTTTTTTAAAAAAAAGTTTTTTTAGATTTAAATTTAAATTTAAATTTAAAAAAGGGTAGGCAATGGAAAGGCTATCTCTTTTCGAGAAATATGGCTGGCCCTGAAAAGGGCCTTTGGGTTTTCTTCTTCTTCTGCTTCTAATTTCTTCTTTTTCTCCACCAACTTCTTATTTTATCTCCAACACTCTTTCTCTTCTTTTCTTTCTTTTTTTTCTCCTCCTCTTCTTTCTTCTTCTCTTCCTCCTCTTCTTTCTTCCTCTTTTCATTTTCTTCTTCTTTTTCAATTTTTTCATTCCATGCTCTCATCCTTATCCTTTCCTCTTCATCCTCCTTCTCCTCCTTTATCTCTTTCATTACACCACTTATCTTGTCCTTTACCTTTCTCAAGTTATTAATTTCCATCTTTACACGATGGGGACTATAGGAATAGTGGTCTTCAACGAGTCTTATTAACATCTGCTCCATCATTCCTAAATTGTCTAAAACGTCTTGCAATGTTTGTATCTTGTCCATTTGGTTCGAAGTCATCTTCTTTGTAGAATGGTTTGAACGACGAATACTGTGGGTTCTTATAGTGAAAGCGCGGACGTGATGGAAAACATCCCCCTTAAAACATAAAATTGATCTTACCTAGATCATGACCAAAGAAACAGCAACGCGCGGACGTGAAGGAAAACATCCCCCTACTTTTCTCATTTCATATAATAAAACCCAAACTATACTCTCCACATACGCTAAGAAACAATAAACAAAATCCATAATCTACTATCCACACAATCGTACGTGAGCGGTTACAAAACCCAAACTATACTCTCCACATACGCTAAGAAACAATAAACAAAATCCATAATCTACTATCCACACAATCGTACGTGAGCGGTTACAAAACCCAAACTATACTCTCTACATACGCTAAGAAACAATAAACAAAATCCATAATCTACTATCCACACAATCGTACGTGAGCGGTTACAAAACCCAAACTATACTCTCCACATACGCTAAGAAACAATAAACAAAATCCATAATCTACTATCCACACAATCGTACGTGAGCGGTTACAAAACCCTAACTATACTCTCCACATACGCTAAGAAACAATAAACAAAATCCATAATCTACTATCCACACAATCGTACGTGAGCGGTTACAAAACCCAAACTATACTCTCCACATACGCTAAGAAACAATAAACAAAATCCATAATCTACTATCCACACAATCGTACGTGAGCGGTTACAAAACCCAAACTATACTCTCTACATACGCTAAGAAACAATAAACAAAATCCATAATCTACTATCCACACAATCGTACGTGAGCGGTTACAAAACCCAAACTATACTCTCCACATACGCTAAGAAACAATAAACAAAATCCATAATCTACTATCCACACAATCGTACGTGAGCGGTTACAAAACCCTAACTATACTCTCCACATACGCTAAGAAACAATAAACAAAATCCATAATCTACTATCCACACAATCGTACGTGAGCGGTTACAAAACCCAAACTATACTCTCCACATACGCTAAGAAACAATAAACAAAATCCATAATCTACTATCCACACAATCGTACGTGAGCGGTTACAAAACCCAAACTATACTCTCCACATACGCTAAGAAACAATAAACAAAATCCATAATCTACTATCCACACAATCGTACGTGAGCAGTTGCAAACACAAACACACAAACACATACCCTCGCACTATGAAAAAAGAGTTAGTGTTTATAATCACACTACTCTACCTACACACACACACACACACACACACACACACACACACACACACATTGGCAAATCGATAGTTATTTCTTTTCTAGAGTATTGGGTAGCCCTTAAAAGGGCTGTTTTTTTTTTGAACTCCAGATGCACCTATCTAATGGTTGCACCTTCCTGGCCTGGCGCCACACACGCATCTTCTTCCCCAGTCTCCTTTCACCTTTCTTCTGGGGAGCGCAGAGGGAGGATGATTCGCTTCAACACCCCAATCCTCTGTCTCGGGAATATTGTACGACATCCTCTCTTCTAGTTTCTTTTCCTCCTCTTCCCTCTGTCTTCTCTCCTCCTCTTCGTTCTTCATTCTTTCCTCTTCTACTATAGCCTCCGCGGCCAGTTCATTTCACAGGCGCCTCACATATTCCAGATGTATCTGGAGTTCAAGAAGTTTGCTTATTCTGCTATTCATTCTTGTGTTGATCAATCAACAAGGGTAGCTAGACTACCCAGCGAGTTTCAATTTATAGTGAAAGCGCGGACGTGATGGAAAACATCCCCCTAAAACATAAAATTGATCTTACCTAGATCATAACCAAAAAACAACAACGCGTGGACCTAAAAGAAACACTCACTCACTTTTTTATGCTACCCATCACTATTTTAAATTTTTTTTATAAATCACTTCAATAGACTATCCACATACGCAAAGCAATCCAATCTAACCCCAAATTTACACCTCAAACACCAAAAAAAGACATCATTTTAATCTACTATCCATACCAACTTACTTAACCACTTACAAACACAAACACATACCCTCACATTTTTTTAAAAAAGAGTTAGTGTTTATTTTCACACTACTCTACCTACACACATTGGCAAATGGATTGTTATTTCTTTTCTAGAGTATTGGGTAGCCCTGAAAAGGGCTGTTTTTTTTTGTTTGCTATGGCATTCTTGTTTAGTTTCTAAGAATGCTATGTCCTCTGAGGATAGACTTTCTGGCGATAGGTCTGCTTCTTCTAAAAGAGAAGAAGAACTCTTTGGTGTCGATACGACAATCGACAAAGCCTCTGTCAGCTTCAGGTTGCTGCTGCTGTTGTTGTTGTTGCTGCTGTTGCTGCTGTCTCTGAAGTCTGTACTTCTCTGTCCATTCTTCTTTTTCCCTGTTCATTTCTTCTCTGAAGAGCTCTTCTATCAGGTCTTCAGTGATTTTTAACATTCTCACATTCTCTATTTCTTCTGGCTTCGGTATCAGACTGTGTCTGACCCTATGCAAATTCACGTAGGCTTCGTTGAGCTTAGCTAAATTGGAGCACATCTTCGTAGGAGGATGAGTCGACAATGGATGGTTAGACTGGAAACAACCCCGGTTCTTAAAGTCAAAGCGCGGACGTGAAGGAAAACATCCCCCACACGGTTTTTGAGTCGCAACGTTTAGTGAGTATCATGAGAGGGATAGTAAGAAATGAAAGAGCATCAATCCAACATTCTTATAGCTAAACAAACCACAAAGGCATTTTTTTCAAAACACAACATTTTTTATTCAAAAATCACTTAACACTAAACAACAACTCTAACATTTTTAACAATAATCCAACAATATAACATCAAACAATTTTTTCAAAACACAACATTTTTTATTCAAAAATTACTTAACACTAAACAACAACAACTCTAACATTTTTTAACAATAATCCAACACTAAAAGTTTCTCCACCAGGTAAAGAGGGATAACAGTCTTCCATGGTTTCTAGTAATCTAGGATGACTTCCCTTAAACTGTTGATTTCTATGGTATTATCGAATTCTGCATACAGGATGACGTTCACCGTTTCATCAGGGTCTCGGTCTTTAAACTGAATTTCCACACGAATCTGGCCGGATTTTATAGGGTGGAAATGTCCCTCGTCGCTGCCTTGGTCTGGAGTGAAATCAAAAGCCCACAAAGCGTAGCCTCCTGCATAATCCTCGTACGTAATACCGTGACTGGTATTGGTTCCTAACTGTCCGGTGGCTTCGTACAGGGACAAGTACGATCTCAAGTAATTCTTCTTGGTAAAGTCAGGTTCGAAAGGTCGGGTACACAAGGTCTTGCCATCGCGACTGACTTCGATTTTGGACACGCCAAAGTGTTGAAAGTAGAAAGGATTTTTTTCGGCAGCTCCGTTGAAGGCTGTATTCTCGACGATACCAACGATCAAACGTTTGGATAACTGTCCTTGGAACAGATGATCTTCGATCATGGATCGCTGTCCCTTGGGAATGGTGAAGGTTTTCACTTCCACGCGTCGTATGGGATACTTGGCGGTCGTTCTGCTCAACGTCTGACTGATGTCGTTTCCCACTTTAGGTAACACTTCCACACGGCGTACGTAGAGTCTGGCTTCTAGGATTTTGGTTTTGTAACCGTCACTATCAGCCATCAAATGGAAAGCGGCACTGCTACGATTCAGTCTCAGGCGGACATCCACCCCGTTCAGCAAATACTTTTCTTGCAACCACATGTCCAAATGCAAACGATCCATCAGTTCTAAACTTGTGTCGGCTCCCGTGATTCTCTTTCTTCGTTCTACAAATCCATCATTGTTGTCTTTCTTTTCATCAGTTTCCAATATTTCAAACTTGGTAGGTTCGTCAGCTTCCCATACCACACAGGCATTGAGATGAGTGTTCTTGGCATCTATTCCGTACGTCAAGAGATTTTCCAGGTAGGCACGATAAGGGTAAGTATCCATGCTGCTACTGACCAGTTTGTTATTCAAATACAAGTCCACTCCACTGAACAAGGAATGCATGAAATTGTTGACGGGAGCTACTGCTTCATCGTCTATAGCATCTCCAGTCTTATCTAGAATTTTGACTTTCAGGTACAAGTAACTGCTATTCAGATCGGGCTGTCCTTTGATTTCAAACTCGATGGGAGCGGAATCGGTCAGTGAGGAGACGGAGTGAAATTCCACCCACTGGGATTCTTGCATCGTCATCATCGTGGGGGGCATGGCAAACAGATCCAGTTCCGTCTTGGAACAAGCGCAAGATTCTCGGTGCATAATTTTGTTGTCTCTTTTCTCAATAATCGAAAACGTCTAAGTCTCGAACGGTTCTTCTTTTCTTGGCCTTTCTCGCTTGAAGTCTGGTGAAAGGGTGTTTTCTTCGTCGTCTCTTTCTGCCTTGTCCTTGCTGAATGCCTGACTCGGTAGCGTGCAGGGCATTTATAGGTGTTTCTTGTTGGCCTAAAATGTCTTTGCCCGTTTGCAGCAAGACATTTTTGCCTGCCCTCATGAAGGCTTCTTTAGGGTTTTGTTTGTCGATGATGACATTTTGGAGAAATTCTTTGCCTTGCGTCAGTGCCGCATCTTTCAAGGCGTGCAATCCGCGTGTCACCATCGGTTTCAATCCTGGAGCCACCGAACGAAAGGCCGATTTTAACATATCTCCTAAGCCGTGTCCTCGCTGTCGAGCAACCCCTCGGTACACTGGATACATGACTTAAGAGTCGTGAGAGAACCGTTTTCGAAAATGGAGTTTCACCGTGACTTTTCCTTTGGTGAATGGATTATTTTGTCCCAAATCTCCTTTTATAGCAATGTTGACCGTGTCCAAATACGACTTGCTGACAGGCAAATAGTGAGGATGGACAAATTCGCGGTGGACGTGGTAAGTGTTTCCACCTTCCTCGTCAGCGTTCGTGGCAGAATCTACTTTGAAAGGAATGACACGCAGTAACGGTACGGAGGTGTGTCCCACCACGTTGTACTCCACCACATCGGAAAACACGAACATCAAATTCAGTCCTTGGTTCAGTTCTACCGGGGCACGAAATAACTTGCTAAAAGACTCGTTGTCGTAAACGATGGGTAATTCGTTTTTCTTGATCATGGCCTTTCTCATGTCCATGTCTCCGCCCAATATGTCAAACAATTCAGGACAAAATAAAATGGACATGATTTTACTCCGTTCAAATTTCATCAAGAAGCGACGAGCTGCTTTGTGGTACTCCATGGTGACATTTTTGTTGACATGCTCCAAAGCTTTCAGAAGCACGACATTAAACCTGGAGGTTATGGTGCTGACCAAATGTTGACCACTAAAATAATAGCCTGGGGGAATGAACAAGTGATAGGTGGTGTACTTTTGTGTACGGGTTTTCTTGTCATATTTGACATTGCCATCCATCCACTGTTGCATTTGCTCGTCATGAACTTCCACATCAAAAAAATTTTGATTGGGAAGGACACTGAGGACGTGGGTCGGGTGAATCATTTCTACTAAAGCCACTTCCCAATGGGCTTCGTGATCTAACTGGATGGCCTGAGGTAATTTGGCCGTGTAACAGCACAACGTGTTCTTGGGAAACACCTCCATGGAACTGTCACTGGGTAAAGTTAAGTAAAATTGGTTTTGGTGACTCATAATTCCAGAGTTCTGTGGCTGTCCGAGGGGTTACTGGACGTCAGAGCCGTGTCTCCGTCTAAAATGGGGTTCTGGTTGTGATTGAAGTGGTGACTGGCACTGGCACTGGACACAAGGTTCCCGGGGTTCCCGTTCGAGGTGAATTTCAGGGAGGGATTAGGAAGCAGGTAACCGATGCAACTGCTCAATAAAGTGGTCCACAATTGTTTGTCTCCTTGTTGCAAACTCAAATTGGCGATGGCTGCCCAGATGACACAATACACCACGAAGATTTGGCAGAAAAAGACGATTTGCGTTTTAGGCACACGTTCTCCACACCACACCCACAAGGGTTGTTTTTGTAAATCTTGCACAGAAGAACTGGATGAAGGAGGAGTGGTCGACGTAGCTGCGTCTGCTGTGTGAAAGGGCATGATGGTCACTTCTTTTTATAGTCGATCCAAGAATCAAAACTGGGTGGATATCCTTTCCAACGTACTTTGACTTCTTTGACACGTCGTTTGCCCACTTTACGGGTTCTGCGTTCGAGAACGCTTTCGATGTCCTACACGTCGTCTTCTTTTTTGGTGACACGTTGTAACTCGGGCAAATAAAACGTTCCTTTGAGCACTTCTCCGTTCATGTCTTCCAATTTATAGACGGCAGGATGACGGCCATGCACTCGTCCAGTGACACGAAACAATTCGGTCGTCCAGTTAGGTAAGTAACCTTTGTCAAAAGTGCGTTTGGTTTTGCCAATGCGCACCCAATCTCCTACGGCCAACACTCCACTTTTCTTGGGGACAGCCCTCGTCGGGGACATACCAAACAGGCGCTCAAACACCAACACTTCGTTGTCGGGAGTCACGTCTTGCGGGGCACGTCCAATGCTTCGATGGTAAGATTGGTTGTACGCTTGCACCAGGTGCGGTAAGATGTCAATGTACTTCAGAGTGTGGTGATGCGTAAAATATTTCCACATGCGTTCTTTCAAAGTGCGTTGAAAACGTTCCACGATGCTGGCTTTGGTTTCGGGATTCTCGGTGGTAAAAAAATGAATGTCACGTTTCTTTAATTCTTTTTGGAAAGCTTGGTTCAGAAATTCGGTACTTTTGTCCGTTTGCCATCGAAGAGGGTGACGACCGCTTTGTTTCAACACCCGTTGCAGGGCTCGCACTAACTCGCTGCTCGATTTGGAAGTCAACGGTACGACCCAAGCAAATTTGGAAAAGACGTCGATGACACAAAACAAATATTTGTAGCCACGATTGTAGCTGGCCAAATGAGAGACATCGGCTAAATCGGCTTGCCATTGATGATCGATGCCTTCCACTCGGGTGCGACTTCTGGAAAACTTGCGTCGAATGGGTTTGTGTAAAGTGTAGGTAGCTTGTTCTTGTAACCATCGTTGCACTTGAGGTAAACGGAGACTTTTCAGTCGCGTTTTGGCAGCACGATACAATTTTTGAACTCCTGCGTAACCTGCAGGATGGGAGGGATCGTAGTAAATGCTGGCTAAGACTTTTTCCATTTTTATTTTTTGTGTTAATAAGACACCCACTCTTGGAGGATGCTACTCTTTTTCTCTTGGGGTACTTTCTTGGATTGCAATGCTTTGCGTGTGCGGCCGGCAATAGGTGTCGAAGAGGAGGATGTCTGAGCGGGGGATATCGGTTCTTGTTTCACTTCTGTCTTCACTTCTGTCTTCACTTTCTTTTTCTCTTGTGATGAAGAAGGGGTGGCCATCATCTTTTTAATCCATCCAATTCTGGAGGTAGGTGGTGTTGTTAACTGGCGTACTTTTTATGGTGGAGTTTGAAACCCTTCCACTTCTTCTTCTCCTTTTTCTCTCTTGGTCACTGGTACTGGTGGTACTGGTACTGGTACTGGTGATGGTGCTGGACTTTTCATCAAGGTCTTAAAATCTTTCAGAGTGGGTAGAGCTGTTTCGTCTTAAGCTTTCTGGTGAAAGAGTTGCAGTCGTTGCAAGAGTTGACCGTACTTTTGCGATTTTTCTGTTTCGGACAAATCTTGGCGATCCATCAAGGACTGCAATTCGTGTTGTAACTGGGACATCTCGCTCAAATTGGGATTGGCAGGTAAATGCGGGGTGCGTTGTTCTTGCCACCGATGTTATTCCATCCATCGTTTGTAAGGCACTAAAGCTAGTTTTCGTCCTTCCATGGGGTTGTCAGGGGTCAATTCTGAGATCTTGGGACTTCCGAGGGCCTTTTTATCTTGCTCCCACCAGTCCTCCCAACATGGTTCCCAAGACTCCTTTCAGTATGGGACCTAACAAGAGAGGCAAAATGCCTCCACGTTGGACCAACATCTTCTTTTTTGACGAATGGGAATTTTCTTTCGAACCATTTGGCGAAGAACGTGACGATGCTTGCTTAAGCATTGTTTCTGGTGTTTGGACAAAGGGATCGTGCCTTTCAAAACGTTCAAACAACACTCGCACACGGTATCGATGACCTCTTTGAAGGCTGTTTGAATGAGTTTTTTTCGTAGGGGTGGAGAAGCTTTGGACAGGACAGATAACATGTCCCCATGTTTGGCTAAACGTGGTGGCAGTCCTTTCCTTTTCTTTCCTTGGGGTTTTCTGGAGGGTGACATCTTTGAGTCTTCAGGAGCACCAAAAAAACACTGATACCCTACTTGGTCACAGGCCTTTTTTATACTGGAACGCGTCGCCACTGATTGTCTTTACGTCGTATCAGTTTGAGGACAGGCATGACACGTCGTGCAGGGGTACGCAACGGACTAAATCGAGCCAGTTCTTGCTTGGACAAATCCAGTAAACTTTGTAACATGCCCGATCTTTCATGGACTTTGATTTTGGGAGAAGGTACTTTGTGAGCAGCAGCCACTGCCACTAAATTTGAGGGTCCTGCCACTGGGGAAGTTCTTTTGGGGGTCATTAACGGAGAAGTTCTTGGTGTGATCAACGTCTCCAAGTACTCTTCAGTTCCTGGTGTCATCAACGGAGAAGTGGATGAACGTGAGGAAGCCGGAGACGCAGTCACTGCCGTGCAGATGGTGGTTTGCGAGTGTAAGGTTGCGTCCTGGCCGAAGTGCCTCTCTTGCGACTAGTTTTCTGTGGACTTTTCTTTTTCTGGGGACTTTTTCTCTGTTTCTTTTTCTGTGGGCTTCTTTTCTTTTTCCGGGGTGGTGGTGTCTGGTCAGAGGAGGGTCCTGCCACTGGAGAAGTTCTCCTTGGGGACCTGGTCTTTTTCTTCTTGGGGCTTCGTTGGACTTTTGTCTTGGGTATAACTTTGGGGGCATTAGGATCCCATCTTAAGAGTGAGCGAATGATGACCCCTCCTAGAGTACCGCTCCCTCCAGGTTTCAAAATGATTTGTTTTTTGGTTTGAGTGTCGATGCGGGGATCGGCCAGTTGGACCAAAGCGACTTTGTTTCGATCGAAAAAGCGTTTGGTTTGATGAGGAATCTGAATGATTCCTTGGAGCAATTGACGTGCCGTCACCGTGAACCATCGTAAGACTTCTTTGAGACTAGCTTCTAAGACACGAGCTCGTGTTTGTGGATCTTTTTCTCGACTGATGCCATACTAGGCACGAATCAATTTGACGGGAAGATGCGACTGAAGGGACGTCATGTTCACACTGTGTGAGACAGACGAAAAAGGGTCTGAGGTTTTTATAGATTTTTTTATGGGGAGTGAAATGAAGTCGAGGACGGAGACGTGTACAGGACAGGCCCTCCGTCTTGGCACCAGTGGTGAAACAAGTGGGTACGAAATCGCAAATCCTCGGGAGTCGTAGGTTTCAAATCGACGAGTAAATAGGCGTGTGGCGTTTGAGTGGCATCGTCGTACGCCTGAGTCAGCCAAGGCGTTCCTAACTGTTTGGCTAAGACTTGCACTTGCGATTTATCTCGAGGGCTTTTAAACAAGACCACGTAATGCGCATTGAGACTGATGGTGCGATGGGCTTTACTTTGTTGAAACAAATTTTGGGTGATGTAAACGACACTGGCATTAAGGTGATGCCCTTTGCGCGTGAACCACAGTTTAATTTCTTCTTCGTCTTCTCCTAACATGTCGTCGAAAATGACCAAATGGGTTTGACGGGAGTCAGAGACGATGCCGTCGTCTTCTTTAGGAATGCCTTCCACAAACACGATGGAATCGCCTTGACTTTCTCGCAAGAGGTTGTACGCCGATTGCCACTCTTTGTAACACCACACGATCCGTTGAGGTGGCCGATCGATCAAAAAATGATGTTTATGTTCGATCAAACGTTTGACGAATTCGGTTTTGCCTGAACCGCTAGGTCCAGCAATGAACATGTTAAAGGGATGGCGAAGATACAAAGCCTCCCAACTGGCACGATCTAAGTGTTCGTCGATGACTTTGACAGTAGAGGAAGAGGGAGCAGAGACAGCAGAGGTAGCCATGGTGTGAGAAATGTCACTTGTGACACGAAAGACAAACAAGACAAGAGTTTATATACTTTTACAGAACACGTTTATTCAATGTTTTTTTTCAAACATGAATACGAAAGACAAAAATACATAAAAGCCAAAGGCTTAAGTACAAGAATAAAAGGCACATGATAACCATGAACGTGGAATAAAAACAAGTGTCTGTACAACAACCACATGTTTTGGGTAAAGTTCTAACCAGTTCTATAGTAGGGGGTAAGGTCACACAAGTGTCCTCCCGAAAGGGTCTTTCAGGCCTGTCCACGACAGTCCTGTCCTGGGTGACGGGTTCTTCTGGCACCGTCACTAACACGGGTTGAAAAGTAACTTTTTTCCTTGAATAACTCTCGTGCATACTGGGCCACCTCTTGTGTCCAAGCCTCAAAACCCTGGTCTCGGTGATGTCCAGCATTTGACTCCTAACCAATCTGGTTTCTTCTTCGTCAACGACATGGTAAGTTACTTCAATGAACAATGAACTATCGATCTTGCCTAGGGTTCCTTTTTATATACAGACCAATACCGACGTGACCGTACGGCAACGTAAAGTGATTGGGAAGTCGCACTCGCTTCTGGTATACAATTTGATAGACTTTTTCCAAGGGTCGACTGACGATGTGGTGAGAGGGTAAACGTACAATCTTGTTCGGTTGATAGGTGGTCACTTTAAAGTTTCCATCCTCTCCCGATTGCAAGGCTTCTTTCAATACCCCAAAGTTGACCACTCGACTGGTACGATAATTCAGAGTCACTCCTTTCACTTTGCACGTCGTGTGCACTTCTTGTTTGTCCCGGTATTCGTAGCCGTAATTTTTGGGATCACCACTGACGAAACTTAGAATCTTGGCGACGGGATGCTCGTCTGTCCAGGCTCCTAAACGGTCTCCTTCGATGTCAGGGTGCTGTTGACTCGGGTGATCGATGTAAATGCAACTGTCCGTGTCAAAGTACAGGACGCGTTCTTCTAACAGTTCTAAAGCTTCGTACAATTTTAAGCGAGCATGAGCTGTCACGTAAGCCGCAATGATGACATTTCCAAAAGGGTCGTCTTGTACAAAGTCCAGATCTTCTTCGTAATTGACCAAGATCAAATCCTCTCGAACGACGTCCACGTGTTTCATGTATTTGGTTTTGTCGTGAATCATCTGGGAGTAGCGGGAAGGTTCTGTCAAATATTCCGTCTTGGATAAACACGGTCGTTGTGCCATTTTACCCCACAAGCAATTTAACATCACTTTGGCAAACGATCGCCTGCCTTCGTTTTTTTTCGATGTGGTCTAAAGAGATGCATTCTTGTGCGTAGTATTTCACTTTGAATTTTATTTGGTCTTCGGGAGTGTGACACCAGGAAGGATAGCCGCTGGCTTCTTGTTTCAGTTTAAAAAAGGCATCCACGTAGTCGGCGAAAATGCCTTTCTGAGTAGGGTCACCCTTGTGGTATTGTTGTGTCTTGGGAAAGTGGCAAATTTCGTACACTTCTAACAGTTGGTATCCCATGTCCAGAGCTTTGAACAATTCTACGCTGACCCAGGTTCCCGTCAAGGCACGTTCTTCCTGGGTGTGCTGACAAGGTTGGTCTTGGTTGCACGTTTCGGCACAAGTACGACACAATGGAAACATCAGTTTGCCTTGACAATGGTGAGGTAAGACGGGATGGTATAGGTTCGTGGGAGGCAAAACTTTACACTTGATCAAGCCTTCGTATTGTCGAATGTTTTTCAGGTCGATGTGTTCCGTTAACAATTGCGGGTGCCCTACAGGAAAGCGACAATATTTGCACGCGTAGGGATACAGCGAATACACGTCCAAGTATTTGATTTCTTCTCCTTTCTCTTCGTCGGCTTGGTACATCAAACAGGTGGCATTGGTCCTTCCTCCGTACAAACTATCCCTCGGGTTCAGCGGGTCCATGAACTGGTAACTTTCCACGAGGCGTTTAAACTCGGGATCGGTTTTCATACGGTGATCGTACTCGTGTTCCCACATTTCCACCACTTGGTATCCTTCCTGTTCTAACTTTAGGCGCCGCTGACAAGTGTCCTGGTACAAGTCTTCCATGGTTCGTTGCAAAAACTGATTTTTAGTGCCACGGTCAGGGTAACAGACGGGGCATCCGTGAAATAAGCAACCGTTAAACTCGTACACGATCTTGGGGTTTTCTAAGTCCCAGCCATCGACCGAATATGTTCCGATGGTCTTTTCGCCCCCTCCGTTGCGGGCATGCTGAATCCACTTGTCTTCCTTGTCGCACAAGTAATGTAACCAACGTAGGGCTTTGACCGAGTATTGACGTTTGACAAAGTGGGTCGTTTGAGGACTGATGACAGCCACAGTGTTTTCAGGCATGAATCGTTGTCGATACACTAAGGAACACGCTTTGGCAATGGTGCAAGCTTCTTTCAAAGGATCGACCCCTCCGTGTTCCATGAACAGTTCTCGAAATTTTCCACAGCAACGTCGTAAAATGTCCACGTCGGAACGACAATACTTTAGCATTTCTTCCTGAAAGTCGAAAGGGTCCGAGGCGTGAGCTTGGTACCAAGCGTAGAAAGCTTCTCGTTGTTCGGTACGCATGTTGTCGGGGTCGTAATAGTGAGCCTCAGGTAAATGGGGTAGAACGGCATGTTGATTGGCTTCCGTATTGAAAAAGTGTGGAAAGTACCCTTTAGCCATTTCTGTTATTCCAAACGTTTTAGGCATTCGACTCAAAGGCATGGCCAAGTAACTCATCGAATCTTTAAACTGCACTTGTCCCACTTGCATGAAAATGATTTTGGCTCCGTTCAAAGTCACTTTAGGACGCTCGGTGCCTTGTTCCGTATAGTATCTGAGAAGAAACTGTCCATCGTATCCGGAGAAATTGTGAGCCATCACTGTGGCATGACGATGACAATCTCCGTAACGTTCGATGTCCTCTTGGCTCCACGTCTTGTCGATGGGATCTAAGACCCATTGGGCAAAATCGGCTAACGTGTTCGGTCCTCGAAAGATTTTTTCACGCCCTACAGGAATCTTGCTGCAGTGAGGGCAATGACTGAAGATAGGTTCTTGAATGCACTTCTCGCACGCTCGATGAGCCACGCAGAAATTAGTAATGTGAATGGCGGTCTCTTGCATGCATTCGAAATCGAAATAGATGAAATTGCTTTTCTTCTTGTGACCGTCCTCTTTCTCTGGTGGGGGTTGGTATTTTTGCACGTAGCATTGGTGTTCCAAGTCGACGATGTGGTGACAAATGTGACATTTTTTCTTTCCTCGACATACGTGTGCCTTGGTACTGTTTGTACGTATGCCTTGTCTACACGTAGGGCACAATCTCAGCAGTTGACAAGCACATTTCTTCTGTGAACCTTGTGTTTTCAAATGTTGTTGGTAACAGGTAGGGCTGACAAACGTGCACAGACAAGTTGAACTGGTTCTTCGCTCAGACAGGGTGGAGAGGCCAAACATCCTGGGCATTTCCATCCACAATGCTTGTGTTGCTCTCGATTATTATAACCATAGTCACATTTCTCACAGTAATATCTGTATCCCAGGAATCCGGTGATAGTGGTAATGGTATCGAAATGATCATCGTGATGATAAACATGAATGTATTTTCCGTCCTTAAAGTCTTGGCCTCGAAACAACAGAGGTCCGCGCATTTCTTGAGGGTGCACTTTCAAGGTGTAGCGTGGAGCTAGGGCATCTTGCAATTTTTGCATCTCAGGAATGCCACAGGGTGTGTCTTTGGACAGGACAGCTTGTTGCAACAGGAGTTCTGCTTCGTTTCGTTGTTTGGTTCGGTTCGATTTTCGAATGTTCTCCCAGGTTCTTTTCCATTCTACCGTGTCGTTCTTGTTGGCATAGGTTCGTCCCACCACGATGGCACGGGCTAAGCACATCTGGTCTTGAGGGTTGTTAATTCGGACGAGACTTGTTTTGGTGTTGCGAAGGTCGTCCACCAATAACATCTTTTTGCGTCCTGTCCCTTGAGGAAGAGAGACGTGAGCCATTTTCAGTGTGGCTTTACCATCGGTGATGTCAAACTGGTCATTAGATTGTTGTACGTGTTGAATCTTGTCCATGATTTTGGAAGGGGTTAGTTCTGCGGGTCTGCTAAACTCGATCCAAACAGGGGATTTCAAACCGTCGTGATCTATGGATAGTGTCAAGCGATCGTCTTCTTTGGGTTGACATTGTCGCTTGAGTGAGGTGAGCAAAGAATCCCACATCTCGGTGATAAACCCTTCTGCTTTCTCCAAGGGTACGTCGGCCTTGAAATCTTTAAACTTCACCGTGTAGGTGTAAGCCGTGGTTCTAAATTTTCTAGAGGAGCGCTTTTCCGTCTCTCAAATGGAATAGTACTTTTCAGGGTTGACTAAGGGTGATGAACTTGGTTTAGAGGGTTCGGATTCTGGTTCACTCATGTCCTCTTCAAAATCACTGGCATGAATTTGTGCCAAGATTTCAGCCCTGGTACGAGGCGATAGATCACATTTCTGCCTCTTACTTTCTTCTTCTTCTTTCTTCTCGAATGAATAGGATCGTTTCATCTTGAGTGCAAAACGTCAAATGACTCAAGTTTAAACACCATAGACTAATTTATAGTCATTACAAACCAGCGTATATAAAAGGGTGTATGTCTTGTCCTTTCACTATTCATTTCACTCTCAAACCGAGCACAACGATAGAAGAGACTACCCAGATGGAACGTTTCGTCAGAGCTTTGCGAGGGGTCATTAGAAAATTCTCTTCAGACCAGCCTACGGACTACTCTCCTTCCTTTCGAGATAAAAGTCAGGATACTTGCTATATCTGTCAGAAGAAAGGGCATTGGTCTTCAGAGTGTCCAGACCGTCAAAAAAGAAAAAAACAGGGGCTAAAAAAGACAAAAGTCAAGATACCTGTTATTATTGTAAAGAAAAAGGACATTGGTCTCCAGATTGCCCAAAAAAGAAACAAGAGGAGTCAGAAGAAAAGAAGGATTCTTCAGAAGAAGAGAGGGATTCTTCGGAAGAAGAGAGGGATTCTTCGAAAGAAGAGAGGGATTCTTCAGAGGAAGAAGAGGAAGAAAGAAGACAATTCTATTTAAAAGAGGCAAAGAAACAGGAGAAGAAAAGAAGAAGGGAAGAAAATGAGGAAATAACGGTGAAGAAATTCAAAAAACAGAGAGACTAAACAAGGAGAAAGAAGAAGTCAATGAACTTTTAATTAAAGTGTTGTGTTGTGAATTGGATTGTAAAAAATGGATAAAAGAATACATGAATGATATAAGGTAAGTGTCTTTGAGTTTTGATTTTAAAATAAGAAGCTACACTCAGGCACTCATACACAGACACGTACTATAAGGGTAAAATGGGTGGGGTTTATTTTTGAGTTATTGGCAAATTGAAATTGTATTTCTTTTCGAGAAATGTGGGTGGCCCTGAAAAGGGCCTTTTTTCTTTATGGTGTAGGAGTGAGTTTAACCAATCAACTTTAACTGCCTTAAGCCTTTGCCACGGCCAAGGCCTACTTCTGATAATTGGGTTGAAATCACTAAGGGTGGTACGACAGGCTTAGTCACAGGGTTGGCGTGTTCAGCTCGGGAAGGTCGTATTCTCTTCGGTCGTGATAAAGAAGTCTGATACATTTGTTTCAGACTTCTTAACTCCGCTAAAATGTCCAACAGTACCGTAGCCGTTTGATTTTCACCCTCTTGTTTCTTTGCTGCTACTTCTTCTTGCTGTTGTTGCTGTTGTTTTTTTTTTCTTACCTCTTCTTGTTGCTGTTGCTGTTGCTGTAGGAGAAAAGCTTGTTCCGCTTCCTTTTGTCGTTGCATAAATTTCCCCAATTCTTCTTTCTGTCTCTGTCTAAAATTCTTCACGAAGGTTCCGGAACAAATTCTTGCGAGGTAAGAAAATCCACAAAATCCCAATGTACCTCTTCTGAAAGTAAGTCCGGGTTCCCTTGGGCGGTCTCCCCTGCTGGTGCACCCCAATGGATCGTTTTCTGAATTTCCGTCATGTTGAATCACTGTCGCATAGATTGACTGCACACAAGCGCTTGCGAATCTATATAGACCAACTGACGTCACAGACTAATGTCTTCGGATTGGATGCGGGCTGACTGAATTTTGTAACGCGTGTTTGGATTGGTGAATGAACTCAATCCGTTTCAATCCTACCTCTACCTATAAATAAGCGCAGTTCAGTGCATTGATTCACTTGTTCTCGTCGCTTCAAGATGTGGACCGATGTGCAATCTTCTACGCTTGTGTCTTCCATGATGTTCCGGACGGACATACCCATGTATGTCCGATCCAAGTGGATCGTTGTCCACAGGACAAACACCAGTCTGTGGATACGTAGGATCTACGTAGAAAGACAAGGATGCCTCAAAAGAGTCCTGATTTACGGTCCTACAGTGAAACGCAGCCTAAGGACAAGAAGAAGACTAATGCGGTGCCCTTTATGTTAATGGATACATTAACATAAACCCAAAGGCCCTTTTCAGGGCCAGCCATATTTCTCGAAAAGAGATAGCCTTTCCATTGCCTACCCTTTTTTAAATTTAAATTTAAAAAAACTTTTTTAAAAAAAAAATCCCATATTCAATTCCCTTTGTCCCTAGACAAACTGAAACTCTATTCCCATGTTCAATTCCCCTTGTCCCTAGACAAGCCCAAACTCTGTGTTAAATTCCCATTGTCCCTAGAGTGGCCCAGCGTTTTTCTCCATGTTAAATTTCCATTGTCCCTAGAGTGGCCCAGGGGTGTTTTTAATGCTAAGTCCCATTGTCCCTAGGGTGGCCCCATTCAGTACTACTACGTTACTGCAGACTCCTAGCCTTTTGTGTAAAGGAACACAGCACGACTACTCTTTGGTGAAAAACAGCATTTAATATTTAATATTTAATATGTCTACTTACCTTCCGTGTATATATACATTTATCTGTATCAATTGCTTTAAATAAAAGTGTGCCAGTCATATTTTATATTGTAAGATAGATGTAAGGTTGACAGGGGCTCTGCCTAAGAAAACAAACACTACGTAAAATTTTGTTCTTATCGCACGAGGTATCAAAAGCAGATACAATGTATAAATAATTTAACAAAGCACCCTTAATCAGCTATATGTAACGACGCCAACACCTCGAGGAAAATTATCATAAAGTTGTACAGAAATCTATATGTATTAATATAGCATTTATGTTATTAACATAACTCATGAAACGATCATCATCCAAATAATGGGTTGCCAAAATGAGGACTTCCGTTCTCGTTGTTGATCAAACAAAATAGACCCTACCTATTATCACTCGTTCACACTTCAGCTAGCGTTTCAGTTCGGTGTCCGTAAAGTCCTCCGGATCTACTCGCATTTTGAAAAGCATCAACCCGTTTATTCTTTTATTCTTTCATTAGCCAAAATTTATTTCATCATGTTTACGTGAAAGAACGATAGATACATTTTCTCTACGGGGCTTCAATGTATTGTACACACTATCGGTACCCGGATGTATGGCGCTTGATATCACAACATCTAATAATGACTATTGCAGATTTTTATATTTTGACAGGTTTGTACATCTCTCAAGATGTTTGACAGCCACACGGATATTTATCGTTGAGAGGACTGGGAATGAACCCGTGAGAGCAACCTATGGTTCCACACCAGAGAAGGGCGCTTCATCTATGTTACGTTACTGGTAATATAGCTGAACTGATTGTTTAACAAGGTTAAACAGTTTGAAACTACGTCCGCCCAATCATACTCTGATTTAATGCAAATCTAGGATCAAAGCAATGGCAGGCTTTTATCAGAGTTCCACGTCCGTCAATGAAATGGAAATTTCATCCAGCAATATTACTCGTTTTTCTAACAATGGACTTCAACGACTGACATTCAACAATAAGTTGACAGACAAGATCATATTCGTCACAGAATGTTTTCTATACCTGATCATTTCTGTGTTCGGATCGACTGGCAAGGTCCTCAGTACTGATGTTCTCCTACATCCCAAATGCGAACGTCAACATCCGTCTGGCGGGCGTCCCTTGCTGTGTCGAACTAACACCCTCTTGAAGTCCATCTTCATCATCAAGAGTTTTGACACGGGTTTGTATTACAAATACTACGCTTGCGGATTCTCTGTTCTATTCTACCTGAAAACTAGCTTCAGTCGGATATCCTCTTGGCTAGTTGTGGTAATTGCCTCAGAGAAAATGTTTTATCTGAAAGTCAAAAAGTTCTTTACAATAAGAAATATAGCGGTATTTGTAGTCATTATATCAACCACAACCTTTTTCTTCCAGTCACCGTTTTGTCTAAAATTTACAGTGGGTACCATGTATGATCGGAGATTGCAAGCAATTATGGCCTACTTAAAGGAAACTGAATACTACAGAAAAAATAAAACCTCTTTGATAACTATATAAATTATTATTTCCTTGTTATTGCTTTCGGATACTTCCCGATGGCTTTAGTATTGTCGCCAGTACTAAAAACGGGATATCATTGTGGAAGAATTGACGTTCTGGACAGAATTTTTTCCCTAACAACAAGAATTTTGCCAGGTCTGGAGAAGAACATAGGATAACGATCCTGCTGGTTATATTTGTGACAGTTTTCATAATATATCTCCTTCCCGAAATGTCCACTTCGCCGACACGATGGTCGTTGACGAGTACAACTTGTATCGAAGGTACGATAGCCTATACATTGCCATGGGCAATATCTCTCTTCTGCTCGAACTGGTGAATTCCTCAGTTATTTATTTCATTTATATGTTGACGAGTAAAATATTCATGCAAACGTTCAAAGGCATGTTTTGTAGGTGCACATCTAAATTACTGGCCACTGTTGAACCGGCTAATACCAGTGAGGTTAAGTTATCGGAAATCCAACCACCAGAAAAGGGAATATCGACACTTAAGGTGCCAAGTACGGCCATGACAATGTCAAAAGTTGTGAGGTTAAGTTATTGGAAATCCAACCACCAGAAAAGGGAATATCGACACTTAAGGTGCCAAGTACGGCCATGACAATGTCAGAAGTTGTGAGGTTAAGTTATTGGAAATCCAACCACCAGAAAAGGGAATATCGACACTTAAGGTGCCAAGTACGGCCATGACAATGTCAGAAGTTGTGAGGTTAAGTTATTGGAAATCCAACCACCAGAAAAGGGAATATCGACACTTAAGGTGCCAAGTACGGACATGACAATGTCCGAGGTTGAAGTGTCTGGTGCGACCATGACAAGTGATGGCACTTAAGGATAGATCTACGACCCATCTTGACCAATCTTGACCAAATCCAGCCAAGCTGACCCCACGACGACCTAAATGCACTGTGCTCTAATTATTGACTTATAATAATACACCTTGCCGGGTTCTAAAGCTGACTTACCATTATTTACATCATCCAAAAAAGAATGTTGTCAACCATATCAGATTAATGTACTGTAACTTACCGACTTTGATATTTGATGGTGTAATGACCGTGATCCAACAGCCAGATCATGCTATTCAAGGAATCCAACATGTACAACATGACCTACAATATGTCGTCGTTATGTGTATCTTTGAAGACATTGAGTAGAATTGATTCACCACTTCAATCAAATCTTTACTTCCCATGTTATCATATTTAGTTTTGTTTAATTTCCTGCTTCGAGAAACAACTAATTTGTATTAGTATGGTATTGAAAAACTCTACCATTTTAACGACAATATGTTATCTTTTTGTGGTCACATAGACATTTTTTGAGTCAAATGAGGATGGTATTTATATATAGTAAAAATGTTCGAACCGATGACTGTTCAAAATGTAAAAGTTACAGAATTTGTGTACAACACTTGGTTTTCAGTGCAATTTGGACCATATGTTTCACTTTCACGCTCTGCTGTACTCATAACAAATCATTTTTACACTTTCAGAAACGAAATTGTAATTTTCGTGCTCATTCTGTAGTCTGCGTAACAACACGATGTTTTCGGGTTAAGAAATTCTTATATATATATATATATATATATATATATATATATATATATATATATATATATATATATATATATATATATATATATATATATATATATATATATATATATATTACAATACCACTAATTAAACGTATTATTATGAAATATAACATCTAATTCAAGAAGCAGAGGTAAAACATTGGTGGCATTGGCTTTGACAGCAATCGACAGCGGCACCGTTAGCTATATGGTTTAAATAATAAATAATAAATGGAAAGTTAGAGATGGGTCGAACACGATTCTAATCTTTCGATTCGGCGAATGTATATTCTTCCAGAATATTGTTCTTTTTGTAAAGTGTACTTGTAAACACATTTCTCTCAAGGGCTAATGCGTTTCATTGTTCACTTCAAGTTATTGGAAGAAACGTTTGCACGTATAGCGGTGTATATTACTTGGGCATAAATTCAACAATATAAGTAACTCTATGTTTCTTACTTATTGTATCATAAGCTTCATCGGTGTGTCTGTACAAAACCTGTGTAATGATCATCAACCTGTAATATAACATCCGTGTGTCTGTACAAAAACTGTGTAATGATCATCAACCTGTAATATAACATCCGTGTGTCTGTACAAAAACTGTGTAATGATCATCAACCTGTAATATAACATCCGTGTGTCTGTACAAAAACTGTGTAATGATTATCAACCTGTAATATAACATGCGTGTGTCTGTACAAAAACGGTGTAATGGGCATCAATATAATATCCGTGTGTCTGTACAAAAACGGTGTAATGGGCATCAATATAACATCCGTGTGTCTGTACAAAAACTGTGTAATGATCATCAATCTGTAATATAACATCCGTGTGTCTGTACAAAAACTGTGTAATGATCATCAACCTGTAACATAACATCCGTGTGTCTGTACAGAAACGGTGTAATGGGCATCAACCTGTAATATAACATCCGTGTGTCTGTACAAAAACTGTGTAATGATCATCAACCTGTAATATAACATCCGTGTGTCTGTATAAAAACGGTGTAATGGGCATCAACCTGTAATATAACATCCGTGTGTCTGTACAAAAACTGTGTAATGATCATCAACCTGTAATATAACATCCGTGTGTCTGTACAAAAACTGTGTAATGATTATCAACCTGTAATATAACATCCGTGTGTCTGTACAAAAACTGTGTAATGATTATCAACCTGTAATATAACATCCGTGTGTCTGTACAAAAACTGTGTAATGATTATCAACCTGTAACATAACATCCGTGTGTCTGTACAAAAACGGTGTAATGGGCATCAATATAACATCCGTGTGTCTGTACAAAAACTGTGTAATGGTCATCAATCTGTAATATAACATCCGTGTGTCTGTACAAAAACTGTGTAATGATCATCAACCTGTAACATAACATCCGTGTGTCTGTACAGAAACGGTGTAATGGGCATCAACCTGTAATATAACATCCGTGTGTCTGTACAAAAACTGTGTAATGAGGATCAACCTGTAATATAACATCCGTGTGTCTGTATAAAAACGGTGTAATGGGCATCAACCTGTAATATAACATCCGTGTGTCTGTACAAAAACTGTGTAATGATCATCAACCTGTAATATAACATCCGTGTGTCTGTACAAAAACGGTGTAATGGGCATCAACCTGTAATATCACATCCGTGTGTCTGTACAAAAACGGTGTAATGATCATCAACCTGTAATATAACATCCGTGTGTCTGTACAAAAACGGTGTAATGGGCATCAACCTGTAATATAACACCCGTGTGTCTGTACAAAAACTGTGTAATGATCATCAACCTGCAATATAACATCCGTGTGTCTGTACAAAAACGGTGTAATGATCATCAACCTGTAATATAACACCCGTGTGTCTGTACAAAAACTGTGTAATGAGGATCAACCTGTAATATAACATCCGTGTGTCTGTACAAAAACTGTGTAATGATCATCAATCTGTAATATAACATCCGTGTGTCTGTACAAAAACTGTGTAATGGGCATCAACCTGTAATATAACATCCGTGTGTCTGTACAAAAACGGTGTAATGGCATCAACCTGTAATATAACATCCATGTGTCTGTACAAAAACGGTGTAATGGGCATCAACCTGTAATATAACATCCGTGTGTCTGCACAAAAACTGTGTAATGAGGATCAACCTGTAATATAACATCCGTGTGTCTGTACAAAAACGGTGTAATGGGCATCAACCTGTAATATAACATACGTGTGTCTGTACAAAAACTGTGTAATGAGGATCAACCTGTAATATAATATTCCGTGTGTCTGTACAAAAACGGTGTAATGGGCATCAACCTGTAATATAACATCTGTGTGTCTGTACAAAAACTGTGTAATGAGGATCAACCTGTAATATAACATCCGTCTGTCTGTGCAAAAACTGTGTAACGGCCATCAACCTGTAATATAACATCCGTGTATCTGTACAAAAACTGTGTAATGAGCATCAACCTGTAATATAACATCTGGCATATCGTTAGCAAACATAAAGCCCCTAATAAGTGTTAATAACAGTTGCATTATGTCACATTTTATGTAGAAAAATTGTTACATGAAACTTGTAGCACTGCCAAAGTTATATTAATCTTATAACTGTGCCAACACAGGCAAGTATATGAAGCTTGTTATGATGTTGTTTACACAAACAATTTATCTCAAGTACACTCAAATGGCCGTCATTAAAAATGTATGACGCTGACATCACGATTTACATTTTTGCCCACGAGTACAACAACTCGATGATGTATTTATGGCAGTGATTGTCTATCAGCAGAATACAAACTTTTGTGAAGAAGGTTGACCTCGTTTTTGCTAGCATAGTATTTCTATTATTTGCAACCTCCCACCCTCCCAACACTAAAGAAAATTTGTGAATCAAACAAACAAAACCAGTGTGGAATACACATCCATAGATGAAAATACATGTTGTGTACAGCGGAGTTTCATTTAAAATCGAAGAATCTTGATCCAAACGGCAGGAATAACTTACCAGATTCTTTAGAAGAAAAGAATACGAATCAGAATAGCATAATGTTCAGTTATCATTTTCATGGCATGAAATAAACAATGCGCTGGATAGATACCTTGCGGCAGTGATATAGCATTACCGTCATGAACGTAATAAACGATATGGTTGTCTTAGAGCTTTCATCCGCATTATTTTTAATAGCAAATTAATTTCTACCAAAGATTCTTAACAATAACGCTAGTTGGACAGTTGCTTTTGCTATTCGTAGGATTGAGAGGTGCACAGATGTTCAGCGTGTTTAGTCACACCATCTTTTCCAACAGCGGACATACTTCCATGTGCACGTGGACGATGCAACTTAATCTCACGCAATAAAGATGAGTGAAGAAATTTAATCACATTTTTATCTTAAGTATTTGCTGAAATTTCGGAAATTATCAAACAGTTAAGACATTAAAGTGAAATATTTGATTTAACATGCAGAAATGATTCATGTGGAATCATTCAAAGAGGTTTTGCTCTAAGAAGAACAAGGTATCTTTTCTCTGATTTTCATTGATTATTATTTCCTTTATCATCATCCTATTCAGTTGGCAATATAAGAGACGTCTGGAGTACTAGGAAAATTCATAATAATTATTTCTTGGCATGGACATAACAAATCAAAGAAAAAGTGACTGAGCTGCTAATTGAAATGCCAGCTCTCTGTAACATTGCTTAACCATTATTGGACCACCACTATTGGATAAAACACATTAAAAACACCATCATGGCTTGACCACATTCCTTGCCATTGAATAAAAAGCAACTATATGGATGTCCATACCCTCATCGGAAAGCTTCCCAAACCACGTTGCGAGGACACAAATACACAGGACCGTGAAATCCATTAAAACAACAACTGGATGAAAACGATCAGAAGTGTGTCAGAAGAACTCGCAGATGAACTGCATAAACCTGCACGCAAATATTTTCCACGATGTAAAGTCATCGCCGTGAACTTAGACGACATATCGTCAGCAGATCTCGTCGATATGAGAGAGCGCGTACAACGATCATTTCAAATATCTCATGACAGTCATCGATGTCTTCAGTAAATATGCCCGGGTTATTCCAATCAAAAACAAAAAAGGAACTTCCATCATGGAAGCGCTGGATAGCATTGCAGGTACACGAAAGCCTCATACACTCTGGGCAGATCACGGAAGTGAATTTTATTACAAAACCTTCTCAAATTTGCTTTAAAATAATAACATCACTTTGCACAGGACCCAGAATCCCCTCAAAGCTTCTGTCGTCGAACGGTTTAACAGAACTCTCAAAAATCGCATGGTGAAGAGATTCACCAGCTATAATACCCACCGATACTTAGATTTATTGCCAGACATCGTCAAACAATATAATCATACTTGGCTTCGAAGCATTCGAATGTCTCCAGCTTTGAGTGACCAAAAACAAAAGGTCGCAGATGCCTTATTTTTCAGATCAAAATTCAAAGTAGGTCAGAATCATCAAACAAAAAACTACCTTCGAAAAAGGATACACCTCTAACTGGACCGAAAAAGTATTTGTCGTCGATACCATTCAGAAAACCATTCCGATCACCTACGCGCTCAAAGATTCCTCAGGATATCTCATCCAAGGGTCTTTTTTACGAGTAGGAGTTACAAAAATATGAACAAAACATAAACATCTGCAGAGTTGAAAAGTGATCTCTACCAAAGGGAAAAAAAATGTCTCGTCAAGTGGTTTGGTTAACCTGAACAATTCAACTCGTGGATTCCCACAGCCTCCTTAACTAAGATAGCGACTCGGAAATAATCTTATCATATTCCTCGATCAAGCTCTTTCCAGAGACTTCTTATATTTCTGCGCATGCTCGTGAAGACCCATCTTCTCAAAATTACGATTGAACACATACTCAAATTTTATAAATTTTGCACGACCTACCATCTGAAAACTAGTCACCTTATTCAACCAGTAATAAAACTCATCTCGCTGTGGCTCTGACAAATAAAAACACTTTAGTTTATTTTTGACGTAATATTAATGATTGTATCACTGTAATGAATGCTGATGACTATGACTACGCTTCACCCGCTCCTCCTCTTCTTCACTCTCTTCACAATAGATCATCTCAGGCACATAACTCAGATCCTTATTCGCGTACACTATAGACCCCTTCGCACGCTTTAACCACTCTTTACATTCCTCTTCACTTAATTCAAATACTGGACTTTGCTCAATTCCGTTCGAACCACACTCCAAGGACAAACCGGAAAATATGTGTGCCTGAATCTCCATTCATCTCTACTACTTATATTTTCTTTCTTATTGGGTAGACAGTGCTAATAAGCTTATGCTTTCTACTGAATCTCTAAATTATATGTTTGTAACTGTATCTGACAAAGTTTTTCAAATAAATGTCGTTTAAACTAAAATAAACTAAAGCGCATAATAGGATTAACAAGAGGGCGAGGCTAAAGGAGGAATGGCTCTTGAGGCAGATTTTGTCATTTTGCAAAGACAGTTCTTGTTTTTTAACATATTTTTCTATGTCTTGAGATGAATTATTACACCCCAGCCAGCAAATTACGAGTTGCGATCAATAAACAAATCGTCTAGTCTAATCAGAATATAAAACACAATTTAAGTTATTCCTTCTCATGAAAGATATTGCTCACAAAAGAAACATTCCCCCACACCCAGTAACCATTTCTCCAGCATGCTTTAATTTCAAACTGTTTCCAACAACGTGTTTTAGTAAAATAACTGTAAAGTTTGTCAGTGTGTGCCTGCTTATTCATCCCTAAGATTGAGCGAATAGAAACATGAACTATTTCTTTTAATCTAATATGTTTTTCATTACTTATTACTTACCTAGAGGATTATGCCTTTGGTTAGCTCAATTTGGCAAAATAAACTAATGAGTTACTTAGAAGAAATTTCGAGATACTAAATCCAAATTTCGAGATACTTTCGAGAGAATAATAGAATCTATGTTTGGGTTTGCACCGAGACGAAGAAATCCCAGTCAAGGGGTTACATGATTTGTCTTCTCTTTACATGAAGTGCCGGCACCTTCCCTAAACAGCATTCTCTCAAGATTTTTCATTTCAATTCGTCAAAATGATGGAAGTAAATACGAGCCGACAACATTGAGAGGTAAAAAGTGCCTACATATTGACTGATAACACACAATTGAATTTGAAGAATAATGTCTGAGCAAATAAAATGATACATAGCGCAAATGATATACTTTCAATTTGTTAAAACATAAATGAATTTTTGAACGGGAGCAAGAATGAATAACTAATTACCCCAAAAATATTATCTAATGTACAAGAATTGTATTCATAGTTTTAATATGTAAATTACATTATACATTAAAGAACTTGACTGATAAAGCAATTTAGGCCCTCCCCAACATGGATGACAAATATCAAAGAGAGAAAACGAGAGAGACTTTTTTACCCTAGGTATATGGCTTTTTATAATTAATTATTATTTATTATAGGTACGATGGGAAGTTTTGAATGATATCTGACACGAAACAGACACAATTGCAGCTTGGTTTATGGCCCTGAATTTTATCAAGCAAGAGAGGAACTAAAAAGTAAACAAAAAGATTTGAAGAAGAAAGGAAAAGGAAACAAACCCAAAACTGCTGATGCCGTAACTAATGATAACATAAAAAATCAACGTATGAATACTCGCTTTTGGGCCCCAGCACACCGTCAAGTTTACTAACACCTTATGGTTTAATAATACTTTGCTCTTTAGGGTACGGGGAGCGCAGAAGAATAATACAGAAACATATAGTGGGGAGACATATCATTCAAACAAGATTGCGAACTTAAACTAGAATATTTACAGTTTAACGAGAGACAGACGAAGACGAAGACGAGAACAGGGGAAGACATAAAAAAAACACGAGAAATGAAAAACCAAGGATGTACGCTAACCCTCTATTTCCAGATAGATCTCCGGTAACAATCTACAAATATTTTATGAACAAACCTCCAAGTGATTTTTGAAACACTGACCATCCATTCAACCTGGCCCCTGCAACTTACGTGCATGCACCTGGGCCAAATGAGCAATGGTTTTTACGTGCACCAGTTGGTGGCCGAAAGCTTAACTCGCTAATGAAAAAAATGGCTATGAAAGTAAATTTGCCCAATTTCGCTTCGAAACGCATTACAAACTCTAGCGTGAGAAAATATATATGTCAAAAACTAATAGAAAAACAATGTTCCAGACACTCAGGCTATGCACAACACTGGCCACAGAAATCCCAACTCTCTCAACAACTACAGAAACTTAGTAACAGCCAGTCAAGCAACCTTTCTTCTGATTTTGTTAAACATCCCCATTGTGCCCCAGCTGAATCAAACATGTGCATGCAATCTTTGATGACAAAATAATGCACTTACCAGCCAGAGGGAATCATTTATCTGTCCACACGTTATTTCACAAATTTCCCTGTATCAGATCCTTCCACTACTAATAGTAACACTCGCCATATTTCCGAAACAGAAAATATAAATTTTCCAAGAAATCGTGAACTTGAAACTTCATCACATGGCTATCAGCTAGGGTCTGTATTTGGAGGATATTTCATACAGGGTGGTAATTTTACAATCAATATTAATTTCAATACAAGTATGTCACAAACAGTTTCACCACCTCCAAAGAGAAGGAGAGTTATATACGATAGTGACTCGGATCTCTAATTACCCGTGAATAACCCAAGCACGGACACTCATGCTACATGAGTAGTAAATGGGGATACCCTAGCGACAATGGGAATTAGCATTACAAACACCCCTGGGACAATCTGGCGACAAGGGAAAATTAACATGGAGAAAAATCGTGGGACAATCTGGCGACAAGGGAAATTAACATGGGAATAAATCGTGGGTCACTCTAGCGACAAGGGGAATTTAACATGGAACTATAGTGTGGGTCTGTCTAGCGACAAGGGGAAATTAACATGGGAATAGAGTTTGGGTTTGTCTAGGGACAAGGGGAATTGAATATGGGATTTTTTTTTTTAAATTTAAATTTAAATTTAAATTTAAAAAAGGGGTAGGCAATGGAAAGGCTATCTCTTTTCGAGAAATATGGCTGGCCCTGAAAAGGGCCTTTGGGTTTTCTTCTTCTTCTGCTTCTAATTTCTTCTTTTTCTCCACCAAGTTCTTATTTTATCTCCAACACTCTTTCTCTTCTTCTCTTTCTTTTTCTCCTGCTCTTCTTTCTTCTTCTTCTCTTCCTCCTCTTCTTTCTTCCTCTTCTCATTTTCTTCTTCTTTTTCAATCTTTTCGTTCCATTTGCTTATTCTTATTCTTTCCTCTTCATCCTCCTTCTCCTCCTTTATCTCTTTCATGACACCACTAATCTTGTCCTTTACCTTTTTTAAGTTATTAATTTCCATCTTTACACGATGGGGACTATAGGAAATAATGGTCTTCAACCAGTCTTATTAACATCTGCTCCATCATTCCTAAGTTGTCTAAAACGTCTTGTAATGTTTGTATTTTGTCCATTTGGTTAGAAGCCATCTTCTTTTTTTATTCTTTGCAGAATGGTTTGAACGACGAATACTGTGGGTTCTTATACTTAAAGCGCGTACGTGAAGGAAAACATCCCCCTAAAACGTAAAATTGATCTTACCTAGATCATGACCAAACAACGCGCGAACGTGAAGGAAAACATCCCCCTACTTTTTCATTTCATATAATAAAACCCAAACTATACTTTCTCATTTCATATAATAAAAACCCAAACTATACTCTCCACATACGCTAAGAAACAATAAACAAAATCCATAATCTACTATCCACACAATCTTACGTGAGCGCTTACAAAACCCAAACTATACTCTTCACATACGCTAAGAAACAATAAACAAATCCATAATCTACTATTCACACAATCGTACGTGAGCGGGTACAAACACAAACACAAACACACAAACACAAACACACAAACACATACGCTAAGAAACAATAAACAAATCCATAATCTACTATCCACACAATCGTACGTGAGCGGTTACAAAACCCAAACTATACTCTCCACATACGCTAAGAACAATAAACTAATCCATAATCTACTATCCACACAATCGTACGTGAGCGCTTACAGAACCCTAACTATACTCTTCACCTACGCTAAGAAACAATAAAGAAACCCATAATCTACTATTCCCACAAACATACCTTAGCTCTTACAAGCACCAACACACAAACACATACCCTCACACTATCTTAAAAAAGAGTTAGTGTTTATAATCACACTATTCTACCTACACACATTGGCAAATCGATCGTTATTTCTTTTCTAGAGTATTGGGTAGCCCTGAAAAGGGCTGTTTTTTTTGGAACTTCATGGACACCTGGTTAATGGTGGCACCTTCCAGGCCTGGCGCCACATACACATCTTGTCCCCCAGTTACTTTTTACCTTTTTGGGGGAGAGAGCAGAGGCAGGATATGTCGCTTCAGAATCCCAATTTTCGCTCTCTGGGATTCTGAAATTTCTTCTTCTTCTCTCCTTTTCCTCCTCCACCTCTTCTTTGTATCTTCTCTCCTCCTCTTTGTATCTTCCTTCCTCTTCTTCTTTATATCTTCTCTCCTCCTCTTCTTTGTTTCTTCTTTCCTCCTCCTCTCTTATCCTTCCCTCCTCCACAATGGCTTCCGCGGCCAGTTCATTTAATATGCGCCTGGCATATTCCAGATGCAAATGAAGTTCCAACAGTTTCTCCAGTCTCGTGTTCATTTTTGGTGTTGATCAGTCAACAAGGGTAGCTGGACTGCCGAACGAGTTTCAATTTATAGTGAAAGCGCGGACGTGAAGGAAAACATCCCCTAAAAACATAAAATTGATCTTACCTACATCATGACAAAAAAACAACAACGCGCGGACCTAAAAGAAACACTCACTTTTTATGCTACCCATCACTATTTTAAAATTTTTTATAAATCACTTCAATTGACTATATACATCAGCAAAGCAATCCAATCTAACCTCAAATTTACACCTCAAACACCAAAAAAAACATCATTTTAATCTACTATCCATACCAACTTACTTAACCACTTACAAACACAAACACACAAATACATACACTCTCACTATCAATAAAGAGTTAGTGTTTATTTTCACACTACTCTACCTACACACATTGGCAAATCGATTGTTATTTCTTTTCTAGAGTATTGGGTAGCCCTGAAAAGGGCTGTTTTTTTTTTGTTTGTTATGGCATTCTTTTTAGTTTCTAAGAATGCGATGTCCTCTGAGGATAGACTTTCTGGCGATAGGTCTGCTTCTTCGGAAAGAGAAGAAGAACTCTTTGGTGTCGATACGACAATCGACAAAGCCTCTGTCAGCTTCAGGTTGCTGCTGCTGCTCTTGTTGTTGTTGTTGCTGCTGTCTCTGAAGTCTGTACTTCTCTGTCCATTCTTCTTTTTCCCTGTTCATTTCTTCTCTGAAGAGCTCTTCTATCAGGTCTTCAGTGATTTTTAACATTCTCACATTCTCTATTTCTTCTGGCTTCGGTATCAGATTGTGTCTGACCCTATGCAAATTCACGTAGGCTTCGTTGAGTTTAGCTAGTTTGGAGCACATCTTCTTAGGAGGATGAGTCGACAATGGATGGTTAGACTGGAAACAACCCGGTTCTTAAAGTCAAAGCGCGGACGTGAAGGAAAACATCTCCCACACGGTTTTTGAGTCGCAACGTTTAGTGAGTGTCATGAGAGGGATAGTAAGAAATGAAAGAGCATCAATCCAACATTCTTATAGCTAAACAAAAGACAAAGGCATTTTTTTCAAAACACAACATTTTTTATTCAAAAATCACTTAACACTAAACAACAACTCTAACATTTTTAACAATAATCCAACAATATAACATCAAACAATTTTTTCAAAACACAACATTTTTTATTCAAAAATCACTTAACACTAAACAACAACAACTCTAACATTTTTTAACAACCATGCAACAGTAAAAGTTTCTCCACTAGGTAAAGAGGGATAACAGTCTTCCATGGTTTCTAGTAATCTAGGATGACTTCTCTCAAACTGTTTATTTCTATGGCATTATCGAATTCTGCATACAGGATGACGTTCACCGTTTCATCAGGGTCTCGGTCTTTAAACTGAATTTCCACACGAATCTGGCCGGATTTTATAGGGTGGAAATGTCCCTCGTCGCTGCCTTGGTCTGGAGTGAAATCGAAAGCCCACAAAGCGTAGCCTCCTGCATAATCCTCGTACGTAATACCGTGACTGGTATTGGTTCCTAACTGTCCGGTGGCTTCGTACAAGGACAAGTACGATCTCAAGTAATTCTTCTTGGTAAAGTCAGGTTCGAAAGGTCGGGTACACAAGGTCTTGCCATCGCGACTGACTTCGATTTTGGACACGCCAAAGTGTTGAAAGTAGAAAGGATTTTTTTCGGCAGCTCCGTTGAAGGCTGTATTCTCGACGATACCAACGATCAAACGTTTGGGTAACTGTCCTTGGAACAGATGATCTTCGATCATGGATCGCTGTCCCTTGGGAATGGTGAAGGTTTTCACTTCCACGCGTCGTATGGGATACTTGGCGGTCGTTCTGCTCAACGTCTGACTGATGTCGTTTCCCACTTTAGGTAACACTTCCACACGGCGTACGTAGAGTCTGGCTTCTAGGATTTTGGTTTTGTAACCGTCACTATCAGCCATCAAATGGAAAGCGGCACTGCTACGATTCAGTCTCAGGCGGACATCCACCCCGTTCAGCAAATACTTTTCTTGCAACCACATGTCCAAATGCAAACGATCCATCAGTTCTAAACTTGTGTCGGCTCCCGTGATTCTCTTTCTTCGTTCTAGAAATCCATCATTGTTGTCTTTCTTTTCATCAGTTTCCAAGATTTCAAACTTGGTAGGTTCGTCAGCTTCCCATACCACACAGGCATTGAGATGAGTGTTCTTGGCATCTATTCCGTACGTCAAGAGATTTTCCAGGTAGGCACGATAAGGGTAAGTATCCATGCTGCTACTGACCAGTTTGTTATTCAAATACAAGTCCACTCCACTGAACAAGGAATGCATGAAATTGTTGACGGGAGCTACTGCTTCATCGTCTATAGCACCTCCAGTTTTATCTAGAATTTTGACTTTCAGGTACAAGTAACTGCTATTCAGATCGATGTAATCTTCGGGCTGTCCTTTGATTTCAAACTCGATGGGAGCGGAATCGGTCAGTGAGGAGATGGGGTGAAATTCCACCCACTGGGATTCTTGCATCGTCATCATCGTGGGGGGCATGGCAAACAGATCCAGTTCCGTCTTGGAACAAGCGCAAGATTCTCGGTGCATCATTTTTTTGTCTCTTTTCTCAATAATCGAAAACGTCTAAGTCTCGAACGGTTCTTCTTTTCTTGGCCTTTCTCGCTTGAAGTCTGGTGAAAGGGTGTTTTCTTCTTCGTCTCTTTCTGCCTTGTCCTTGCTGAATGCCTGACTCGGTAGCGTGCAGGGCATTTATAGGTGTTTCTCGTTGGCCCAAAAGGTCTTTGCCCGTTTGCAGCAAGACATTTTTACCTGCCCTCATGAAGGCTTCTTTAGGGTTTTGTTTGTCGATGATGACATTTTGGAGAAATTCTTTGCCTTGCGTCAGTGCCGCATCTTTCAAGGCGTGCAATCCGCGTGTCACCATCGGTTTCAACACCGGGGCCACCGAACGAAAGGCCGATTTTAACATATCTCCTAAGCCGTGTCCTCGCTGTCGAGCAACCCCTCGGTACACTGGATACATGACTTACGAGTCGTGAGAGAACCGTTTTCGAAAATGGAGTTTCACCGTGACTTTTCCTTTGGTGAATGGAATATTTTGTCCCAGATCTCCTTTTATAGCAATGTTGACCGTGTCCAAATACGACTTACTGACAGGCAAATAGTGAGGATGGACAAATTCGCGGTGGATGTGGTAAGTGTTTCCACCTTCCTCGTCAGTGTTCGTGTCAGAATCCACTTTGAAAGGAATGACACGCAGTAACGGTACGGAGGTGTGTCCCACCACGTTGTACTCCACCACATCGGAATACACGAACATCAAATTCAGTCCTTGGTTCAGTTCTACCGGGGCACGAAATAACTTGCTAAAAGACTCGTTGTCGTAAACGATGGGTAATTCGTTTTTCTTGATCATGGTCTTTCTCATGTCCATGTCTCCGCCCAACATGTCAAACAATTCAGGACAAAATAAAATGGACAGGATTTTACTCCGTTCAAATTTCATCAAGAAGCGACGAGCTGCTTTGTTGACATGCTCCAAAGCTTTCGGAAACACGACATTAAACCTGGAGGTTATGGTGCTGACCAAATGTTGACCACTAAAATAATAGCCTGGGGGAATGAACAAGTGATAGGTGGTGTACTTTTGTGTACGGGTTTTCTTGTCATATTTGACATTGCCATCCATCCACTGTTGCATTTGCTCGTCATGAACTTCCACATCAAAAAAATTTTGATTGGGAAGGACATTGAGGACTTGGGTCGGGTGAATCATTTCTACTAAAGCCACTTCCCAATGGGCTTCGTGATCTAACTGGATGGCTTGAGGTAATTTGGCCGTGTAACAGCACAACGTGTTCTTGGGAAACACCTCCATGGAACTGTCACTGGGTAAGGTTAAGTAAAATTGGTTTTGGTGATTCATAATTCCAGAGTTCTGTGGCTGTCTGAGGGGTTACTGGACGTCAGAGGCGTGTCTCCGTCTAAAATGGGGTTCTGGTTGTGATTGAAGTGGTGACTGGCACTGGTACTGGACACAAGGTTCCCGGGGTTCCCGTTCGAGGTGAATTTCAGGGAGGGATTAGGAAGCAGGTAACCGATGCAACTGCGCAATAAAGTGGTCCACAATTGTTTGTCTCCTTGTTGCAAACTCAAATTGGCGATGGCTGCCCCGATGACACAATACACCACGAGGATTTGGCAGAAAAAGACGATTTGCGTTTTAGGAACACGTTCTCCACACCACACCCACAAGGGTTGTTTTTGTAAATCTTGCACAGAAGAACTAGGTGAAGGAGGAGTGGTCGACGTAGCTGCGTCTGCTGTGTGAAAGGGCATGATGGTCACTTCTTTTTATAGTCGATGACTTGCGAAGCGTCGATCCAAGAATCAAAACTGGGTGGATATCCTTTCCAACGTACTTTGACTTCTTTGACACGTCGTTTGCCCACTTTACGGGTTCTGCGTTCGAGAATGCTTTCGATGTCGTACACGTCGTCTTCTTTTTTGGTGACACGCTGTAACTCGGGCAAATAAAACGTTCCTTTGAGCACTTCTCCGTTCATGTCTTCCAATTTATAGACGGCAGGATGACGGCCATGCACTCGTCCAGTGACGCGAAACAATTCGGTGGTCCAGTTAGGTAAGTAACCTTTGTCGAAAGTGCGTTTGGTTTTGCCAATGCGCACCCAATCTCCTACGGCCAACTCTCCACTTTTCTTGGGGACAGCCCTCGTCGTGGACGTACCGAACAGGCGCTCAAACACCAACACTTCGTTGTCGTGAGTCACGTCTTGCGGGGCACGTCCGATGCTTCGATGGTAAGATTGGTTGTACGCTTGCACCAGGGGCGGTAAATGTCGATGTACTTCAGAGTGTGGTGATGCGTAAAATATTTCCACATGCGTTCTTTCAAAGTGCGTTGAAAACGTTCCACGATGCTGGCTTTGGTTTCGGGATTCTCGGTGGTAAAAAAATGAATGTCACGTTTCTTTAATTCTTTTTGGAAAGCTTGGTTCAGAAATTCGGTGCCTTTGTCCGTTTGCCATCGAAGAGGGTGACAACCGCTTTGTTTCAACACCCGTTGAAGGGCTCGCACTAACTCGCTGCTCGATTTGGAAGTCAACGGTACGACCCAAGCAAATTTGGAAAAGACGTCGATGACACAAAACAAATATTTGTAGCCACGATTGTAGCTGGCCAAATGAGAGACATCGGCTAAATCGGCTTGCCATTGATGATCGATGCCTTCCACTCGGGTGCGACTTCTGGCAAACTTGCGTCGAATGGGTTTGTGTAAAGTGTAGGTAGCTTGTTCTTGTAACCATCGTTGCACTTGAGGTAAACGGAGACTTTTCAGTCGCGTTTTGGCAGCACGATACAATTTTTGAACTCCTGCGTAACCTGCAGGATGGGAGGGATCGTAGTAAATGCTGGCTAAGACTTTTTCCATTTTTTTGTGTTGGTTGGTGTGTTAATAAGACACCCACTCTTGGAGGATGCTACTCTTTTTCTCTTGGGGTACTTTCTTGGATTGCAATGCTTTGCGTGTGCGGCCGGCAATAGGTGTAGAAGAGGAGGAGGATGTCTGAGCGGGGGATATAGGTTCTTGTTTCACTTCTGTCTTCACTTCTGTCTTCACTTTCTTTTTCTCTTGTGATGAAGAAGGGATGGCCATCATCTTTTTAATCCATCCAATTCTGGAGGTAGGTGGTGTTGTTAACTTGCGTACTTTTTATGGTGGAGTTTGAAACCCTTCCTCTTCTTCTTCTCCTTTAACTGTCTTGGTCACTGGAACTGGTGGTACTGGTACTGGTACTGGTACTGGTGATGGTGCTGGACTTTTCATCAAGGTCTTAAAATCTTTCAGAGTGGGTAGAGCTGTTTCGTCTAAAGCTTTCTGGTGAAAGAGTTGCAGTCGTTGCAAGAGTTGACCGTACTTTTGCGATTTTTCTGTTTCGGACAAATCTTGGCGATCCATCAAGGGCTGCAATTCGTGTTGTAACTGGGACATCTCGCTCAAATGGGGATTGGGAGGTAAATGCGGGGTGCGTTATTCTTGCCAACGATGTTATTCCATCCATCGTTTGTAAGGCACTAAAGCTAGTTTTCGTCCTTCCATGGGGTTGTCAGGGGTCGATTCTGAGATCTTGGGACTTCCGAGGGCCTTTTTATCTTGCTCCCATCAGTCCTCCCAACATGGTTCCCAAGACTCCTTTCAGTATGGGGCCTAACAAGAGAGGTAAAATACCTCCACGTTGCACTAACATCTTCTTTTTTTGACGAATGGGAATTTTCTTTTGAACCATTTGGCGAAGAACGTGACGATGTTTGCCTAAGCATTGTTTCTGGTGTTTGGACAAAGGGATCGTGCCTTTCAAAACGTTCAAACAACATTCGCACACGGTATCGATGACCTCTTTGGAGGCTGTTTGAATGAGTTTTTTTCGTAGGGGTGGAGAAGCTTTGGACAGGACAGATAACATGTCCCCATGTTTGGCTAAACGTGGTGGCAGTCCTTTCCTTTTCTTTCCTTGGGGTTTTCTGGAGGGTGACATCTTTGAGTCTTCAGGAGCACCAAAAAACACTGATACCCGACTTGGTCACAGGCCTTTTTTATACTGGAACGCGTCGCCACTGATTGTCTTTACGTCGTATTAGTTTGAGGACAGGCATGACACGTCGTGCAGGGGTACGTAACGGACTAAATCGAGCCAGTTCTTGCTTGGACAAATCCAGCAAACTTTGTAACATGCCCGATCTTTCTTGAACTTTGATTTTGTGAGAAGGTACTTTGTGAGCAGCAGCCACTGCCACTAAATTGGAAGGTCCTGCCACTGGGGAAGTTCTTTTGGTGGTCATCAACGGAGAAGTTCTTGGTGTGATCAACGTCTCCAAGTACTCTTCAGTTCTGGGTGTCATTAACGGAGAAGTGGACAAACGTGAAGCTGCCGGAGACGCAGTCACCGCCGTGGCAGGTCGTGGTTTGCGAGTGTAAGGTTGCGTCCTGGCCGAAGTGCCTCTCTTGCGACTAGTTTTCTGTGGACTTTTCTTTTTCTGGGGGCTTCTTTTCTTTTTCCGGGGTGGTGGTGGTGTCTGGTCAGAGGAGGGTCCTGCCACTGGAGAAGTTCTCCTTGGGGACCTGGTCTTTTTCTTCTTGGGGCTTCGTTGGACTTTTGTCTTGGGGATAACTTTGGGGGCATTAGGATCCCATCTTAAGAGTGAGCGAATGATGACCCCTCCTAGAGTACCGCTCCCTCCAGGTTTCAAAATGATTTGTTTTTTGGTTTGAGTGTCGATGCGGGGATCGGCCAGTTGGACCAAAGCGACTTTGTTTCGATCGAAAAAGCGTTTGGTTTGATGAGGAATCTGAATGATTCCTTGGAGTAATTGACGTGCCGTCACCGTGAACCATCGTAAGACTTCTTTGAGACTAGCTTCTAAGACACGAGCTCGTGTTTGTGGATCTTTTTCTCGACTGATGCCATACAAGGCACGAATCAATTTGACGGGAAGATGCGACTGAAGGGACGTCATGTTCGCACTGAGAGTGAGACAGACGAAAATGGGTCTGAGGTTTTTATAGATTTTTTTATGGGGAGTGAAATGAAGTCGAGGACGGAGACGTGTACAGGACAGACCCTCCGTCTTGGCACCAGTGGTGAAACAAGTGGGTACGAAATCGCAAATCCTCGGGAGTCGTAGGTTTCAAATCGACGAGTAAATAGGCGTGTGGCGTTTGAGTGGCATCGTCGTATGCCTGAGTCAACCAAGGCGTTCCTAACTGTTTGGCTAAGACTTGCACTTGAGATTTATCTCGAGGGCTTTTAAACAAGACCACGTAATGCGCATTGAGACTGATGGTGCGATGGGCTTTACTTTGTTGAAACAAATTTTGGGTGATGTAAACGACATTGGCATTACGGTGATGCCCTTTGCGCGTGAACCACAGTTTAATTTCTTCTTCGTCTTCTCCTAACATGTCGTCGAAAATGACCAAATGGGTTAGACGGGAGTCAGAGACGATGCCATCGTCTTCTTTAGGAATGCCTTCCACAAACACGATGGAATCGCCTTGACTTTCTCGCAAGAGGCTGTACGCCGATTGCCACTCTTTGTAACACCACACGATTCGTTGAGGGGGTCGATCGATCAAATGATGTTTATGTTCGATCAAACGTTTGACGAATTCGGTTTTGCCTGAACCGCTAGGTCCAGCAATGAGCATGTTAAAGGGATGGCGAAGATACAAAGCCTCCCAACTGGCACGATCTAAGTGTTCGTCGATGACTTTGACAGTAGAGGAAGAGGGAGCAGAGACAGCAGAGGTAGCCATGGTGTGAGAAATGTCACTTGTAACACGAAAAACAAACAAGACAAGAGTTTATATACTTTTTCAGAACACGTTTATTGAATTTGTTTTCGAACATGAATACGAAAGACAAAAATACATAAAAGCCAAAGGCTTAAGTACAAGAATAAAAGGCACATGATAACCATGAACGTGGAATAAACACAAGTGTCTGTACAGCATGTTTTGGGTAAAGTTCTAACCAGTTCTATAGTAGGGGTAAGGTCACACAAGTGTCCTCCCGAAAGGGTCTTTCAGGCCTGTCCACGACAGTCCTGTCCTGGGTGACGGGTTCTTCTGGCACCGTCACTAACACAGGTTGAAAAGTAACTTTTTTCCTTGAATAACTCTCGTGCATACTGGGCCACCTCTTGTGTCCAAGCCTCAAAACCCTGGTCTCGGTGATGTCCAACATTTGACTCTTAACCAATCTGGTTTCTTCTTCGTCAACGACATGGTAAGTTACTTCAATGAACAATGAACTATCGATCTTGCCTAGGGTTCCTTTTTATTTACAGACCAATACCGACGTGACCGTACGGTAAGGTGAAGTGATTGGGAAGTCGCACTCGCTTCTGGTATACAATTTGATAGACTTTTTCCAAGGGTCGACTGACGATGTGGTGAGTGGGTAAACGTACAATCTTGTTCGGTTGATAGGTGGTCACTTTAAAGTTTCCATCCTCTCCCGATTGCAAGGCTTCTTTCAATACCCCAAAGTTGACCACTCGACTGGTACGATGATTCAGAGTCAGTCCTTTCACTTTGCACGTCGTGTGCACTTCTCCTTGTTTGTCCCGGTATTCGTAGCCGTAATTTTTGGGACCACCACTGACGAAACTTAGAATCTTGTCGTCGGGATGCTCGTCTGTCCAGGCTCCTAAACGGTCTCCTTCGATGTCAGGGTGCTGTTGACTCGGGTGATCGATGTAAATGCAACTGTCCGTGTCAAAGTACAGGACGCGTTCTTCTAACAGTTCTAAAGCTTCGTACAATTTTAAGCGAGCATGAGCTGTCACGTAAGCCGCAATGATGACATTTCCAAAAGGGTCGTCTTGTACAAAGTCCAGATCTTCTTCGTAATTGACCAAGATCAAATCCTCTCGAACGACGTCCACGTGTTTCATGTATTTGGTTTTGTCGTGAATCATCTGGAAGTAGCGGGAACGTTCTGTCAAATATTCCGTCTTGGGTAAACACGGTCGTTGTGCCATTTTACCCCACAAGCAATTTAACATCACTTTGGCAAACGATCGCCTGCCTTCGTTTTTTTCGATGTGGTCTAAAGAGATGCCTTCTTGTGCGTAGTATTTCTCTTTGAATTGTATTTGGTCTTCGGGAGTGTGACACCAGGAAGGATAGTCGCTGGCTTCTTGTTTCAGTTTCAAAAAGGCATCCACGTAGTCGGCGAAAATGCCTTTCTGAGTAGGGTCACCCTTGTGGTACTGTTGTGTCTTGGGAAAGTGGCAAATTTCGTACACTTCTAACAGTTGGTATCCCATGTCCAGAGCTTTGAACAATTCCACGCTGACCCAGGTTCCCGTCAAGGCACGTTCTTCCTGGCTGTGATGGCAAGGTTGGTCCTGGTTGCACGTTTCGGCACAAGTACGGCACAAGGGAAACATCAGTTTGCCTTGACAATGGTGAGGTAACACGGGATGGTATAGGTTCGTGGGAGGCAAAACTTTACACTTGATCAAGCCTTCGTATTGTCGAATGCTTTTCAGGTCGATGTGTTCCGTGAACAATTGCGGGTGCCCTACAGGAAAGCGACAATATTTGCACACGTAGGGATACAGCGAACACACGTCCAAGTATTTGATTTCTTCTCCTTTCTCTTCGTCGGCTTGGTACAGCAAACAGGTGGCATTGGTCCTTCCTCCGTACAAACTATCCCTCGGGTTCAGCGGGTCCATGAACTGATAACTTTCCACGAGGCGTTTAAACTCGGGATCGGTTTTCAAACGGTGATCGTACTCGTGTTCCCACATTTCCACCACTTGGTATCCTTGCTGTTCTAACTTTAGGCGTCGCTGACAAGTGTCCTGGTACAAGTCTTCCATGGTTCGTTGCAAAAACTGATTTTTAGTGTCACGGTCAGGGTATTAGATGGGACATCAGTGAAATAAGCAACCGTTAAACTCGTACACGATCTTGGGGTTCTCTAAGTCCCAGCCATCCACCGAATACGTTCCGATGGTCTTTTCGCCTCCTCCGTTGCGGGCATGCTGAATCCATTTGTCTTCCTTGTCGCACAAGTAATGTAACCAACGTAGGGCTTTGACCGAGTATTGACGCTTGACAAAGTGGGTCGTTTGAGGAATGATGACAGCCACGGTGTTTTCAGGCATGAATCGTTGGCGGTACACTAAGGAACACGCTTTGGCAATGGTGCAAGCTTCTTTCAAAGGATCGACCCCTCCGTGTTCCATGAACAGTTCTCGAAATTTTCCACAGCAACGTCGTAAAATGTCCACGTCAGAACGACAATACTTTAACATTTCTTCCTGAAAGTCGAATGGGTCAGAGGCATGAGCCTGGTACCAAGCGTAGAAAGCTTCTCGTTGTTCGGTACGCATGTTGTCGGGGTCGTAATAGTGAGCCTCAGGTAAATGGGGTAGAACGGCATGTTGATTGGCTTCCGTATTGAAAAAGTGTGGAAAGTACCCTTTAGCCATTTCTGTCATTCCAAACGTTTTAGGCATTCGACTCAAAGGCATGGCCAAGTAACTCATCGAATCTTTAAACTGTACTTGTCCCACTTGCATGAAAATGATTTTGGCTCCGTTCAAAGTGACTTTAGGACGTTCGGTGCCTTGTTCCGTATAGTATCTGAGAAGAAACTGTCCATCGTATCCGGAGAAATTGTGAGCCATCACTGTGGCATGACGATGACAATCTCCGTAACGTTCGATGTCCTCTTGGCTCCACGTCTTGTCGATGGGGTCTAAGACCCATTGGGCAAAATCGGCTAACGTGTTTGGTCCTCGAAAGATTTTTTCACGTCCTCCAGGAATCTTGCTGCAGTGAGGGCAATGACTGAAGATAGGTTCTTGAATGCACTTCTCGCACGCTCGATGAGCCACGCAGAAATTAGGAATGTGAATGCCGGTCTCTTGCATGCATTCGAAATCGAAAAAGATGAAATTGCCTTTCTTCTTGTGACCGTCCTCTTTCTCTGGTGGGGGTTGGTATTTTTGCACGTAACATTCGTGTTCCAAGTCCACGATGTGGTGACAAATGTGACATTTTTTCTTTCCTCGACATACGTGTGCCTTGGTACTATTGGTACGTATGCCTTGTCCACACGTAGGGCACAATCTCAGGAGTTGACAAGCACATTTCTTCTGTGAACCTTGTGTTTTCAAATGTTGCTGGTAACAGGTAGGGCTGACAAACGTGCACGGACAAGTTGAACAAGGCACTGGTTCTTCGCTCAGACAAGGTGGAGAGGCCAAACATCCTGGGCATTTCCATCCACAAGACTTGTGTTGCTCTCGATTGTTATAACCATAATCACATTTCTCACAATAATAACCGTATCCCAGGAATCCAGTGATACTGGTAATGGTATCGAAATGTTCATCGTGATAATAGACATGAATGTATTTTCCGTCCTTAAAATCTTGGCCTCGAAACAACAGAGTTCCACGCATTTCTTGAGGGTGCACTTTCAAGGTGTAGCGTGGAGCTAGGGCATCTTGCAATTTTTGCATCTCAGGAATGCCACAGGGTGTGTCTTTGGACAGTCCGGCTTGTTGTAACAGGAGTTCTGCTTCATTTCGTTGTTTGGCTCGATCGGATCGTTGAATAGTTTTCCAGGTTCTTTTCCATTCTACCGTGTCGTTCTTGTTGGCATAGGTTCGTCCCACCACGATGGCACGGGCTAAACACATCTTTTCTTGAGGGTTGTGAATTCGGACGAGACTTGTTTTGGTGTTGCGAAGGTTGTCCACCAATAACATCTTTTTGCGTCCTGTCCCTTGAGGAAGAGAGACGTGGGCCATTTTCAGTGTGGCTTTACCATCGGTGATGTCAAACTGGTCATTAGATTGTTGTACGTGTTGAATCTTGTCCATGATTTTGGAAGGGGTTAGTTCTGCGGGTCTGCTAAACTCGATCCAAACAGGGGATTTCAAACCGTCGTGATCTATGGATAGTGTCAAGCAATCGTCTTCTTTGGCTTGACATTGTCGCTTGAGTGCGGTGAGCAAAGAATCCCACATCTCGGTGATAAACCCTTCTGCTTTCTCCAAGGGTACGTCGGCCTTGAAATCTTTAAACTTCACCGTGTAGGTGTAAGCCGTGGTTCTAAATTTTCTAGAGGAGCGCTTTTCCGTCTCTCGAATGGAATAGTACTTTTCAGGGTTGACTAAGGGTGGTGAACTTCGTTTAGAGGGTTCTGATTCTGGTTCACTCATGTCCTCTTCAAAATCACTAGCATGAATTTGTGACAAGATTTCAGCCCTGGTACGAGGCGATAGATCACGTTTCTGCCTATTACTTTCTTCTTCTTCTTTCTTCTCGAATGAATAGGATCGTTTCATCTTGAGTGCAAAACGTCAAATGACTGAAGTTCAAACACCATAGACTAATTTATAGTCATGGCAAACCAGCGTATATAAAAAGGGTGTGTCGTGTCCTTTCACTATTCATTTAACTCTCAAACCGAGGAGAACGATGGAAGAGACTAGCCAAATCGAACGTTTCGTCAGAGCTTTGCGAGGGGTCATTAGAAAATTCTCTTCAGACCAGCCTACGGACTACTCTCCTTCCTTTCGAGATAAGAGTCAAGATACTTGCTATATCTGTCAGAAGAAAGGGCATTGGTCTTCAGAGTGTCCAGACCGTCAAAAAAGAAAAAAAACAGGGGCTAAAAAAGACAAAAGTCAAGATACCTGTTATTATTGTAAAGAAAAAGGACATTGGTCTCCAGATTGCCCAAAAAAGAAACAAGAGGAGTCAGAAGAAAAGAAGGATTCTTCAGAAGAAAAGAGGGATTCTTCGGAAGAAGAGAGGGATTCTTCGAAAGAAGAGAGGGATTCTTCAGAGAAAGAAAGAAGACAATTCTATTTAAAAGAGGCAAAGAAACAGGAGAAGAAAAGAAGAAGGGAAGAAAATGAGGAAAAAACGGTGAAGAAATTCAAAAAACAGAGACTAAACAAGGAGAAAGAAGAAGTCAATGAACTTTTAATTAAAGTGTTGTGCTGTGAATTGGATTGTAAAAAATGGATAAAAGAATACATGAATGATATAAGGTAAGTGTCTTTGAGTTTTGATTTTAAAATAAGAAGCTACACTCACACACTCATACACACACACGTACTATAAGGGTAAAATGGGTGGGGTTTATTTTTGAGTTATTGGCAAATTGAAATTGTATTTCTTTTCGAGAAATGTAGGTGGCCCTGAAAAGGGTCTTTTTATTTTGGTGTAGGGGTGAGTTTAACCAATCAACTTTAACTGCCTTAAGCCTTTGCCACGGCCAAGGCCTACTTCTGATAATTGGGTTGAAATCACTAAGGGTGATACGACAGGCTTAGTCACAGGGTTGGCGTGTTTAGCTCGGGAAGGTCGTATTCTCTTCGGTCGTGATAAAGAAGTCTGATACATTTGTTTCAGACTTATTAACTCCGCTAAAATGTCCAACAGTACCGTAGTCGTTTGATTTTCACCCTCTTGTTTCTTTGCTTCTACTTCTTCTTGCTGTTGTTGCTGTTGTTTTTTTCTTACCTCTTCTTGTTGCTGTTGCTGTTGCTGTAGGAGAAAAGCTTGTTCCGCTTTTTTTTGTCGTTGCATAAATTTCTCCAATTCTTCTTTCTGTCTCTGTCTAAAATTCTCCACTTGCGGTAATGAAGAAGGTAACGAAGGTTCCGGAACAAATTCTTGCGAGGTAAGAAAATCCACAAAATCCCAATGTACCTCTTCTGAAAGTAAGTCCGGGTTCCCTTGGGCAGTCTCCCCTGCTGGTGCACCCCAATGGATCGTTTTCTGAGTTTCCGTCATGTTGAATCACTGTCGCATAGATTGACTGCACACAAGCGCTAACGAATCTATATAGACCACGTGACGTCACAGACTGCTCTCTTCGGATTGGATGCGAGCTGACTGAATTTTGTAACGCGTGTTCGGATTGGTGAATGAATTCAATCCGTTTCGATCCTTCCTGTACCTATAAATAAGCGCAGTTCACTGCATCGATTCACCTATTCTCGTCGCTTCAAGATGTGGACCACAGTTGAGTCATCCAGCCTTGTGTCTTCCATGATGTTTAGGACGGACATGCTCATGTATGTCAGGTCCAAGTGGACTGTTGTTGATAGGACAGATACTAGTCAATGGATGAGGAGAGTTTACATAGAAAGACAAGGATGTCTCAAGAGGGTACTTGTGTATGGACCGGCAGTTAGAAGGAGTTTAAGAAGAAGAAGAAGATGTGACAGATGCCATCTATGTTAATATTAATATTAACATAAACCCAAAGGCCCTTTTCAGGGCCAGCCATATTTCTCGAAAAGAGATAGCCTTTCCATTGCCTACCCCTTTTTTTAAATTTAAATTTAAATTTAAATTTTAAAAAAAATCCCATATTCAATTCCCCTTGTCCCTAGACAAACCCAAACTCTATTCCCATGTTAATTTCCCCTTGTCGCTAGACAGACCCACGCTATAGTTCCATGTTAAATTCCCCTTGTCGCTAGAGTGACCCACGATTTATTCCCATGTTAATTTCCCTTGTCACCAGATTGTCCCACGATTTTTCTCCATGTTAATTTTCCCTTGTCGCCAGATTGTCCCAGGGGTGTTTGTAATGCTAATTCCCATTGTCGCTAGGGTATCCCCATTTACTACTTACATGTAACTTTTCGTTATAATAATAGCCTATACATTACAATATAGGCATGGGCCCTGTATTGTTTCATTCTTTACATTATAATTTTCTAAATCGGAACTGATGAAAATGAAACAATTTCTTGTAATAAATATTAATTATTTACTGTTAATTTCATATAACATCCATATATTAAATGTGATAATACCTCAATACTATGCAACATTTTACGTTGTTATTTTTTGACTCACGCATAAAAACGGTGTACTTTGGATTACACGGTAACGCCACAGTCCTAATTAACATATTTGTATTAATTGACCGCATGTAAATATTTGCGTGTGAACTATACTTTAAATGAAATTATCGAGTGAGAAAAAGAATCTACGTTGGGGTTTGCACCGAGACAAGGAAATCACAGTCGCAGGGTTGCATTATATGTCTCCCCCACCCCATCGGCAAGCCTCGAGGGGAGACAAATAATGTAACACCTTGACTGGGATTTCCTTGTCTCGGTGGAAACCCCAAAACAGATTATATATATATATATATATATATATATATATATATATATATATATATATATATATATATATATATATATATATATATATATATATATATATATATATATATATATATATATATATATATATATATATATATATATATATATATATATAACCTAAAAGTCCAAAAATATGAAATAATGTTTGAGTGTCCAATCTTCAATGAAGAAACATTTAAGGTTTGTATATTTTGTTGTTTGTTTTATTTCCGATTACAACAAAAGTGAGATGATTCCTTGTTTTCTTTTAATTGCCAGTTTTTTAACACCGACGTGCCAAACCAAACACTATTTAGAAATGGTCGTAGAAGCATTAGATTCATTACGTCTTTAATAATTAGACCTGATAAATGATGGACAAATACGGCTTTTTTTGCAGCAACCAAGTTTTGAGAAATAATAATGAATGTTTTGTTAAAATGTACTTTAAAGATATTTATATTATTAATCATATTAATGTTTCAAAATGTTATTTACTATTTTGAACCAAACAATGCCAATGAGTGTATGCTACAAGTTGTTTAAATTGCTTATGTTAACAGCTGATTCAGTTAATTAATGTGTTTGACGAAAGGACAGGTGTAAAAGAATACGTCTGTTTGCCTATAAATTGCTACCATACCGTGCAGCAATCAATAGGGTGACAAGTATAGGAGAAGACAATTACAAGATCTAGCAGAAGGTAAGTTTTATAATCTTTCTTATTCTGTCCATTTTCTATTGTGCATCATGTGATGACCAATTTGTTTTATATCTTATTTTTTAAATAATTTGGAGTGAGTTGCATATTATTCGTTCCATCAATTTATGATGGAGAAATAAGATGAAAAGATATCTTCTTGATCACTCTTCTTTTCATAACCTATCACAAATTTACTACACTACGTTAGCAAGGATTTTTTTGTTCTAAGAAGGCAGTTGTATCTCCTAGATATGTCTATAATTGCTCAAGATTCCTGAGCGAAACCCCTTGGCACGTTCGATTTATGATGGAGAAATAAGATAAAAATATATCTTCATGATCGCTCTCCTTTCATAACCTATCGCAAATTTACTACACTATTTTTCATAACCGGTCGTAAATTTACTACACTACGTTAGCATTTTTTTTGTTCTAGTACTAAATCACTTCCACTTACATGTCAGGGGTAGGTAATATATGCGCCAACTTTTGTGTCACACTTTCGGACACGATTACTTAGCAAACGATGCAGCATACATACGTAGTGCCAACAAATATGGGGTTTTTAGGTATGGAGGAGACCAAAACTAAATTTAAACAGAAACCACATTTACTTTTATGTTATGTTTTGCATACTAATTAAATGTACCATGTAAATACAATTACCACTTTAAAAAAAAAAACAACAACGCTGTTATTGACTAATCTCGAGAGTAATGACTATAAACATTGTACATATCCGAGTTTTATTTCAATATATCATATAAACAAACAATTTGCCACATTACAATAAGATGTAATTATTTTGTGACCTAGAATGGTCTTATTTTGGGTTTGGATATGTTTGATAGCCTTTTCCGTAAGTAGTTATGTGGGGCGATTGGGGACAATTGGATTTACCATGGCAAATGACGGAAAAACAATTATAGGAACAATGGGAAATTTAATATGTCAGAATCACTTGGTGGATAAAGGAAATTTAACATGGGAATGGCAGTTAGGACACAATGGGAATTTAACATGAGAATGGCAACTGAGGGGTGAATGGAACACAACATAGGGACAATTTAACATGGTTGACGTCATGGGGTTTATAGAGACAAAAGGGTTTATAGGGAAAGAAGAGTTTTATACGGACAAAAACGTTATCTAACTGTGCATATATATATATATATATAGAGAGAGAGAGAGAGAGAGAGAGAGAGACAGAGACAGAGACAGAGACAGACAGACAGACAGACAGAGATATGTATAGATAGATACATATGTGCTTGTGTGTTTGCGCTTTGGTACGTGTCTTACAAATGTTACCATGTAAGTACAGAAACATGAAATAATCTTTGAATAACAAATAGGAATCAAGAAAAATGTAAGTGCTCCCTCTTCCATCACGTTCCTCACAAGGCTCTAAACTATCCGTAAAGCAGCTGTTGCCTTCTCAAACTTCTTATGGGTGGGTAACAATAATCTACGGAGCCCTCTCTCATTTTTTTTAAATCATCAGTCACTGCCATCAGATCCATGGCCTCCGTCAATTTATTCACTCTACCATGTCCAAAAGCCATTAATTCTTTCAGAACCAGAACCTTACTTTGTCAAATTTGGCCCAGTTTAATGGGTGAATACTATCTGCCAATAGTTTCAAATGTTCCTACGTATTATAATTTGGAATTTGTGTACAACGTGCATTTTCGATTTTCCGAAAATATCTAAATAACTATAGATCTGTGTGACCAATGGATTTAGTTTAGTCATCTTATGATTATTGTATTTTGCTTTCGGAACGGTGAATAATAATAAATAGTCTCATCGAATGAGGTTTTCTAACCAAAACGAATACTTGTTAGGCAATTTTGGAGTAATTTTCGCCCTTAAAATGCATTTTGTTGCTCATGAGGACTGTCGTTCACCTCGGTAATGTGAGGAGGCGGCTTGAAGATTCTTTTGAGACGATATTGTTTCAAGGGGCACGGGTCAACATTGTCAGCCAGTATCCATTGCCCTTGAAACTGTGCGCATGAGATAGAAGGTCTCCTGATAGCATTGGTTTTTAATGAAACTGCCGCCTATCATGGTTGCTAAGGTTACTGGGCACTACAATAGATGTTCACCATTCTTCTTACAGTTTATGCAGCTTTCTTGGCCCACGCTCAAGTTGGTTTGCTTCGTCCTTCAGGTAATGTTCTTTTGTTGTCTATCAACACTTCTAAGAAGGCAGTTCCTGCTCCTAGATATGTCCATAATACCCCCAAGATCTAAGTCCTCAGCGAAACCCATTGACAAGTTCGTGTGTTTCTTTATAACACAGCTGCTCTGCCTGCTTCCTTCATTGCTTCTATTGGTAAAGTTGTTAAAGCTGGTGATGATGGTTCCATTATCACTATTATCTCTGGATGTTGTTTTGCAGTAACGTCCCGATCCCCCCGTGTATCCTTTACCTTTCGCCTAGCCCATTGTTGGTTTCCTTGTTCTGTTGGAGATTTGGATATAACTGGTAGTTCAGGTGGCTTTTCGGCTCTGTTTTCTCCATGGTCGTCTTTAACCGGGTGCTCGCTAACTCAGACTGCAGTTCTTCTCTGGTTGCTGTACTCTTCTGCCTCTAAACCGCGGGGCCTTCTTCTTATCTCCATTGGCTGCTTTTCCCAAATCAAGAAAGGTGTTGTCCGTTTTTCATGCGTCCTATTTCTCCAGCCGGAGACAATTAAAAGATCTAGGTCTCTCAACGCGTTCAAAGCATTGGTGGGGAATCATATCCGTCTCTTCCTCCATTGCTTCTGCTATGCTATTCGTTGCTCTGTTCGCTACGGAATGAATGTAGCAAGACTTTTCTTTCTTTCTTTGCTTAGATTAGAGTCTCTTTCACCCCATAGGCATTTGCGACTAGGTTATTCTTCTAATCAGTGAGGTGTATAATTGATCCTGAGGAAAGGAAAAAATCGTCATCCTCAGGCGTTTATAAACACAGAGTGCGCTTCTTAATTGCGTCGGACGTTCGGGCACTAACCCCCTGGGCGACAGTGATAGTTTTTATATATGAGTGGGATCCAAACCATACACGCACTCATTGATACAATAAGACGCTCGGAGGGATTAACAACTCCCTCAAGACGCTCCTCCCCATCCACCGTTGCGTGCATACACGCTTATCGGGGCACCTGTTTACTTGACATGTGGGATTCTGCCTACACTCGTCTTGGGAGAAAACTGACTAGCGGGTGATACAATCGTCGACCGTTACTACAGTTAGTTAGATAACATAGGTAGATTTAAATTTAGAAAGGTGGATCAAAAGATCGTGTTTATTATGAAAGGTATTATCGCGTCGGGTTACCAAGCACAAAACGATCCAAATGAAGGTGTGGTTCAATCGGTTGGGTCTCCTTCTCAATTAAATACGAGTAACTCCTTGTTCATCAGTGCTACGATTAGGAACAGGCATCTACAGAATTGTTGTCCCAGGATGTGTATCTAGACTATTGTTCTCTCTTTGCATTGAGTATAGTCGCTTTCGCCAAAAAGACGACAAGTAGGACTAGTTTATGTCCGCAGAGTGGACTTCTTAATTGATCATGTGTGTAGGGGGATCAGAGCCACAGCGCAAACGCATTTATGCATAGAGAGTATGGTTTTTAATTGCGTTCGATTCCGGGACAATTTAGTCCAACGAGACCAAAGATGAGTGGGAAATATAACATACATGCTTATCAAGATACAATCTGTATCACTTAAGATGCAAGGTGGGGATTAATACCCCACTCAAAGCACCACCCCAATTCCGTGCGTACACGTTCATCTGGGAATTTGTTATCTAAATGAGTGGGAATCGACCCACACACTCCTCTTTGGTAGTCAGAGACGGGAAAAGACAGGCTCCGAAACGCCTGGGTTCACTTTGAGTAAAATCTAAGTGACCAATTATGTTTACAGACTAGTTAGGGTTATAATCGGGCAGACGAAAAAAATCATTTTCTAAGATACTGGCTTTCACAATTTGCCGATTTGCTAGTAGGAGCAGCTTTCTAGTATTTCCGCTTAAATTACCGTCGTAATAGATCTTACAGGTTATTTCCATTTTGTTTTGGGAATTTCAGTATGTTTTTTAGTATCCCCATGATCAACAAGCAGGTGTGTCAGTCCCCAAAGATATAATCCACTACGGTTGCTTTCTGTGAAATATTCATTTCGGGCATTTGTTTTCCTTTTTTCAAAATCGACTCTGCGAAGACATCGTTCGCTCTCGCTGTGAACCCTCCGTTCTCCTAATGATCGTCGGTCTTCTCCGTGTAGGACACTTCTCCAGATATTGTTTTAATTTCTCTGTCCTCCCAGATGAGAAAGAACGTCCTACGTCTCGCTTGTACCCTAGGCTCCACCATGATGCGATATTAAGGCCAAATTCCCTTCTCTCTCTCATGGCTTGTTCAGGGATTAGAGTATCCATCTCTAGCTCACGGAAGTATCATTATGTTTATGGTTGTTATCCTGGTCCAGACTATAGATAGTCCTCCTTCCTTCCTTGAATTAAAATCATTTGCGCCGATTTGGGCGGGCAGGTACGAAGAGTTACATCCCACACCGTGGGATCCTTAGTTTATCTTACGGTACGGACTTAGAGCCACACTCGAGTATACTTTAATGAGACAACCGCTCGCTACTTAATTGTGTCGAATTCCGGGGCACTAAGACCACAAGCGACAATGTATTGAAAAGGAGTGGTAATCTAGACCACACACGCACTCAGAGTTAAACAGCATGTGTATCACACACGATACGCCAGGTGTGGATTATTCCACGACACTGGTGTCACCCCGATTCCGAACGCACACGGACTTCGATGCATTTGGTTACTAGTATCAACCGGACCATAGACTCGTCTTTGATGTCCGGGTAGGCTAGAGAGGAAAACGTCACGGCAAGTGGCTCCACAAGTTGACCGAAAAGTTAATGAAACGCCAGAATAGCACTAAGTTTTAAATCTTGCCCAATTTATCGAAGTGGGCAGCCAATATTGTGTTAGCCACACTCGTAATTAGAGCCATACAGAATAGTTTCAAATTTTCGTACTATATTAAAATTTTGAATTTTATGTAATACCAATTACTACAATGCTCAAATTAATATAAGTCAAGGTAACCACTTGAATTTTAATCGGACATGTTACGTTAATTACAGCTATTTTTTTTCAAAGGTGAAAAGGAGTAATGTCTGTTTGCCATGGTCTTATCGAATGTGGTTTGCAAGCCGAACCGAAAACCTATTTGGCACTTTTAATTAGTAGTTAGCCCATAAAAAGGCTTTTTCTATTCTTGTGGACTTGTGTTGACCAGTAGAATCTGTGAAGGTGGCATTTAAATTCTTCTAGGACGTAGTCAGCCAAACTCCATTGGTACTGTGCCTGTATAATTGATACAGGTGGTCTCTGTAGCGCATGGTGTATTATTATGGAGCTGCCTATCGTGGCTGCTAGGGTTACTGAGCACTCCAAACACTGTTCACCCCTATTCTTACATTTTGATAAATTTTGTTGTCGCTTTCTTGGATAGATCTTTTGTTGTCAGCCAATACTTAGTTTGTCGTTCATTTGTCTGCATCTCAATTGGTTTATTTTCCCATATTAATAGTAAGGTCGTCCTTTTCTCTTGAGCTAATAAGCTCTAGCCGGAGGCAACAGAGAGACCAAGGCCTCGCAATGCACTCAGCGCCTGGGCGGGAATCATCTTCATCGCTAGCTATCTAATAATGGATATTCTTGATTGTGATGCTCGCTGATGCGTTCGCTGCGGACTATAGCTAGACTATCTATCTATCCTTGGATTATAGTCGCTTTCTCCTCCAAAGAATGTGCCATTGTTTAGTGTCCACATAGTGGACTTCCTAATTTCTCCTGTGTGGAGGGAATTGGAGCCACAAACCCACACGCGTTAATGCATGCGCAATATGCTTTTTAATTTTGTCCGATTTCGAGTCAATTAAGCTCCGAGGGAGAGACCAAGGTCTCGCAATGCACTCAGCGCCTTGGCGGGAATCATCTTCATCGCTAGCTATCTAATAATGGATATTCTTGATTGTGATGCTCGCTGATGCGTTCGCTGCGGACTATAGCTAGACTATCTATCTATCCTTGGATTATAGTCGCTTTCTCCTCCAAAGAATGTGCCATTGTTTAGTGTCCACATAGTGGACTTCCTAATTTCTCCTGTGTGGAAGGAATTGGAGCCACAAACCCACACGCGTTAATGCATGCGCAATATGCTTTTTAATTTTGTCCGATTTCGAGTCAATTAAGCTCCGAGGGACATCAGTTGGAGTTGAATACACACGTACTCATCTTGATGCAGTCTGTATCACTTTAAGACGTTCGGTGTGAATTAGGACCTCACTCAAGACGCCACCGGGATTCAGTACATACACGCTCATCGAGGCATTAAATTACCAGACGAGTGGTAACCGACCCACACAACATTTTTGTTTCTTCTCATAAAGTCAATGATGACGTCTTCCAAAGGCGGGGATCCATAAGAATCGAAATAGTCCACACTCTGACAGTTGGAAAAGTAGACGTCTGACAAGTAAGTAGCTCTACGTTTCGACTCCGTACTATGTTCATGGTTGATGACTGTCGTCATTGTTGATGACATAGGCTTGACTATCTCTAAGTTTGCGACAAGGAAGTTCATCTTTGGCACACACGACATAATTCCAAGAAGATGTGTCCGAACTGTACGTGAAAGATAATGAAATTCCCAGATATCCATGCTTTCTAACACAGGTAATAATTCCCAGATATCCATGCTTTCTAACACAGGTAATAATAAGTCGATAATTCAATCCTGATTCTTTCTTTGACATTGGCGTCTGATGAGTAAGTGGCTCTACGTTTCGTCTCCGTACTCTGTTGAATGAGAGATTCCATGTGGTGGATCTCCAGAGAAGAGGAGGAATAGTCAAGTAAGTCTTTATGCCACTGATGCAACAATTTTCCCTCGGAGATGAGACTCCAAATGTCATGGAGATACACTTACCAATTTTTCTTTTTGGCTCATCATCATACATTTGTCGTGTTGAATTTGACTGGTATGATCGTTTTCGCATGCACAAAAATATTCGTAGGTTAAAGATGTTTTTTTCAGCTAGGTGCTTAGCAAGACTGGAGACTAACTATTCTTTTTGTTTTGCCTATCTCAACATTATGACTGTCTCTTTGTTTGTCTAGTAGCTTCTAATAGTCAAGAAATCGTTCTCTCAAGCTGTTGATGTTTAGTGTATTATCAAATTATGCATACAAGATCACATTCACTATGTTATCAGGGTAAAGAGCTTCTGCAAACTGAAGTACCGCAGGAAGATGGCAGGAATTTCGCTGCGTTGGTCGGGAGTGAAATCAAATGTCCGTAGAGCATAACCGCTTGCATAATCGTCGTACGAAATACCGTGTCTGATGTTGGTAAATAACTGGTAAGTGGCTTCATACAGGGACAAGTACGCTCTCAAGTAATTCTTCTGGTCAAAGTTAGGTTTGATGGATCTGCTACACAATGTCTTTCCATCTAGACTGACTTCTATCTTGGACACTTTGTAGTGATTCAACTCGAAAAATTGTCAGTGATGGTTCTGTTGAAGGCTGAATTCTTGACGATACCGATGATTAAAAGATTGGGTAACTGTTCTTGGAAAAAATGATCTTCGATCTTGGATCTGAGTGCAGAGGCAATGGTGAACGTTTTCACTTCCATTTGTCGTATCCCACTTTAGGTAACACTTCCACATGTCGCACGTGAAGCCTCACGAGAATGTAATATTTTGTTCCAGATCTTCCTTTATACCAATGTTAACACGGTCAAAATACGACTTACTGACAGGCAAATAATGAGGATGTACAAATTCAAGATAACTGTGATACGTGTTTACATCCTCATCATAAAAAGACATGGCAGAATCCACTTTGAACAGAATGACTCTCAGTAACGGTGCGGCTGTGTTTCCCTCCGCGTTATATTCCAAAACATCGGAATACACAAACATTTTGATTCTTAATGGTGACTCCACCACAAATAACATACAATTCAGGAAAAAGAAATAGACAAAGCCTTATCATCGGAAAAATAGATGTCCAGACGGTGAAAATTTGTACGGTACTCCATCTTGACGAGTTTGTTATGTTTGGCCAGGGTTTTACTAAATTGTTCGTCGAACGTGGAATGAATCGTTTGGAGCAAATGTTGTGCGTTAAAATGATACCGCACAGGAATTATGATGGTGTATATATACAATTAGGAGATTGCTGATGGTCAATTTAATTCGTAAACAATAGCATAATTTTTGTCCAACTGTTCTTGAACTCGCTCGACCACGAAAGTGTTTTCATTTTTGGTGATGTTTCGGATTTCTGTAGGATGAATGATTTCTATGAAAGCGACTTACCAAAGCGTTTCGTAATCCAATTGGATGGCCTTAAAGTAATTTGGCTGAGAACCAGCACAACAACTACTTTTTTGGGGAGGGTGAGTGGCATCGGTCGCAAGGCTCCCTTTCTTACTAGAATATGTTAGGGAAGGATTGAGTAGAATGTGAATGATGCAACTGCTGAATAAAATGCTCCACAACTGCTTGTCTCCTTGCTGAAAACTCAGATTTGCGATGGCGGCTCCGATGACAAAGTACACCACAAGGAATTGGCTGAAAAAGTTGAGTTGTGTTTTAGGCAAACGTTCTCATCACCACACTCGCAATGGTTACTTTTATAGACCTTGGAGAGAAGAATTATGAAAAGGAGCTGACGCTGCTGCTGCTGCTGATGTGTTGAATGGCATGATGGTCACTACTTTTTTATAGTTGATGACTTGCGAAGCGTCGATCCAAGAATCAAAACTCGGAGGATATCCTTTCCAACGCATTTTTATTTCTTCTTCCACTCGGCGTTGGCCTTTGTTAATGGTTATTCGATCGAGAATACTTTAGATGTAATACAAATCGTCATCTTTTTTGGTCACTCGTTGTAATTCGGGAAAGTAGAAAGTTCATTTTAACACTTCGCCGTTCATGTCTTCCAATTTATAGACGGGAGGATGACGGACAAGCACTCTTCCAGTGACACGAAACAGTTCGGTGGTCCAATTCGGTAAATAACCTTTGTCGAAGATGTGTATGGCTTTTTGAATGCACACCCAATCTCCCGTCGTTAACAGTTCACGTTTCTTGGGGACTGTAGGGGATGTTCTAAACAAGCGTTCAATCACGGTCACTTCCTTGTCGGGGTTCACTACTTCGGGAGAACATCCATTGCTCCAATGGTACGATTGATTGTAAGCTTTCAAAAAACGCGGTAACAAGTCAATGTAGTTGAGTGTGTGTTATGCGTAAAATATTTCGACATTCATTTTTTAAAAGTACGCTTGCTTAGTTTTCCAGATTCTCTTTGGTGAAAAAAATGGATGTCTCTTCTTCAATTCTTTTGAGAACGCTTGGTGTAGAAATTTGGTGCCTTTGTCTGTTTACCATCGGAGATGGTGGCAACCGTTGTGTTACAACACCAGGTTTAAGGCACGTACTAACTCGGAGCTGTTTTAGAAGTCTAAGGTACGAACCAGGCAAATGTGAAAAGATGTCGATGACACAAAACATATTTGTAGCCGCGATTGTACGTGATGAAATGAGAGAAATCGGCTAAAATTGGCTTGCCATTGTTGATGAATGCCCTCCACTTTGGTTTCGTCGAATGGGTTTGTGCATTGTGTATATGACTTGATCATGTAACCATCGTTGCACGTGGGGTAAGCGTAAGCTTTCCAGTGGAGTTTTGGTAGAATGATAAAATTTTGGAACTATTCCGTAACTCGCATGATGCAAAGAAATGTGGTAAAGGCTGGCTTAAAGTTTCTCCATCAAGACTTTCCTCAATACGTCACTCACTGTTGGAAACTGCTCGACGTGTCAGACGTGCCACAGGTGTAGGAGCGAGGGTATTAGTGGTGCCATAGGAATTATTTTTCTTTCTTGTTTTCTTTTTTAACTTCTGGCTTCCCTTCTTTCAATTTCACTTTAGCGGAATAATGGGTCGACATCATCTTATTAACCAAGCCTTGAGTTTTTCTAGCTGGGGAGTGGGAGAAATGGTCAACAAGGACGCAGTGGTCTTATCATGGATGAAGTGGGCGACATTTGAAAGAGTTCACTTGCGTCTCCTTCCTCTGGCATCCGTGTGGATGATTCTGTCTTGGTCACTGGGGGTGGTAGTGGTGGTGATTGGCTTTACATATCCTTGAAATCTTTCAGAGTTCAGAGTCGGTTTAGCTGTTTCGTCTAAAGATTTTGAGTGAAAGAGATGAAGACGTTGCAAGATTTGACCGTATCATTGCGGATATTTCGTTTCGGACAAATTAGTGAGATCCATCAATGGCTGTAATTCGTTTTGTAACTGTGACATGTCGATCAGATTAGGATTGAGAGATATATGAGGGGTCCGTGGTTCTTGCCAGCTATGGAATTCCGTTCATCGTTTGTAGGTCGCTAAAGTCAGCTTCCGTCCCTCAATTAGATTCCAAAGTACACATATGAGATCTTTCCACAAAAAGGATTCTTTTTATCTTCTCTCTCCTTATTTCTTGGCGCTGGTTAAAACTTGTCGAATAAGTCCTCCAAACAAAGGAGTAAACTCCTATGAGCTATGATCCTATCAGCATGAGTTCAATGTGTCCGCCTTGCACCAAATCTGTTTCTTTTGCCCGGTGGGTATTTTCTTTTTGACCATTTGTCGAAGAACTCTACGATGCGCCCTTTCTGGTGTTTGGACAAAGGTACTGCTCCTTTAAAGACATCTAAACAACACTGACACACAGTATTGATGATTTATTTAGGGGATGTTTCAACGAAGTGGTTTCGAATGAGTGTATGGGCCTATGACAGTATTGAGAACACGTCCCAATGTCTGGCTAAACGAGAAATCATGACGGTTTTGTGTACTTCTTTTGGGTAACATATTTTTCTTTCAGGAGCAGAAAACACTGAAATGAATTGCCTGATACAGGTCTTTCTTATACAGGATTGCGTCTCCACAGATTGTCGGTGCGTAGTATCATCTTCATGATGAGTATCACTCGACGTTGGATTTCGATCCCTGGGGTGGAAACGTTTTAAGCAGCTGTCGCTATCGCTAAAGAAAGATATGGTTGATGTCGGAGGAGATTTTGCTTTAGAAACGGGTTTCCATTTTTTCGTGAAACTGAGAATGTGAAATCGGGTTTGGGTGGTATTACAAGTAACGTCTAAGTCGAAGAAGCTGCTGAAGACCTGGCCCTCCTTCGTGGAACCAGTCGTAAAACAGATGGGTACGCAATCGCAAATAATTGGGTGTGGTGGGTTTTAAATCGACGAGTAAAAAAGCATGAGGTAATTTAGTGGCATCGTTGCATAAGTCAGCCAAGGAGTTCCTAACTGTTTTGATAACATTTGGACTTGCTATATATATCTAGGACTTTTAAGCAAGACCACATAATGAGCGTTCAGATTGATGTTATGATGGGCTTTGTTGAAACACATTTTGTTTAATGTAAATGATACTGGCATTACGATTATACCCTTTGTGTAAAAACTAAAGTTTTGTTTCTTCTTCCTCTTCTCCTAACATGTCGTCGAAGATGACCAGATGTGTTTGACTCGTGTCAGATACGACCTCGTCGTATTCTCGAGGATTGCCTTCCACAAAGACGATGGATTCTCTTTGACTTTCTGGAAGGATGTTGTATGCCGATTGCCGGTCTTTGTAACACTACACAATGCGCTGGGGTGGACGATAGATCAAATTCGTTTTTTGTCGATCAGACGTTGACAAATTATATTTTGCCTGAACCCCTCGATCTAGCAAACAACATGTTAAAGGATGGCGAAGATACAGTACCTCTCAACTTAAAAGATATAACTTTTCGTCCATGACTTGAGAACAGAGAAGGTAGAGGAGGAGGATATAGTCATAGTGAAGGTGTTCAGAATTTTGCGAATGATATGGACAAGGCGAGAGATTTTATACTCTTCAGGACACGTTTATTCAGTATTCAAAAGTCACCAATTAAAAATGGAATACAAAAATACATAAGAGCCCAATGGTTAAGTACATCGCTAAACCGCAAAGCAAAGGGATCAAAGTGTAATACAAACAAGTTACTGTGCAATCTTCAATATTGTTAATTAACTCTTCGCTAGAGTCGATTTTAACGGCGGTACTGCTGTCCTAAATTTGGTTTTCCTCTGTGTCGGGTTTTTCTACCACCGTGGCTAACAAGGGTTTAAATGTTTCATTGTTCACTTGACGTTTTAAGTCATTAACAGAAAGGTTTGATATAGTCAGTAACTTCTTTCGTCCAAGCAATATAACCAACACTTTTTCAGTCACGTACATCGTTCTAGAAGGGATGAAAGTCTCAGGCTACAGACATATCTTCGTAAGCATCCAAAGTCGATCAAGAGTCATGACTATTTTGTTCAGGCGGAGGCTTAGAAGTACTGATATGAAAGAACAACGTTTTAACAGTAAAATCATTTTTATTTCCTTGCTTGATTTGATGATAGAAATATGTCCTCCAAGAATCAGACTTCATCTCCTCGTCGTCGCAGAGTCATTGTCAATGGCATCGCTTATGCTCTTGTCATTCACAGCAAGGTGTTTCTTTTGGTGAAAATAGATGTACTTTTGGCACAGAGCTTCACTTACTCCAGTGTGGAACCAAAATGTTTTAGTCACTAACTCACACAGCATTCGTCGTACAGAAGTTTCGTCTTGAAGCAATAATAGCTTATGTAAACGTTTTTTGTATTTTTTGTAATCCTCTAAGTCTTCCTTTAGAATTATGTGTAGTATTGTCACCTTGTCAGCAGAAGTCGTACAATGCAAAGTCTTCTGAATATCGGGTAGTTGATCAATATCTAACCATTTTAACACTTTCAAAAGAATCAATCATTTTAAAACATTCAGGTACCAGCGGTTAAATTATTGGCAATAGTTCTCTCTACTCCAGAAGTAATCCACAAATCTTCTCTCTTAGAGTATCAATGAAGATATTAAAGGGTCCCACTAATGGAAGGTAGTAACAGTGCAGAAACCAATAAGCATATTCCAGGTAATCCGAGTCTTTCTTCCATCAATCGTGAAGTGACACACCTGTCTGCAAGTAGATAAATCCAGCTCTGGCTAAATCATCTTATGTAGATCCTCCAAGATACTTATGGCACTTTTCCTTCAACGTTTGCAGTCACAATAGCCAGGTAAAACTACAGGTGACTAGTATTCTTCTTTGGAGAGTGCATTTCGATGAGGTAATGGTGTTACCCGAAGTAGTTTTTGCTCGGGCATGGATGAGATCCGTAGGGTGTTATACGTACGTTATAATGTTGATTACGGAAACCATTAAAGAGGAGGAGGACGGCAATAAATGGTATCACATTTGCATCCGCAACATCACTCTCTATGGTAGTTGGGAAGTTCCCATGTCGTGATGTACGGCATCGATGAACATCGTACTCGAACTGCTCAAAGAACATGAACCCCTCGCTCGTTTGTGATTTATCTTTCTAGCTCTGTATTTCCCCTCGTCAGTGAAGAGTCCGTTTTCGAAGTATTTCTATTTATATACAGGGCAATATCAGCGTGTCGGCACGGTAAAGTGAGTGGTTGGGAAGTCACACTTGCTTCTGGTAGACGATATGATACATCTTTTCCAAAGGACGATGGACGATCTTTAGACATTTGTGCAGTTCGTAGGTGGACGTTCTAAAGTGTTGATCCTCTCTAGAGTGCAGTGATTCTTTCAGTACACCAAAGTTGACCACTTGTTCGTTCGATGATCCATTGACCGAGCAGTCGGTGTGCAATTCTCTTTGTCTCGATATTCGTTGACGTAATTTTTAGGACCGCCGCGAGCAAATCTCAGAATCTTGTTTTGGGTGTGTTCGTCCGTCCAGACCCCAAAAAAGGTCTCCTTCGGTCTCAAAGTCAGAATGATCAGGGCGATGGACGTATATGCAGCTGTCCGTGTGGAAGTACAAGACACGATCTCCTAACTGGTGTAAGGCTTCGTAAAACGTTTTAAGCGAGCGTGATCTGTCACGTAGGCAGCAATGATTACATTCCAAATTCTTCGGTCGGTACAAACTCTGGTTCTTCTATGTAATTTACTATGATCTAATTTTTGCACATGATTCCACATGATCAATGTATTTTTTGTCGTAAATCATGTCATAATAATGGAAGACTTCTCCCAAGTACTCCGTCTTTGGTAAATACGGTGGTTGTGCCATTTTTCCCCACAAGCAATTCAGCATGACATTGGCAAATAAGCGTGTTCCTTCGTTTTTTTGACATGGTTTGCAGTGATGCCTTCCTTGGATCAGTACTCCTCTTTGAATTTAACATGGTCTTCTGTTGTATGGCACCAGGAAGGAAAGCCGCTGGCTTTTTGTTTGAGTTTCAAAAAGGCATCCACGTAGCCCGAGAAAATACATATTTCTGTGTCGTCTTCATTTTGGTACGTTTCTGTCTTGGGAAGGTGGTAACATTCGTACACTCCCAATAAGTGGTGACCCAGTTCTAGAGCTCGAACAATTCCACGCTGGCCCAAGTTCATGTCAAAGCCCATTCGTCCTGGGAGCTATAGCAATCTTGGTCCTCGTAAAAGGTTTCTTTCACGGTACAACACAAAAGAAAACATCAGCTTTCCTTGGCAATGGTAGGATAAGACGGGATGGAACAAGTCAGCGAGAAGAAGACTTTGCATTTGATCAAGAATTCGTATTGTCCAATGTTTATCATGTAGAGATGTTCCGTTAATTTTTGTGTGTGTCCTAAAGTGACAACATATGCGCGCCAAGGATGCAGCGAACACACTTCCATGATATTTGATTTCTTCTCCTTTCTCGAGGTTCGTGTGGTAGAGCAAGTATGCGGCATTCGTGCGTCCACGATATATACTGTCACTTTATGTCTACCAGGTTGTAACTTTCCAAGATGCGCTTAAACTTGGGATAGTTTTTCAATTTCGATCATGGATCGTGCTTCCACATTTCAATCACTTGGTGTTCTTTTTGCTCTAACATTAGACAACGTCGGTAAGTGTTCTCGTACAATTCACACATACCGCACTGTAAGAATTCGATTTTCCTCTGAAGTTGCGGATAACAGGTCGGGAATCAGAGAAATAAGCTTCCATCAAATTCGTAGACGATCTTGGTGTATAAATAAGCTTCCATCAAATTCGTAGACGATCTTGGGGAATTCTATGTTCCAGCCATCGACCGTAGTTTACAGTGGTCTTCACTCCTACTCGACGTGTGATGACCTCCGTAGTTTGACGGTTTATGACAACTTTGGTGATCTCGCAAATAAATCTATTGCGGTGCATTACTGAGCACGATTTGGCGATATATGGTACAGGCTTCCTTCAAGGGATCAATCCCACCGTGCTCCACGAACAGTTATCGAAATGTTCCACCGCAGCGTCATAAAATAACCACGTCAGAGCGAAAATACTTTAACATTTTTTCTTAAAATTCGTAGGGGTCAGAAACGTAAGCGTGGTACCAAGCTTAGAAAGCTTCTCGTTGTTTGGTATGCATGTTGTCGGGCAAATGTGGTAGGACGGCGTGTTGGTTGGCTTCGATATTAAAAAAGCTTGCTAAATATCCCTTGCCCATTTCTGTCATTCCAAACGTTTTACGCATTCTACTCAATGGCATGACCAAATAACTCATCTCCCTGAGGATGATTTCGGCTCCGTTATTGGTGACTTGTTATCATTAGGTTCCTTGTTCTGGATATTATTCCGGAAGAAACTGTCCATCGTATCCCGAAAAATTGTGAGCCACCTGCGGAAAAAAAAGATGTCAGTCTCCGTAACGTTCAGTATCGTCTTGGCCCATGTATCGTCGATAGGGTCTAAGAGCCAGTGGGAGAAATCAGAAAGAGTGTTAGGTCCTCGAAAGATTTTTCTCCTGGAATCTTGCTGCAGGAATGAAAAAAGGTTCATGGATGCACTTCCGGCACGCTCGATGAAATTAAGAATGTGATTGCCGGTCTCTTGCAACAAATAGGAATCAAAAACATGAAATTCCCTTTTCTTCTATTTATTTTCATGCTTCAATTTGTGTTTTTGAATGTAACACTCATTTTCGAAGTCCGCAATTTGATGACAAATATGGCATAGTTTCTTTCCTGGAAAAATGTGCGTACTGGCATTATTAGTGCGAATGAGTTGTCGGCAAGTACAGCTCAGTCTCAGGACTTGTCAAGCATTTTTCTGCTCTGATCCTTGTGTCATGAGATGTTATTAGAAACAGGCAGGGCTTACAAACGTTTCCCGACAAGCCGAGCAATGGATTCGTTCTTGTCCTTGGTGAAGATATGGTTTAGTGAGTAAACAACCCTGAATTCCGCCCCGCAATGAATGTGTTGCTCCCGACTGTTAATCCAAGGTCGCATTTCTCACAATATTAAGTGTATCCGGAGACTCCGCTGATAATGGTAATAGTATTGAAATGTTATTCGTGATGATAGACGTGAATGTATTTTCCTACTGGGAAATCGCGCCCTCGAAACACCAGAGGTCCGCGCACTACTTGAAGGTGCACTTTCAACGTACAATGTGGAACAAAAACATCTTACAATTTTTGCATTTCAGGAATACTACAGACCATGTCTTTGGATAGGTCTGCCTGCTGAATCAGGAGTTTTTCATCTCTTTGTTGTTTGGCTCAGTCCGATTTCGGAATGCTGTCCGACGCTCTTTTCCATTCTGCTGTGTCTTTTTTGTCGGCATATGTCAGTCCTACGACGATGGCTGAAGCTAAACTTACCTCGTTTTTGTCATTGTTAATTTGGACGATGCTGCGTTTGCTAATGCGTCCGTCAACAACACTCTTCGTTGTTGCTTACTCTCTTTCGGACTGGATACGTGTGCCATGTAAAGTGTAGCTTTTCCATCGGTAATGTGAAACTTGTCATTGGATTGCTACCGGAATACAGGACTGAACAAAATTGGTTATCACGAAGGTAAGAGATACAATTATTTGGACGATAAGGATTTATGTGGAATGACAAGTCCGTCCCTAAACAAACTCTTTTGTCCATATAAACACCGAATATATATATATATATATATATATATATATATATATATATATATATATATATATATATATATATATATATATATATATATATATATATATATATATATATATATATATATATATATATATATATATATATATTGTTTTGCTTAACTATCTTAATACCTTACAAACACATACTATTCAAGTACAGTTTATATGGGGTAATAAAGGAGATATTAAAATCTGCGACTGGGGTAGGGAATCCAGGTCCAAAACGTCCATCAAATCACAACCTCAGGTGTGTTAATTTGTGACCGTCCATTAGCATTATATTCATATTTTTATACAAAATCCAGATAGGAATGAAGTAACCTTCTAGGAGCAACCTGGATTTGTTCGCTCCAGCTCTTAGAACTGGTCTGAATATATTCAATATATCCTCGATACTGCTTGGAAGCATTTGAAT
>JAPYKE020000449.1:160000-209960 GCA_028554795.2 Sinohyriopsis cumingii
TTTTCTAAGAAGATCATTAGTACTCACGCCATTGTTACGACTCTATCGTCTTAAACAATGTTACAGAAAAGAGCGAAAACCAGCAAGTTTTGTACAATTCAACAAACACTTTATTCCCCTAAAATACCAAGTGAAAATGTAAAAACGAACTAACGAATTAATCCCAAGTAATCCTAGAATTGCCAACACAGTCCTAAAGAATAAAGTTCTGAATAAACTTTAGTGGTATTCCAAAATAAATTCAACCCTAAAAGTGTTGTTGCGCAGGTGATGCCCCCATTAATAACGATGTGCCAATAGTCTTTTCTCGAATCGCAATAATAATATCCAAGAATATAACATTATTTGAATTCCACTATAAATCTCAGTCTCTTTTTCCAAGAATATTATTTTAGAAGAGCTCTTTGCATTTCTAGTGAACAAATAATTTGAATATATAAATTCCAACCCAAATGAAACAATGGACACAACAATATGACTAAGTTCCGCTACAGATGTTATGTCAGGAATAAATCATTTTTCCATTAAGAAAGACTATATACTCCTCTACCTGACCTAAGTCACAGTTACCATTGTCTACAAAACTATTACGTATTGGAAAATTTCATTCTGGAAGGTTCCAAATGTTTACAAGATAAAATCTTGGTGATAAATAGAAGGCCTGTTACTAAAATTATAATAAAGAACATGGTAAACACAATGTACCTGACTCAGACCAAGATAATAATCCTCATATTTGACCTTCAGTCAGAAAAATGTAAAACAATGTTGTTCACAAAACTGTCATTGATTTTGGACAAGGTCAGCTTCAAAACTAAAATTCTACATAAACCACAGCTTATAATTAAATAAATCTAAAACAATAACGAAAACAAATTAAACATATATAACACCTTGCACCACAGGACACGATCCAAACACCTAATACAAAGAATTATTTCTATCTAAACTCGCTTAACATGAATACATTACAATATCCAGTGATCCCATGTTTTGAGAAATTAGGGTCATTCATTTTACAAACTAATAAATACTATCACAAAGTCTCGTGAATACTGCACATTATGTTTGCTCCTAAAACGTTGTTAATTACTCTGTAACATCAAAATCTTCCAGAGACAAACTCCCTTAATCACAAAAAGTGACAAAAACCCCTAACAAAGCTATAAACGGAGACGCTAATACAAATAACATATATCCTTGTTTATTTAACTATATATTGCAAACAGACAAAAATGCCACAAAACAAAAATGTTAAATTATTTTGTGCCCTAAAATTGTTTCATTTGGATTAGGATAGGTCTGTTATTATTTCTCCGACTTGCCATTACATATTCCAAAAACATTTTATTCAGTTAATCGTTTATTGAACTTGAGCATTTTTATCACACAAGGTATTTAAATTCCTCTTTTGTCTATATTTCAAACGTATTTTACCTCTCGCCACGCTCCACGCTCTGTTTTTACGTTACTTACCACCATCCTCTTACACATAATGCTGACTGAAAGTACCAGACCAATGGCCTGTAAAAGTTGTATGAGTATTATTAGTATTTTGGTATTTTTAAAAAAAAGAGAAGCATTTATATGAGGCCTTGTACTTGCTTTCCAAACCCTGATTAATTTTTTTCTAATATTACTTGAACGAATCAGCTAATACATACATACATACATACATACATACATACATATATACATACTTTCATCGTAAATGAACCAAAACGAGCGACAACCAACATAATATTCAACAAATCATTTATTTCCCAATATTGCTACATGAAATATTCATATCACAAATCCAACTGTATGAAGTTCCAATTGAATTTTAGTAGCATTCCAAATAAATTTAAATATTGTGTGCCTTATGCTTGGAATGTGGCTACGAGTTAACTGTCTTTTGATGCATCACATTAATGTCCTTGTCTGAATTCAGTATAAATCTAAATTAATGTTTTAGTCCAAGAAAATAATTGAGCACTGTAATTCCAGTCAATAATATTTTGAATAAATAAATCGAGATAAAGTAAAACTAAACACAAAAATAAGACTGATTCTGCTTCAGATAAAAAACAAAAATGAGTAATTGTTTCACGTCAAAAAAATTATTTACCCCTCTAACTGACCAGGAGATATTCTGTTAACTGAATGAAAAATGTCATTTCTGTAACTTCTAAGCTGAGTAAAATGATGACATCTTTATCTCCAACTGAACTAAACTTATTGATACTTAATAATGATCTGAATATTTAATCTACGATCATAGCTATATACTATTTTGTTGACAAAATAAATGCCCAAAAATCATACATACATACATATTCACACACACACACACATACACACACGTACATACATACATACATACATACATACATACATACATACATACATACATACATACATACATACATACATACATGCATACATACATACAAGTATGGATATGCTATAAGGACAAAGATCCCCAAAATAAATGTATATATGGAATTGAAAAAGCGAGCTCAAATAATGAGAGGAATGATAGAAATTCAGACTCTTAAAATAATCAAGAAGTTTATGTCGGGTATCATTCTCTATAGCACTGATTCTTCCTTTCAAATCCCACGCTTTGTACTGCCATCCCTGTGCAATATGCTACCCACATCAGGGTCTGTCCACGTTGACTGGACATCAAAGCGCGTATATACGGTATGCAATATCACGCTTCTCCTACTACACTATTGAAGACAGGCATTTGTAACTGTGTGATATGCTTTAGCCTTATCTGTAATGTGCACAAGGTTACAGAATTTATGTCCGTGCCCTTAGAAGAGAGACAGGGGTGTGAAAGACATTTATGCGTATATGTATTGTTATGTAATTAGCTTGTATTTTGCGTTGCCTTTTGTCCGTGGGTGTATGTTATGTATATTTAATTCGTATTGTGATTTATCTTTGTCCGTAACTGAGGGTAGGAGTTGGGTCTACCTGTGTAATGTCTACATAGCTAATATTTCTCTATGATTTTACATTATATTTTAATATCATATTTGATTGTAGGTAAACATGTTTACAGATATCAAGTTAAAGGTCTAGTTTATTTTTATAAACTAAGAATGTTCTAGAAGAAAGTTGTTTACGAACTTGATTTGAAAAATCACTATCCTGCTATCGCTATTGTGCTTTAACTTTTTATATAAAAGTTGTTTACTTCAGAATTACTCATCCATATGTTAACATCAATCTTAGTGAAATCAATTTAAGTGCCTTTCAGCTAATATTTGAGGATTTATTTATTTAAATAATTCACCGGAATTACAAATTGCAATTGACTTTAGGATTAAATTACTATTTTTAAAATTAATGTGATTTTAACAAAGATATTTCGGATTAAGTCTTAGTGATACAAAATTGTTGGCACATTATTTCATTCAATTCCAATGGCAGAGTAGCACTTTCGAGTTTGGAAATCATTTTGAACACCACTGGATTACATTTGGAATGTTCTATAATTGTGGACATGTGACAGAAATTGTATTATTTTATGCTCATTTTTGTCTCCGTTAACTTTACATTGTCAGACTCGTGCAATGTTGTACGGTATTGCACACCTTCATATTGCACACACGTGCACGACACGTGTGCCCAATGGTTAATTGGGTACTACTTTGTAAACAAGTCATGTACACTCATGTTGTAGACGCTTTACATTTTGGTTGATTCAATTTGATTCTGAATGAACTAAAGCAGCTGTTTCGTGATCTTCCACATACCAGCTGCTTTGCCACATTCCGCGTTCACTATTTTCATACAATGTTTCTAATTGAGGCTAGCGATAGACGCCAGATAGGTCATACAAGTGTTGGGGGCCCTATAAATATTATGCAAGTGACAAGTCATAAATTTGTCTTCTTTAGCTGGTCATAAGAATAGCAAAGTATATACCTTACATCCTGAATTTCCTCAAAATGTACTTTCTTAGTTCTGCAAATCCAAATTACATTTACACCATGTCATAGGTCACTAAGCTTGATTACACATTTCGAAATTATACTGTAATTTCAACTACATTCCAAGTGCAATAACATCCTCCTTACTGCACTCAAAATGAAATGAACACTATAATCCATAGCGTATTTTTGATAATTACGATTAAAAGAGTTCATATTTTTCTGGCATTATGATTCCAAACACTCAATGACAGAACATAAACACACAACCAAACGTACCTTTTTACGCTTCAATCTGAGACAAACCCTTCCATCTTCCACAACTCTATCATGAAATCATCACTGAATTTAAAAACTATACAAGAATTTATACCGACGGATCAAAGGATGGGGAAAAGGCTGCCGCAGCCTTCGTTAGGGGAAAGCACACAACACAAGTTCTCTTACCGAATGGTACATCAATTTTTTCATCCGAAATCAGAGCAATAGACCTTGCTCTGCAATATATCCGAAAAACAAACGTATTTTAAACAGCATCATCTTCTCTGACTCACTATCAGTAATTCAGTCACTACACAATAGAAAAACTGGAGAACCCATTATTAATCAATATTCTCGTCAAAAATACTGAACTGAGTATCTCTCACAATATATTATAATGTTGGTTACCTAGCCATATTGGTATTCAAAGTAATGAAAAAGCAGATCGCGCTGCTAAAATGGCCCTATCCCAAGAACCATCTGATTTTAAAATACCGTATACTGATTTTAAATCTAGTATCAAAGAGTCTTTATGTCAGCAGTGGCAGGCATCGTGGAATGATGCAGTGAATAATAAACTTCATGCCATCAAACCAACCCGTGGAGAATGGACTCCTTCCTACTGAACCATCCGTAGGGAGGAGGTAGTCATTGCAAGAATTCGAATTGGTCATACGTATATAACCTACTCCCACATACTAAAAGGTGAAGACCCACCATAGTGGGTTTCTTGCAATGAACCCATTCACTGTTAAACACTTTATGAGTGTTTTAACCTGCAACCTACGCGCGATCAGTATTACAATGTGTATGACATGAAGGAACTTTCTTATACAGTTAACGTAACTTTATTATAGAATTCCTGAAAGAAGTAAACATTTATTCTAAACTATAGATTTTATGTCATCACCTTGAGCAGTTTTATGTAATACCGTCCCTTATTTTTAATACTTTTCATCTGTCTTCATTAACATATACCATTTACATCCCCCGTTGATCGGGAAGCGTTATTCATTACCGTTACCAACTTGTCGTTTTACTTTCAACTCTTTGGTTTTTTATCGCTAGTCGATACGAAACCTTTTACCACTTTTATTTGATCCTACATGTAACCTTTTGTATGGTGCTAGATAGCCTAACAGTGCTGGTGCGCCGTAAAAATATAATCAATCAATCAATCATAAACACACGTGTAGATAAGTCAAACGCTGCTCCCTTGCTGCACAAATCAGATGTAACTTCATGTAGAATTGACACAGATAAATCATGAAATTTAGTAGAATCGACAAAAATACCAAAATCTATTCATCCAGACCAAATGGAAAAGTTATTGAAATACGCGTTCATTCACAACATGACTCTAAATTTCAATTTTAAGTAGACCAAAACGACGATTTTTTTCGAAAGTGATGTCGACCGCGCGACTTGACGGAGTTATGTGCGCATTAATATTGTATGTTGTGTACTGATGAATCTGTGCTTGTGTATTTAGTTTAAAATATAGCATAAATTCAGTTACTTTGTTTCTCGTAGTGTGTATTTTTTATATAATTAGGCCTTATATAGAATAAGAAAAATGAGCATATAGTAAAAAGTTTACTGCATTTGCATGGGAATATATGAACTCGATTTCTCGGATGGATATACTGCACTCCCATGGTCGTGCAGCATATCTCCCCGATAACACTTGTACATATTTTCCCCATACAAATACGTTAATCTATAAGAACTGTCACGGATTTCATTAACAATACATTTTTTTAAATAAAAATTTCAGTTTTTATTCTAGGGAAATAAGTGTTTGTTCAATTTTACAAAACTTGTTAGTTTTCGCTCTTTTCTGTTACTTAGCTTAAGACCATAGAATCGTAACATTATAATTGGTAGGGAAGATAGTGATGACTGGAAAAATGGGGGAGGTGGAGGGAGGGAATACTACGCTACTGTTTACTTCAAACCTCTTCATGTATGTGTGCGAAAGGATAAACACCACGTCACTGCAGACGTTAAGCCTCTTTATGTTTGTGTGGGAGGGGGAATACTACGTTACTGCAGACTTCTAGCAGGTTTGTATGGAGTTATGTACCTTGACTACTCTTGGGGGAGAAACAGTATTATCTAATTCCAACATTTATAACGTACCGAATCCGTACCATCGGCTGAAATTGTGGTCCACAATGTCTACCAATCTTCCATGCATATATATATATATATATATATATATATATATATATATATATATATATATATATATATATATATATATATATATATATATATATATATATATATATATATATATATATATATATATATATATGTAGCTATGTATCAGTTGGTTTAAATAAAAGTGAGCCAGTCGTGTTTTGTATTGTAAGATAGGTGCAATGAATGTTGACGGGGCTCTGCCTAAGATAACAAACATCACGTAAAATTTTGTTCTTATCCTTGTTCATTAGCAACTATATTTTATCATCTCTAAATGAAACAAAGGTAGAAAGACATTTGCTCCACGGCCTTCAATATTTCCTACGCACTAGGGTACCCGGATGTATGGCGCTTGATATCACAGCATTGTATCTAATAATGACCATTGCCAATTTATATCTTTTGACAGGTCTCTACATTGCCCAAGAAGCTGGACAGTCACGTGGATATTTATCGTTGAGAGGACTGTGAATGAACCCGTGAGAGCAACCTATGGTTCCACACCAGAGTTGGGGTAGCTTCAACTTTGTTACGTTACTGATAATATAGTTGAAGTGATTGTTTAACGAGGCTGAACAGTTTGAAGCTGCCTCCGCCCAATCATACTCTGATATAATGCATATCTAGGATCAACATAATGGCAGACTTTCAACAGAGTTCCCCGTCCGCCAGTGAAATAGATATTTCATTCAGTAATATTACAAATGTGTCCAAGAATGGACTTCAACAACTGACGTTCAGCCCTACGGTGACAGACGAAATCACATTGGCCACAGAATGTTTTCTATACCCGATCATTTCTGTGTTCGGGTTGACTGGCAACATCCTCAGCATTGTTGTTCTCCTACAACCCAAGATGCGAACGTCAACATCCGTCTGTCTGGCGTCCCTTGGTGTGTCGAACAGCCTATTCCTCACCACTATCACCCTCTGGAAGCCAACCTGCATCATCAAGAGTTTTGACACGGGTTTGTATTACAGATACTACGCATATGGCTTCTCTGTTTTATTCTACCTGAAAAACAGCTTCAGTCGGATATCCTCTTGGCTGACTGTGGTAATTGCCTTAGAGAAAATGGTGGCCGTCACGTTACCTCTGAAAGTCAAAAAGTTCTTTACAATAAGAAATATATCAGTACTTGTAGTCATCATTTCAACAGCAACCTTTCTCTTCCTGTCACCTCTTTGTCTAAAATTTACAGTGGTTACATATATGATCAGAGATTGCAAGCATTTAGGGAATACTTGAAGGAAACTGAATACTACAGAGCGAATAAAGACCTCTTAGATAATTATATAAATTATTTCCTGGTTATTGCTTTCAGATATGTGCCAATGGCGTTGGTAGTTGTCGTCAATACTAAAAACGGGATAGCATTGTGGAAGAATTGGCATGCTAGGCAGGAGAAATTTCCTAACAACAGAAATTTGGCCAAGTCTGGAAAAGAACACAGGATAACGATCGTGTTAGTTACAGTGGTGACAGTTTTCATAATATGTCTCCTACCCGGAAATATCCACGTCGCCGTCACGATGGTCGTTGAAGAGTACAACTTGTATCGAAAGTACCATAACCTTTACATCGCCATGGGCAATATCTCTCTCCTACTTGAAGTGGTGAATTCCTCAGTTATTTTCTTCATATATATGATGACGAGTAAAATATTCATGCAAAAGTTCAAAAGCATGTTTTGTAGGTGCACAGCTAAATTACGGGCCAGTGTTGCACCGGCTAACACCCCTGAGGTCAAGTTATTGGAGATCCAACCACCAACAAAGGGAATATCGACACTTAATGTGCCAGGTACGGCCATGACGATGACAATGTCAGAAGTTGAATTGCCTGGTACGGCTATGACAAGTGATGGCACTTGTTGGGAGATGTGCGACCCATCTTGACCTACAATCCAGCCAAGCCACGACGACCTAAATACATTGCTCTATTTATTTATTTTATAAAAAAATATACGTTGCCGAGTTCTAAATCTTACAGTTACCATTATTTACATCATCAAGAACAGACTGTTGTCAGCCATATAGAATTAATGCACTGTAACGTAAAGAGACTAATATTTTATGGTGTAATGATCTTAATATAACAGCTAGATCAATCTGTTCAAGGAATCCAACATGTACAACGTGACCCACAACATGTCGTCGTTATGTGTATCTTTGAAGATTATGATCGGAACTGATTCACCACTTTAATCAATTCTTTATTTCAAGTACTATCATTTTTGGTTTTATTTATTTCCTTTTTTCCAGAAAAACTAAAGCTAATTTGATCAGTAAGATATTGAAAAACTTTACTATTTTACTGATAATATTTTATCTTTTCTTGCAGTCACATATACATGTTTTAAGTCAATAAGGCTGGTATTTATATATAGTAAAAAAAATTGTTTGATCCGTTTGCTTTTTGAAGAGTAAAAATTGTAGAATATATGTACGGCACTCGGTTTTCAAAGCAATTTAGACCACGTGTTTCACTTTCAAGCTCCTGCTATACTCATAACAAATCATTTTTGTACTTTCAGAAATTAAATTATAACTTTTATGTTTATATAATGGTCTGCGTATCGAGGCGATGCTACGTTTTAAGAACTTCCTATATATCTAGTATCATGAAAGATATCTAATTCAAGAATGTTTCTCTTCTGGGTGAAGAGTATTGTCAACTTGAAGATACAACACTTTTAAAATTACACAGACATATGTGGTACATCAGACTTATATACAAAAAAAAAACAACTCCAGTCGACATAATCTGGGCAAATTGAATCTACAACTTTTAAATTAACCCATATATCTATGATAGATGCAATTAAAAATCATTAACTAAAAAGTAAACGCATTTCTCATTATTTCATTTAAAATGTGGAGCTAGTTCACTTATGAAAACATGTTGGATGTTGAACATTGACAGCAGCAACGAAAAACTTCGTCTATCAACAAACGAATGTTTCAACCTTTTTTCAAAGCATTACGTATTTAATTACTAAATATTCCTACTTTTCTTTAATACAGTTTAGTCTGTTATGCTGTAAATAGTTAACATTCTGAATCATGATCCATTTCAATCCAACTGTTTTTTTTATTTATTTTTCTTCCAGTTTATATTATTATTTGTTTATTTTAAAAATGAGCTCACATGGCGGGAAAGGACTGCAAATAATACACTGATGTTGTGTCACCTACATTAGTGGAAGTAAAACATTGGTGGCATTCATTCTGACGATGGAGACATCCGCAGCGCGACCGTTGGCTATATAGTTTAAATAAAAATCGCTTATAATTTCCTTTTTCATCCTCCTATTCAGTTGGTAATATATAAAACTTCTGGACTTCTAACAATATTAATAATAATTATTTTCTTGGCAGGGACAAAACAAATCAAATGAAAACGATTAAGCTGCTAACTGAAATAACGGCTCTTTTAAATATTGCTAAATACTGAATAAAACACCATAAAAATACCATCATGGCTGGAACACATTCGTTACCATTGAATGAAAAGCAAATATTCATAGTCTTCGTGTTTCATGAACACGTACTTAACAGCTACATATGAAGAAAAAGGCCAACATGTTCCTAGACCTTGCTACCTGACAAGCGTCCGTACTACTGGATTTTCAGATGTGCTCCGAAACTCTCATTCACCGTACCACTAAATTACTAAACAATAACGTGATACTAAAATACTAAACACTAATGTGATATCACAATCTTGCTTCTACCTTGAATGAAGTTGATAAAATGATATAATTGCGGTTCGATAAAACTCTACATTAAATGAAGTAGATAAAACGATATAATTGCGGTTGGTTAAAATAACCAGTCGCGATAGAGCGGTGGAATGATCAATGCCAACAATACAGAGGTAACTCATTTAAGAAAACCTAGAGTGGGGCAGATAAACAACATAGGTTTGCATCTGTTCACAGTTTGATGATTAAACATTTATGGGTGTAGGTATAAAGATATCCACCAGAATGCTAAATTAAAACTACACCCACATTATGAACAGGAAAATGAAGCATACATTCAAAACAGGATAGAAAAGAATAATAGTCAAAACAGAGAAACAGTATGCATTTGGCAATCGGCAATCGGCAAAAACAAACGAGTGAGCCGTGTAAGGAGAGCAACTACATAATTTCATAGTCTGAATGACTTAAGCGAATGTCTTGCTGATTAATTCAGATACCAAGTAGCCTCGCCTACTTACATAAAATGTACACCTCATGCTATAAGCAACTTACATGTCATGTACACCTCTCGCTATAAGCAACTTACACACCATGTACACCTCTCGATTTAAGCAACTTACATACCATGTACACTTCTAGCTATAAGCAACTTACATACCATGTACACTTCTTGCTATAAGCAACTTACATACCATGTACACTTCTTGCTATAAGCAACTTACATACCATGTACACTTCTAGCTATAAGCAACTTGCATACCATGTACACTTCTTGCTATAAGCAACTTACATACCATGTACACTTCTAGCTATAAGCAACTTACATACCATGTACACTTCTAGCTATAAGCAGCTTACATACCATGTACACTTCTAGCTATAAGCAACTTACATACCATGTACACTTCTAGCTATAAGCAACTTACATACCATGTACACCACTAGCTATAAGTAACTTACATAGCATGTACACCTCTCGTTATAAGTGACTTACACACCATGTACACCTCTCTCTATCAGTGACTTACACACCATGTACACGTCTACCTATAAGCAACTTATGCACCATGTACACCTCTCGCTATAAGCAACTTACATACCATGTACACCTCTCGCTATAAGCAACTTGCATACAATCTACATATCTCGCTTTAAGTAACTTATATACCATGTACATCTCTCACTATAATTAACTTACATACCACGTGCTCCTCTCACTATAAGCAACTTACATACCATCTACACATCTCGTTGTCCCCTCCCAACATGTAGCCTTCGCAGGTAACTGGCGTTGGAATCGGGTCGCAAGTAGTACCTCCAGTTCAGTACCCAGCAATGTAGTTCTCGTCTATTTTTATAGCATTTTTTCCTCTCTCATTTTAGTGGTGATGGAAGAGTTATATTCATGCATTTTTTGGTAGGGATTTAAAGGTAATTGTTTATTCTTGAGAATATGAGCTTGTGGTGTGGCTGTCTCTGTGTATTTCGGCGACAGTGCACATTGAGTAATCAGGCCTCGGTGATGATCCGGAAGTGAAATCTGTGTTCCATTGCATGTTGCTTTGTTTACAGTCCAGTTCTCAAAATAATGCCGGTGAACCTTTCACAAAAACTTCACCGTGAAGTCATCTTTGAAGCATTTTAGATTAACATATGATTTGTATTGATTTTCACACAGTGGAAAATTCAGTACTGAGAAACAACTGTAAAGAATATATAGTAAAATTAATTGTGTTGTATGTCCCGTTGCTCTTTTTATCACATTGAACATGCGCAGGGCAGCTCCAGTATAAATACACCAGTACAGAGGGCGATCTCAGTTACCGAGCTTCGGTGCAGAAACCGATTTTGGATAAATTGTTGATATGTTTTTTCCCCTTATAAGTTTCCCAAGCATGTCTTTCTAGTTGCAAAAAATTGTCCTTTTCGCATATATTTCTAATCTCAAAGACGAGTCATGGTTTCCAACAGTTTTCCAAGCTCTCCAATATTCAGCTCCTGTCCAACAGTCTTCCAACTTTCAACGGTTTGTAGATAAATTCAATCTGTAAGGTACTTAAGGTCCGGGAAAGTTGGAATCGGTAGCTAGCAAGACGGTGCACAAGCAACAAGACTACAGAGCGTGTGAAACTCAAATTCTTTGGGTATAGTCAGGTTTAACAGTCAATATAGCAAGACATTGGTATCTACTTTAATTTTCTATTACAATTACTTCTGTAATTAATTTAGTGTTTATTCTGGGATTATTTGTATCGCATTAACCATTTCACTAGTTAACGAATTTTAAGATACGGTAGCTTTAATTTTGGATGCTTTAATGTGGAACTTGAATTTCTCGTATTATTCTAACAAGAGTAATTTCTTTACTTTGATGTTTCATCTAGAATCCATTTTCATCGATTTGATACATTTATATATTCAACATTTAGTCCTCTGAGAAAATTTGTTTGTAACTACCTAGTTGTATCAATGGAAAGGAGTTTTCCTTAACTTTACAATACAAAGCAGTTATACAACTTCGTTTCGGTGATCAGTGATGACGTTTTGTTATCAGTTTGTGAGTTATTAAATGAGTTTATCTTGTTTTTACATGACACGCCTTTACTAATACAAATTGTCTTATCGTTATAAGAGAATAATTTCCTCGTCATAACACACCTGTTAAATTCTATAAATGTATGTCCGATCATTAAAAGCATGCATTTATCTTCAAATATCACACTTTCTTAGACAGAAACGCACAATCTGATAACTACTGTACCTTCGAAGGGCGAACATAATTTGCATCCGGATACCATACCAAAATTCGACTAGTAATCCTTTATGACATGCTCAAGGTACATAACCCTCATCTGTATTAGCGACCGTTACTGTACAAGCTGTCTCCCCTGATAAATTGAGCGCTTGCTTATTCCAGTTATCATAATCACAAGAATTGCAAGCAATAAAGTCGTCTTCTGCGCAAGAATGTACATTACACGAATAAAGAGAATCCTCCCGACAGTCTCCCGTCACCCAATCAAACACACGAACAGATAGTTGGTGATTTCATTCCCCTCACGTCAGTGACTGCAAGCAAGTATAGAAATCGACCATGCAAGAAAATACTCGAATGCCAGACCCTGAGTCAAATTCCACATCACCACCGTGAAGTATTTCCGTGAATCTAGGTGACTGCTGATTATTCGATTTATTGTTGTATATTTTATTTTAATTTGGCATCTTGAACAAATTTTGTATACTATGCATACAAAAGCCTGATTCTGTCATACTTTTGAACCAGCATAAAGTGCATTCAACAAATTAAGTGTCAGTAGTGTCTGGGTTTGTTGTACTAAAAGTAAAAGAGAAATAAAGTATCATACGAGCAAAATAATGATATATTGTATGGTGTCAGAAGTGGATTTAGCTTTATTGTCATGAAGCGGTTATAGAGGTCACAGCTGAGATCCAGTGATCGAACTTATCCGCTATGCTCCGAAGAAATAATAAGTTTACAAATTACTGGAAACCATGGGAAGGAAAAGGAACAATAAATCTAGACTTGTAAGTAGTGACATTGTTGATGGTGAAGAGAGTTCAAGGTTTTCAGGGGATGTTAGTGATAATGTGAACATTTTAGAGGTAGGTACATGTAGGTCATATTAAAATCGAAGATTATTAATTAAGGAACAAAGATACATCAAGTGAAGCTGGTACGGAGAAACGTATATCTGTTTTTTTCCCTGATAGAGAAACAAGGTCAAGAGGACACTAAAGGTTGTTACAACATGAAAGAAACTTTAACCAGGAATAGATTCAGCAGACAGCAACATTTCAAACTCGGACGAGAGAGATCAAGAAAAGTAGTGGGTCCTGCTGTAGACATGGGGGGGACTAACACTGAAGTAGGAAATCAGCCTGGCCTGCGAGAGACTGTATCTATAATTGTAGATTCAATTCAACACTCTAACAGAACTATAAAAGATGTTATTAATAAATTAGTGTTTGATGTCGCAAACAGAAATAGAACCGAATGTGCATCTCAGCCACGGCAGAGTGAAGTGGGAAGAATAATAAGAGTCGATGAAAGTAGAAGAATCAAAAGTAGGAGTATTTCCAGTTTCGAATCAAGCAGCGATAAAAATTCCAGCATTTTGTACAAAGTGATAATTCAGCTATTAGAAGCAGTAGACGTACATGTGATAAACATGAAAGTACAATGTTAGCTCCCTTTAATGGTAAGGCACGGTGACAAATGTTGTTTAATAGGTTCATCGAGGGATGAACAAATGTTTTTAGGCTAGATGATCTGTTGCCACTGTTACATGGAATACCTGGCAATTTTCTACTTGGTCAACCGTCAAAGTTGGCACGATCAAACTATATAAAACTTACCTCATAACTTAACAGTAGATGTATAATTGTGCAGACGAGGAAAATACATGACGCAAAATTCAATGGCAGAAATCATAAAGCTAATGAGACAGTAGATGAATATGCTGCCGAGTTAAAACGGTTATTTAAAAAAGTTTATCGCGACGACAGGAAGATCGTTTGCATAGATTTTTTTTAATGATCTCCATGATGATGGAGCAAGGTTTCATGATGAGTTTGCTAAAGATGGGTATAATGACCATAAGACAAGGAGAGCGATTGTTAAGGGTACTGAGTCCAGTGAGAACAGCGATAAGACAGACAAAACGGATTATGAAGAGATTGTTCGCCAGATAAAAAAGACTTACTGTAACAGGTAAACAGAAGAAGTCCGTATACAGTAATCAGGCGGCGTAAGCATGTGGATTGTCAGAAATTGAGAAGATAATTATTGAATCGATGGAAAAAATTGAAAACTTACAGAAGGAGAGACTGATAGGAGAAGGGATGAATATCAGTAATGTACGATCCAAATATGGAAGCATAAACAGGCAACCAAGAAATATGGAAAGGGTAAAATGTTTTAGCTTTATGCAACAGGTACTATTATCTCTGAGAAAATCTATAAACGAATGGACCCAGAAAAAGCACGCCATTTTAGCAGGATACTTTTTTAAAAGATGAAACAGACTTTTGAACAGTCAAAGCTTGGTGTGCGCACCATTTTATTCTGCTACGAAAATATATTTCTTCACAAGTTTCGGTGATTGATCCATAAATTGTAGATGGAGTGGAACTTGTCCTTTGGTGCACAACTTATCCTGGACCTACGAGTATTATTTTATATTCATATATCCTACTTTAATGACATGTTATTCATAGGTTTATATAACGGTCTCATCCATTCAATATGACCTTTGTAAAATGAGAAAACCGATATTGTTATAGAAATACCTGCCGTCCTCCCATTTTTAAATACTCGCAATATTTGATTACCTTCGTTTGTGGTGTAGCTAGCATTCTGATTGGTTGCTGCACACTGTTACTAGATAGGATAATACAAAAGCTGTGCTCAACAATTCCTTGCGCGGCAGGTTGAATCTGATTTCGTATCGTTCAGCAAACATTTCGGTTTTGATCTTTATTTTGTTACGTGTTTGGGCTCTTTTACACAATAACATGAAAAAAGGAAAGACAACAAGCTTTGTAAAATTTAACAAATAATTTATTGACCTAGAAAACAGGGTAAAATAAGAAAAAGAACTTACGGTTTTACGAATCAAATCCCCCAAAAATCCAGGATTAATCGAAGAGTTAAAAAATACAAGTCCTAGTAATAAAACGTTCTAATGAAATTGAGTTCGAATCCCGATGAAATCCAAAATGGAAGGCGACGTTGTATGCTGTGGTCAGTGTAGTAATGATGTGCAACAGATCTTTGTTGAATGGCTAAAAATAATATTCCAGTGTTTGAATTCTGTAAATTTCGATAACTGTCTTTGTCCAGGAATTAATTTAGAGCACAAGTATTTCCACAGAATGATAATCTCTTAAAATCCAAAAAAATTAGAAAAAAATTAAACATTAAACTCAAGCTGGTCACAACAAAAAACATCTGAACGTCTCCAGGTTTAAGGCAAGACTATAGTTATTTCTCAATACATCAATATAAAATCTGGCTACTGCGCAAAACAGATGCTCGGATGATGGTCAACCTCCTGGTGAAACCAGAGTTTCGAAATAATTGCTACATGTTATTTGTCACGTATTTTAAGTAGGCCTCAATTTCAGTTTATGAAACTACGCTAAGAAGGAATAATAAAAGAAAGTCAAAGTTGTTTACTTCAACTCATGAATTAAGGTTAGGAACTAGGTCAGCATTAGATTCTATTATTAGTGTTTACGAAACACTGAACTGAATTTCAGGAAAATTTCAATTCCAGTAAATAAAATTACATTACAATAGCATGTAATGGAATAAAAGAATTAAAACTAACAATCAAGCAATTAAATCAAATCAAATATAAATTAAATCAAATATACATAACAATTTACACCTTCTGAAAACACAACATTGCTCAGAAAGCTATTGTAATGAGGATGTAAAATCCTGAGATGGTATGGTAATGCGGAAATAATATATTTTAGACATAGAGGTGATGCTGTCTCCAGAAAATGTTGTGATCGATACACTGAACCCACTATACGGTTGCTCTTTCTGTACAATAGGCTAGAGGCGACTTTCATAGTCTACACACCTTCAGAATACATATTTTTGTTATAATACCGGAGCCAATGCACTTTATGGTGCAGCTAATGCACGACATCCAAGCTAACCTAAGAACTTGCTTACCTCCTACCACAGAACAACTCGATAACTGCCTGCGTTCCTTGCTTGACAAACATGCACCAGCTACCAAGTGGAGAGTATGAATTCAGAAGTGTTCTCCATGGTATACAGTATTAGGGACCAGCTTCGCACTGCTAAAAGAGACCGCCGTAAAGCTAAGAGGCTTTGGCTTTCCACCAGACTCACTAGTCATAAGCAAATCTATGAAGCCGCTAAGAAGAATGCCACAAATATAGTCCATGCAGCGAAATCAGTCCACTACACTACTAAGATCATGGAAAGTTCCAGCTGCAAAGAGCTCTTTGAGATTACTAACAAGCTAATGTCAAGGAACAAATCTACACCACTGCCAACTAACTTCTTCCGGACATGTTTGCAAATTTCTTCCGTGACAAAGTACAAACCATTAGAGATAAGCTTGACAACACAATTTCAATTGACTCGTCGTCACCATACAGTTGGGATACAGAATTAGCAGCATTTGAACCTGTCTCTATGGATTTTGTACGTACAATCCTGATGAAGAGTGCACCAAAGTCATGTGAACTTGATCCAATTCCAAGATCACTGCTGATTGAGTGCTTAGATCCAGTATTGCCTTCACTAACTGATGTTATTAATACCTCTCTCTCATCCGGAAAATTTCCATCATTTTTCAAAACTGCCATTGTAAAGCCTTAGCTGAAGAAACCAACACTAGGCCATAACGATTTAAAGAACTACCGCCCAGTTTCTAATCTCCCATTCATATCAAAAATCTTAGAAAAGCTTGTTCTATCCCAGCTTGTATCTCATCTAAATTCAAACAGTCTTTTTAGCAATGACAATCTGCATATCGCCCTTGCCACAGTACTGAAACTACCCTTCTAAAAGTAGTTAATGACATTCTCTCTGGGTTGGATAGCGGAAAGATTACAGTCCTAACCCTCCTTGATTTGTCTGCTGCATTTGACACAACAGACCATGATATATTACTTCACCGTCTCCAGCATGTATTTGGCATTCATGATACAGCCTTACTGTGGTTCAAGTCCTACCTGGTCAACAGGACACAAATTGTATCTGAAAATGGAATACACTCCAGCCCAGTTGATCTAGGTTGTGGTGTTCCACAGGGGTCTGTTCTTGGACCTATTCTATTCATTCTGTACACTCAGCCGCTCTCAAGTGTCATAGATCATCATCCAGTGTCTCACCAATTGTACGCTGATGACACCCAAATATACAAATCTTGCCACCCAACTGAAGTTGATGCCACCATCCAAGGCGTAGAGAGGTGCATTTCCGATGTGAAATCATGGATGACATGTAACAAGCTGCAGACGAATCATGATAAAACTGAGGCCATTCTGATCTCAACATAAAGACTTTCTCATTCACATCCTTTACCTCAAACAATAAATATCAGCAACACCAACATTAAATTCACACAATCAGTACGAAACCTAGGTGTTACTCTGGACAGTACTCTCACATTGCACTAACATGCCATGAACATATGCAAGGCTGCATATCTTGAGCTGAGACGCATCAGCTCCATTCGCAAATATCTTTCAGATGATGCTACTAAAACACTTGTGTGTTCATTAGTACTTTCAAGACTGGACTATTGTAACTCAATTCTGTCTGGTTCATCTCAATATCTGCTCCAGAAACTTCAAAAAGTTCAAAACACAGCTGCTCGGATCATACTTAGAGTACCACGATCAGAACACACCTCCCCGCTGCTCTGTACCCTACACTGGCTATCCATTCGATCCAGAATCAAACACAAAATTTGTTCTCTGTGCTACATTTCACTGTCGGACTCTAGTCCAACATACCTATCCGACCTCACCCATGTGTACACACCAGCAAGATACTTAAGCTCCTCTTCTGACAATCGTATACTCATTATTCCCACTATGAAAACAAAGTCATATGAACAGCGTTCTTTTGCATACCAGGGCCCAGCAACGTGGAATGAATTACCCACTGAACTTAGACACAAAGACACAGTGATCACATTCAAGAGGACTCTCAAAACTCAAATTATTTCGACTGCAAGAACAAACTTAAAGACCTATTAATGTTTCCTACCTTAAATATTCTCAGCATGTTTTTTTAATGTTTTCTAATTTCATGGTGTTTGTTTTTGTAATCATAGCATTATATATTTTTTATCTTAAAGGTGTTTTCTAATGTTGTAAAGCGCTTAGAGCTTCTAAAGATTAGGCGCTATACAAAGTCCTCATTATTATTATGATATGTACTGGGTGTCATTACACTTATGTTGGGTTTTCCACGTTCATTTATCTGATTTGAAAGCACATTCGTAGTGTACTATTATACATCTTTAACACCTATATCGTCGCCACATTATGCGGTGTACTTTCGTGTGGCAAGTTTCAGTGCACCTACAAATGTGTATTACTTTTTTTGCATATTCTGCCATAGGCATCGCCAGTATTTCGGAGGTGCACTTTATATATTATTTATGATACATATCATAAACGCATATACTATTTTATGGAGAAAACCACTTTGTATTTGAAGTCATGTAATAAATACAACCTCATCTGCATAAGCCTTCAATTCTAGGTTAAAGTCTCTCTACTTAACAAATTATTCAATTATTCATCTGTAATTGTTTTATACCTACATTCTCTTATGTTGAATTGTGCTGAACTATATTTATTTATCTAACTGACTAATATCTATATGTATTAACTACTGATAACTACCCTGATAAGTTTATTTTTGTGCTGAAAATTTCTGTTTTCTTTGTCTCTCCTCTTATGACCAGAAGTAGGGGATCCACAGACATGGAACCGCCATTTGAGTCTGCTCATTGTAGACCCTAACAGGCTTGAAATTGCACTTCATGGATTGCAGTGATATACGTGTCTTATATAGTCAAATGCTATTATAGTGTTTGGATCAAACTTTGAAGAGCATGTGTCCAAAATGGAAATGGTATTAAAACATCAATATTAAATTCAAACCAATAAATGTTACATAAGTGAGGCAGGAACTTGGTATGGGAAGGTTGTGAGTTAGTTAAGCCGCTAACGGAGTTACCACAAAGAAGGTCAATGAGTACAAGTGGAATGGAAAATGCCAAGAATATTTTGAGAAATTGAAAACTGCCTTAACAGGAGCAGAGACAACTTGATTGTCACTACCAAAGGGAGAATTTACTTTAGACAAATGCGAGCGATATGGGTATCGGAGCCGTCTTCATCCAAATGGAATGCGAGAGAGTTTGCATATGGAAGTCGAATGCTCAATAAAGCTGAAAGAAATTACCGAGCAACGTACAGTTAACAGTGAGATATTTTGGTCAGCGTTATAGAAAATATTTTGCTTGGCAGAATGTTTAGAGCCAGGACTGATCATCAAGCGCTAGTCTGGATGTTTAGTATCAGTGAAACAAAAAGGAAAAGGGCTTCTTGATGGTTGGAAATTTTGTCAGCATATGACTTCACTGTTGAATACAGACCAAGAAGGAATCATGGAAATGCAGGTACAATATCAACAGGTTTATGCCTTTTTGTAGCTTCACATCCTGCTTGTGTTAGTTGTGAAGGGGTAGAAGATACAGCTAAGTAGTGTCATGAACTTAAAAATGTTGTAGTTTACATAAATAGTAACCGTTTTGGAGTAAGAAACATTATCATGTTGATGGTATATAAGGCATGGTTACATAATGAAACGTAGTGCTGTAAAATCAGGTTATAATAGAAGTGGCAAATAATGATATTCATTATGAAGCTCATGAAAGTACACGGCTATTACGCGTTGTCACCAGAAGGAAGAGGTTACATAATCTGGACCAAGAAGACAGTAAAGTAAATGGAAACAAAATGGAGACCATCCACTGAATTGGTGAAGCAGAATCCAGCAGCATTGCGTTACTGGATCTTATGGAATTCTTTACAGTTTCTTAACGGGTTATATACAGTCACTACCAAAAGAGCAATGGCACGGGCGGGTAGCTTTTTTACAGTTGATTTACCTAGATGTTACCGAAACATAACTGTATACTGAGTAGTCACTTCGAGATCAAGAAAACCATGGAAAAACACAATAGAAATATTACTGGTTTGAAATGAAACAAGTTATTATTAACTGGATAATTAAAAGTGATGTGTTCGCTAATTCAGAGCTCCTGCATAAGACACCAAGTGCACCATACCAAATCAAACTGCTGAAACTTGTAGTTAGACGTTTCCGAATGAGGTAGTTGCAAGATACATGTGCCCATTATCTATACATTCAGATCAAGGCAAACTGTGCAGAATGCTGGAAAACAAGAACCACACCAAGAAACCCCAAAATAAAATGAGCAGGCAGGAAGGTTTAACCGAACATTACTTTGCATGATAAATGCGTACCTGAAAGGTGAAGAGGATGGACCGTCCTTAAACTTAGGTTGTCATGCTGCCGCTTACCGTGCCACTCCAAGTTAGTCAAGTATTTCAACGCTTTGTTGATAAGTTCGTCTTACAGCTGAACTGAAGTTTCATACAGACCCTAACTACTATGGTGACGAAGTTATACCCTCTTGGGAATATTTTGACAGATGACAGAATCGGATCCATCATACATGCTCTGTGGCACGAAAACACCCTGATAAAGCAATGAAATGTAAAAGGACATTTACGACACAGGGCTACACCATAAGCAGTATAAGAAGGAAACTCAGTGCGGTATCTCCTTCAGCAGAACAAGTTATAGCTGATATATGAGGGTACTTTTGTGATTTGAATTGTATACTCCAAAACAACAAACATAACATTGAAAGAAGACCAAAATGAAGATAAGTAAGATAAACATTTTTCGCAGAGCAAAAGAATTTATCACTGTCTTTCTTTCGGTGTAATTTGACATTACCATTTGCATCATACATTTTCGTCAAGTCTCCCCCTCCCACACCATCTTTTTAATATAACAAATTATCATTTATTTTTGTTCCTCACTGGATCATTTGGTAATAAGAGAACCTACACAGACAGGTTTTTGTTTCAGAAATGGCCAATCAAATGAGTCTGAATGTGACTGATGCATGACTTATAATCAGAAGAGCGACAGTGGTGGATTTATAGAATATAACTCACTACCTGACAGAACACATTCATGATCATCAACAACTTCCTATTTTGTAGCGACTTTGTGATTACAGGACCAACACCTTTAAAGATCTTTAGTATTATGGCCGTAACTTTGGGGAACATTGAATCATCTTGGAAGTATACAAGAAGACTGGTAAGGTGATTGACGAGGAAACATATTATGCAATAAGTAACATGGGAAGGAAGGGATATGACAGGGAAACATTAGTAAAATATTGTGATCAAAGAAAACGCTCCCCTCTATAGGGTGTCACCCCTGCCGTGTTTTTACATCCCAGCTCATGTGACAACATAAGGCAAAACAAGGAGTAATAGAGGACATTACCACAGCTCAGAGTTTGCAAGATCGTATTGCTGAAGATAAAATGCCCCAAAGATTCCACCAGAAAGATTACCAAGTAGACGTCACAATCCCAGGATCACCTACTTTAGCAGACGACATCCATAGCAACTCACGTATGTCAAAATGCAGCTGTGGCCTGGTTTGGCAGAGTATTGTAAAAGCCATAAAATAGACATCGGACTTGAGAATACAGCATGTTTCACCAATAACAAGGTTCTGGGACTGATAAGCACCTCCTTGCAGAAATAGGCAGAGATTAAACGAAATCTCACCAGGATCGTAAAAGTACTAAAGGCTAGAATGACCATGATCAACCAGACATGGAGACGGTCTAGTGACAAAAACAGATAGGGAGGGCAATAAGTACTTGCAGATCATAGGTTATGTGAAGCAGGAATAATTTCGTTTATATTCGGGTTGCTATGGTGTCAAAAAAGGTAAGAAATTTTAACATAAAGGGAATATATGCATTCTTTTGTTGGAGTTAAGGGTTGCAAGGATATTACACATCAAAAAAGAATAACTTAACATACAGACATTTTCCTGCCTTTACAGCTCGGGAAACACTATAATCTACAACATATACGATCACCACAATTACTTCACCACGCCCAGGAATTGTTTCAACACATTCATTTTCCAGATAGGAAGAAACAAAAGCTACAGTTAAGACTAATAAGGGTCGCCGACACTATCAGCTGATTACACACAATATGTGTACATGTACGTGTGACCCACTGAAGGACGTATTTGCAAGTCTGATATCATAAGAAGTGTGTGTGTGTGTGTGTGTGTGTGTGTGTGTGTGTGTGTGTGTGTGTGTTGGAGTTTTAACGTAGCTCCAGCAAGTTTTGAGTCATATCGATACGATGTCTGCAGTGTGGCAGATTACAGTGGTGTCTAGCACTGAGGCATCATACCGCAGGTATGTAGCATCATGTCCCATTCAGTCACATTATCCTGACACCAGTAAGAACACTAACCTCTAAACACTGAGATGCAAGTGAGGCGGCTGCTACTACCATTTTATGCCTTTGGTATGATTCGGCCTGGGTTCGAACCAGCAAATAAACAATTACTGTTTTTATTAATTATATTTACGTGATAGTATAAGCAATGAGAATGACTTTATTACACATTGAGACATATATTGGTATAACCTTGGGATATATATATATATATATATATATATATATATATATATATATATATATATATATATATATATATATATATATATATATATATATATATATATATATATATTGTATATATGTGTATATATATATATATATATATATATATATATATATATATATATATATATATATATATATATATATATATATATATATATCTGTACCACTGGGTCATATATATATTTGTACAAGTGGGATATATACATAGTTGTAACATTGGAACATATATTCATCATTGTAATCATTACTCCTAACAAACTGCATGGACACAAATCTGCCAGTGCATATTACGTGTAGTATTGGACCATATATTCGTTGTTGCATAGGACCAATTATAGTTTTAAAAATGACATGCTTGGCTTTGTTTTAGTAAATTTCCTGGCTTGTGTACTAGTTTGTTTATATATATGTTCGGGGCCCCGAGTGGCCGAGTGGTCTAAAGCGCTTACCGTTCCGGATCACTGCCATCTCACCTCTGTCTGCGTGGGTTCGAGTCCAAGGCTCGGCTAGCGTGGATATGTGGGAAAGCCTGCCAGTAGCTTCTCGTGTGTCGGTGGTTCTTCCCTGGGTTTTCCAAGGTTCTTCCTCCACCAGTTATACTGGCCGCCATGTATAGCCTATCATGTGCTAAAAAATGGCGTTAAACCCTAGAACAACAACAACAACAATATATATGTTCCTGTATGTGCGAGTGGATAAATGGGCAGACTAGGTGGCATTTATCCAAATTTATTTATTTGTTTGTTAATAAGGGATTTATGTAGTGTGCGTGAAATATAAACTGCAATTTACATTTAATATAAAAGTTGCATTATCCTTTTGACAGAAAGAAATCCAAATGTAATCTAGATTTAGTTCTTACTGGATGCAGTGAGACGCAATCCTATTGTATGTGACCACAAGCTTCAAACAATTCGAGTCTGACTTGGTTTAAATCTGTAATATAAAAATAATGATATTGTGCAGAAACCATTTATCTTCTTTCTATCCCAGAAACTTTGGACCCAAAGCTGATAGTCTTTTCATTTACCCTACGGGCAAGCAAGTCACAAAAATTGGTTACTATTGATGGTGGACAACGCAAGTTATTTGCAGAAATGAAATTTGGTTACAGACATACCGAATGTCAGACATCATAACATAACATTATACACTCCGCGCTTTAACTGACGCATAAAAATATGGTGTGGTAGGATTATTTTGTCTGTGCAAATCGTAGCTTTCACAATTATTTTTACTATAAAAATATGTCCAATATCACGAACAGGTTCATCAGCAAGAAAATTATACATTTTTTGTGGTGAAAAGGACACAAAACTCCCGAAGGCATTTGTTATTAACGTTCTCAGATTATGTTTTACTAATAAAAGGTTCATTATAAATTATGTAAATTTTTTGTTCATAACGAAATATGAGTATTTTTTGTGTGCAAATTTTCATTCAGCTGAGGAAGCTCAACAGCAAGTAGAGATAACTACGGAGGACAAATAGTCACTTTCAGAATCGACCATAACTACATCAGTATATGCATTATCCAGTGGAGAAAAGGGAAAATAATAAGGTTGCAGAACTACTCATCCCGAAAGGATAAAGATTTGAAATGAAGAATATAAAAATATATTCACCCGTAAACACAATTCCATTCGCCAACAGGAATGCATTTGTGTAACTGACAATTTATAGACTGGTTAGGATGATTAAATTTGCACATAATACATATACCGGAAAATGTACGCGTCACTTGTGCACAAAATATTAAATCAGAGAAACCTACAGAAGCATCAAGACATATCTTGTGCAGTCTAAATATAATAGGGTCGAAGGTAAAAGAGGGACAACAAATGAATAGCGGTAAATAAAACGTCAATCAGCCGTGAAATTAATGTTTTTGAGATGCATCCTAAAACCACCGTGAAGTCCATAACATTGAATTATAGGACTGGTCGGCCTGGTATCAGGTTAATGTGACTGGGTGGGACATCATGCTACATGTCTGCGGCATGATGCCCCAGTGCTCTAGACATCACTATAAACTGCCACACTGCAGACATCGTAGCGATATGACTGAAAAATTGTTAAAAGCTACGTTAAAAATCCAAATCACACACACACACACACACACACACACACACATGAACTGCAAACAGACAGATGAACCTTTGCAAAAAGTAGGATAAGATGGGCAATGGGAATAAAGAGTGGTCTCGATACAAAAATAATGGCTCCGTTTAGCAAAACAAAAACCAACCTCCATCTTTTATCCTTCTGCTCATGTGCGAGCCAAATAACACTACTAGGCAGAATGTTAATGAAAGACCACCTGGGATTTGGTGTTTTCGGATCTATTCAGAAATAGCTTTCAAAATGTGTTTCCTACTCGAATTTCAGGCGAAAATTACAAAAACCTCCAGGGGTTAATGTGTTAACGCTGAGCGCCAAGCGAGGTAGCTGTTAGTACCATTTTTGTAAGTCTTTGTTATGACTCGGCCGGGGATCGAACCCACGACCTCCCGCTTCCGAGGCGGACGATCTAACCACTAGGCCACCGGAGCGGTCAAATCACGAGGAAGTAACTGGTTCACACCGTCTATTCAGTAGTCTTTACGAAGAAGAAAAAAATGCATCCAATTTTGTGTAATATTTTTCTTGATTATGGAGAAAGCCGGATTTGTATATCTTGGAGTCAATGGATTTGGACTAAAGAGGGAGAGTAAAGGATTGGGGGGGGGGGGGTGACTGGACAAGTCAACTTCATCCATGATAGTTAATTAGGTACCTTCTTAACACAATGTTGTGTTCGAGTGTGCCTGCGTGTATGTATGCGGTTGTATTTTTTCCTTCTCTCGATGCTCCGCAGGACTAATGACCAAGGAAGCATTAGATATAACAGTAAATAAGACTTATTTTCAACCGATTGTCTTTTGTCCCGTGATACATATGTGTAACGCATATGTGTCTGAAGAGTGGATTTAATGTTGGTGTTGCTGATATTTATTGTTTGAGGTAAAGGATGTAAATGAGAACGTCTTTGTGTTGTGATCAGAATGGCCTCAGTTTTATCATCATTCATCTGCAGCTTGTTATATGTCATCCATGATTTCACATCAAAATGTACCTCTGTACACCTTGGATGGTAGCATCAACTTCAGTTGGGTGGTTAGATTTGTATATTTGGGTGTCATCAGCGTACAATTGGTGAGACACTGACTGATGATCTATGACACTTGAGAGCGACTGTGTTTATAAAATGAAGAGAACAGGTTCAAGAACAAACCCCGGTGGAACACCACAACATAGATCAACTGGGCTGGAATATATTTCATTTGCAGACACAGTTTGTGTCCTGTTGACCAAATAGAACTTGAACCACATTAAGGCTGTATCATGAATGCCAAATACATGCTGGAGACGGTGAGGTAATATATCATGTATTTTGTGTCAAATGCAGCAGACAAATCAAGGAGGGTCAACGGGCTGTAATATTTCCGCTATCCAACCCAGAGAGAATGTCATTAACTACTTTTAGAAGAGTAGTTTCAGTACTGTGGCAAGGGCGATATGCAGATTGTACATTGCTAAAAAGCCTGTTTGAATTCAGATGAGATACAAGCTGGGATAGAGCAACCTTTCTAAGATTTTTTTTTTATATATGAATGTGAGATTAGAAACTGGGCGGTAATTCTTTAAATCGTTATGGTCTAGTGTTGGTTTCTTCAGCAGAGGCTTTACAATGGCAGTTTTGAAAAATGATGGGAATGCCCCGGATGAGAGAGAGGTATTAATAACATCAGTTAGTGAAGGCAATACTGGATCTAAGCACTCAAGCAGCAGTGATCTTGGAATTGGATCAAGTTCACATGACTTTGGTGCACTCTTCATCAGGATTGTACGTACGAAATCCATAGAGACAGGTTTAAATGCTGCTAATGGTTGCCGCTCAAATTCTGTATCCCAACTGTATGGTGACGACGAGTCAACTGAAATTGTGTTGTCAAGCTTATCTCTAATGGTTTGTACTTTGTCACGGAATAAATTTGCAAACAGGTTCGGAAGGTCGACTGGAAAGAATGTAGTTGGAAGTGAATTTAAACATGTGACTAAGCAAACGACTCGTCAGAAAAACGTTTAGAGACTCGGTCAAAAGCAATTATTTGACAATAGACTTTACGGTGGTTACAATGAAGATTTCTATGAATTTGTATTTGTCTTGAACCATTCTTGAAGGAAACTCAAAATTTGCATGCTGCGTCAATTTGGTTGTATGGCTGTGTATCATTGAAAGACTAGTCTACAAAGAAGTGGATGATGAAAAACATATGGTACTTCCGGTAAACAGTTTGACTCACTTAAAACACTGATGTTACGGAATTGTATAAATCATTTTATTTATTAAATACATGTACTCGGGTTTCTTTTTTTCTTCTTTTTTTGTACAACGATACCCGAAGGTGGTATATGTATATTTTGTACAATATTTCGAAATAGTGAGTTCGGTTCATACTATGCCGCACGTGCGAAGTGCTTTCAACACGAAAAACCGAATGCTTCCAGCATACAGACAATGTATGACGACTTCGTCTGTGTATAAATGCCTCACCGTAAGATTAAATCTTCATATTACTGAACGTAATGTCAGTGAGGGGTCGTCTTTAAGGACTTGCACATCTTCAGCTGTAGAGGTATGTGAATTATTAATTTCTTGTGTACAAGTTCTAACTATTTTACTACCACGTTTATTTTTGTTTACTATGTAACTTCGGTTTAAGTAGTGTAATGTACATATTTTCTATTCTTGTTTGTGACTTAGCAAGGGATTTTTGGTCTGCAATATAGAGCTGCATTTTTTAACAAACGTTTAGTACCGTAGGATTCTTTTCGGGGACGGATAGGTTTACTTCTAAACCTGTTTGTTATTTTGTAATTGCGCTGATAATGTAATCTGTATAACTTGCCGTATATAACGTCATTACGTTTTATTTTATGTACCCGTGTCATGCATAGTACACGCACGGTGTTTGGTGTATTTTCAGCTTACCCGAGTGACCAGAGTGTTGAGCTGTAGAGCTGAACAGAGCGATCAGTTATCGGAGTCGACCATAGAAGTTGACCATAGCAGCTGTGAAGCTGAACCATTGCAGCTGAATAAAGTGTAGCAGGTGATAGGGCGTCGCTGACCGATATTGGTGGGCGCTGACTGCTTGATTGACCAACCTGGAATATCGACGACTTGATTGGCCAGTATGACTGGTAGCCCGAGTGTGCTCTTGGCGGAGTATAACTCTGTACATGTAATCTTTTAACCGTTGGCTAATGTTTGGGGTTTGTAAAGTCCAAGTGTTTTGGGGAGTAAAACGCATCATTCTTCCGCTGTGAAATCATTGTGAATTTTTTACCCCTTGTGCTTGTACTGTGTTAAACCATTTATTCGTATTTTCATTATTAAGTCATTTTTTAAGTCCGTACTTTTTTATGTCAATTGATCCAATAATTGGATCATATACACGCACGTATTGATCATAATTAGTTGCTCATTCAAGTCGTTCGTTATTAAACATTGTATTTGTATCACCATCAAGAGTGTTCTGTTGTAAATCCGAAATCCCACCTGGTTATCTTGTTACAACAGAGTTAAAAACCATAATCACGTAACCGGAAATTACGGAAACTCGTTATTTTAAGTGTCCATGCTACTTGATACTTCATTGGAATCAGAAGTTTTATTATGGTAATACTGTTTTCTGCTGGCTCCGAACTGTGAAGCAATTCATCACATCCCTTCAATTTCACAAACACGTACATTTTACCTTCCACTGTCTTAGTCGTCAAAATCTCTTAAAAGTTGCATACGTCATCAAGTTTGTCCCAGATTGATAGCTCCTTGCTTAGATAAACAGTCCACCAAAATCCTCTCCTGAAATCTTCAACTTTGTAAATCAAAGGATCACAGATTATTAATTGCCCGACCTTTCCTCTGTACCGTTAGGATGATAACCCTTTGCAAATATTGTTTTATATTTTGAAATTATGTATCGCCTATTTTGAATTTAGGTGTCCCATACATCAGATAAATAAATAGATCGATTCATACCTAATTTTAATATGATACGTCATTTCGTCTATTCATAACTTATTTCATTTGACAATCAAGGATTTAGTACCTGATCAATAAATATAATTAATACCAAACAAGGACAAAAATATATTTCGCTTCGTAAAGATTTGGTATTATATAGAGGTAGGAAAACTGGTAAAATGGTAAAGAATATTTTAATAAGAACAATAAAATGTCAAATGGGTATGGGTCAAACATAAGATCACTATTTTAAGAACAGAAACGATGATACATTTGCAGAAGCTAAAAGCGATCTACGTTTGCAGAAGCTAAAAGCGATCTGAGAAAATGGAACCCAAACAAAAGATATGTATCCATACCAATATATGTATTCGTTTCAATACTTTAATGAGATATATAACTACAACCAATTGAAAATTTTTATTTAAAACTCACGGGATGAAAAATTAGTGTAGCCGATAAGAAATATGCAAAATGTGTTAAGAAACAATTCAAAGATAAATTAATGAAGTAATATTTTTGAAGACTATTGACCTCTGTGTAGGAATAATCATACACTAAATCCAGCAAATAGTTTTTCCACAAGGAATTGTTCACGGTGCTAGTTTGAAAGTAAGGAACGTTGAGCTATCAATTGCAACAACGTTTTTAATGATTGGATCAGGAAGCCATTTTGTACGGCTTATTGTATACATAAGACAAATAATTATGATTAAAACTTTGTATATTCTGTTTCTGCCAAACTTAGTGCAAATATTATGGGCTTCATATTTGGTACATTTATCAACTAATAAACGGACGTTAGGTTATAGGGTTTCGCCACGTCTTGAAGACAATAGATTAAAATCAACTGTTGTACTTGTCCAATCATAAACAAAGGCGGTAATTAACAATATTTTCAATAATATCATTCATTTCTGTGACTTTTTCTGACTCGTCCAAGAAATAGTTACTTCTGTAAATTGCTGATTTAACATATACCCCTATGGTCGTTTTTTTTATAGTTTGCAATATTTTTTAGCGTGTTTCTGTTTTGCATAATATTGACGTAAGTTTTACATCTGTAAATAAAATCAGGTTGTATAAGCTGCTTGGTCAGTAAAGTAATATCTTCTGATATGACCATAAAAGTTTTATTCTGCTCGTATCATCTGCAGAATTGGCCACTGGATCAGATGCAGTCGTATTTCACTGTAGACAAATATTATCCAATTCATGGAAAACTTCACCAGTGTTTTCCTACATTTCCTTATGAACAATGTATAATGTATTAATCATTCTTCCTCGTGAACATTGTATAATGTGTTCTCTCTTCCTCGTAAGCAATGTCTTAACCTCTCCTCCTCGTAAACATGCATAATGTCTTAATCTGTTTATTAGATTAATGGGGAGCAAATAACTCATAACTGATTTCTGTAACTGCGAAACATACGAATCTCTCCCCCGATTATTGCTAATGTTGTTGCCATTTCATTATAGCAACGTTTTGTGCCATTTTCCACATCACAATCGAGTTCCAAAGAATTAGAAGTATTATCTACGCTTCTCCAAGTACAACAAATAATAGTTTTGATTCTCTTAATATAGGATTAAATGATCAATGTTGGGTATTTATCGATGTGTAAATTTTACCTAATCACAAACTAAGAAAATAAAGTCCGCAGGACTTTATGTAAACTGCGAGTGACTAGGTGAGATTTACACATCGATAAATATTCAACAATGATCATTTAATCCTTATAATTCCAATTAAATTTCTTTCTACCATCAGATCAGTCTATATAATCAACAAAACATTCACTTTTAAGCAGATCTAATTATTGTCTCATTTGCCTCTTATCGGCGATAGAATACATAGCCCGATAGTCACGATTCGTCGATCCTTTATACAGTAATATGGGGTAGAATGCCACATAGGAGCACGCCATCGATCTATTGGTATGATCATTATTTTAATATATCAAAAAATGGTTGTTGTGGTTAATCCAGGATATTTCTGTCTTTTTCGAAAATTACGCTTGCTTATGACACGTATTGTTCTAGCAACGTTGTTTTTACTTTCTACGAATTTCGATCTTTCAAAAGCAAAATCGTGTAAATTTTAGTGAGATCCTTGTTTGACATATGACCCTGACCTTTAATTACTGCTGTAACATGTTGTCGAAGTGAAATACAATAATGTCCGGTGATTGGCTTGTACAGACTACCATATGCCTTCGTCGGCAAAATGGATGAATGGTGGAGTGCAGGAAGGTCTGTACAATTACTTCGTTTTAACTTATATTGGTCCATTTGTATCTGTGGTTTGTAAATTTTGATTGGAATTCACAGGAGTTGGTGAGTGGGGTTTTATTTTTGATATTATTATGGTGTAATGGGTTGATATAGATACAACTTCTCTTCAAATGACATTGAAACAGGGAAACAAAAGTAGTCCGCAGAATTTATCGATGTGTAAAAAATTCCAGTTCAGTATTACGTGACGGTTTACATCCAATCAAATTGTAGAAAACGCGTTAAATTCATAAAAATTAGAACTATTCTATTATAATTTGTGTAGAAACTTTCTATTGTATCTAGCGAAATTGCAATATGTAAATGAAAACTAAATATAGATTGTGTGTTTAACTTCATCAAATATTGAATATCTGCCGAATTAATTTCTTTTCAAAATACTATGCTCTTCCTAAACAACAAGATGCAATTTTACATTCAGGAGAATGTGATGGAAAATAGTAAAATAAAATAGTAGCTAGTGTATTTTCTGTAATCTGAGTATCAACACCCCTCCCTAAAAAATACAGTTCCGTGCTTGTGTTCTTGATGGTCTTCTGATCTAAAATAAGCAAATGGATATCTTTGTCAATTAACACTGTGTTATTATCATTTTGGTTTGGATTAATATTATGAATTTCAAGCCTATCTTTGCCATCTCTCTAAGTTAGTGAATATGTTTTTCATTTTATCAAAATCTTTATTTAATCGTTTCAACATTTTATTTAGTTCACCAATCCGAATAGATATTCCTTGATCACTTTGTACTTTGCCATGGAATGGAGCAGTTCTATTCCAAAATGTACTGATATTTTCTAGTCACTAAATTATTATCGTTTCCAAGCCTTGTTTTCAAAAGAAGTTCTGATACGTTAATATCTGATTTATCTTTTTAAATTGTATGTGTCTACCAATGCATATATGCGTTAAAATTTATCTTTTGTTCTATATTAATAAAATAATTTCTGTATTGTTTCTTATGAAAGTAATCGATATCTCCCCGTTTCAGACAATTATAATCTGCAAGTTTTCACAATTATTCAGCTTTGAGAGTCGATATGTCCTCTTGTCAGACAATTATAATCTGCAAGTTTTCCAAAATTGTTCCGTGTTTAGAGTTAAGAAATCCAACTATTTTAAACCTTTAAATTTATTTAAGCTACTTAAATCTGAAATAGATAACTCGTACATTGTCTTTATAGATAAAATAATGACCTTATCCTTTATGTCCATTTTTTATTGACATCTTCAAATACATTCTTCTTCTCTAATTTCAAAGACCATTCTTCAGTTATCAGACTAACTTTTAGCGATTTTACACCAGTTTAAAAGCCAAAAACTAACATTTTAGAATTCATCACTCCAATTCTCTGTCGTCTTATCATTTATTACTTTTAGCAACTTTTGAAGTTAGGAGTTTATAATGTATTGTAATTTCTATCGACTTCATTATTTCTTCCCCGTCGCTCTTTAAGGATGATCTTTCATCATTTTTCGTTTTCTCCAATTGGTTCAAAGAGTTTATATATATATATATATATATATATATATATATATATATATATATATATATATATATATATATATGAAATAGAGACAAACAGTCATACGTATATTTCTATTGTTATAAAGGATATACAATATATCAATTTAAATTATACAATTGTATATAGTGCATTGGCATTAAGTCCATTAGGATACAAAGTATCTAACTTATGAATCCAATAAGTTTCTTTAATGAGTCTATTCATGTCACCATGCACAATATCTATTGGCATGAAAGAAAAATCAAGCAGAGAGTGATTATTGGTGTTAAAGTGTATTGAAACATTAGAGGAAAACTGACATCTCTATAATTTTTTCATATGAAAGCGATGATTATTCATTCTCTTAGAAACTTGTTGAACTGTTTGTCCAACATATTGCATGCTATATTTTTTACAGGTTATCAAATACATCACATCAGTTGATATGCAGTTAGTGTTATCACGTAGAGCAAATACCTCTTTTGTATTAGCACTATTGAAAGAAGTACTTTCTCTTATGTTTGCACATCAGAGCACCGGCGTCTGTTACATTTAGATGATGAAAAGTGTCTTTTTTATTTTCTGTCTGTTTAGTCGTTATTAAAAAAATCTTGCAAATTACTGGGTCTTCTATAAGCGAGAATTGGTTTAATTTTATAACGTGATTTTACTCTGGGTTTTTTAGATAAATTTCGGAGGCTATAATATTTATTAATTATACGAACTATATTAGGTAATGAAAGATTATATTGTATTGTGAAAGGAATTACATCTCTCTCTATTTTACATTCTACTGTGTTTAAAGCCTCATGCTTAGTACGATTACGGGCTTTGTTCTCGTATATATACATGCCCTGTTTGATTCAGTAGTAATATTTCGTAATGGCTACAATGCTATTGATATAAACAAATCTGGAGCATCTGAAATGTTATTCTTACATATGATCTATTTAGTTGTTGCAGTTCTGAAATTTTAGCAGAGTTTTCAAGTGGTGTTAATTTACTATTAACTAGTTCTCTTCATGTTTTTATATTATTAATTTTATTATCTTGAAAAATCTTACGAAGATTGGAGTCAACACGTCGATTTTCCGATTTTCAAATGGAATGTGCTAACATTTGAATACTATTGTTGTTCAAATGTAGACCAATGTTACGTGTTTCACCTACTGATTCATCTTTCTTATCTTTTTTCATCTTTCATATACTTTTCATCAATCTTTATGAATTCCAAACCATTATTACTATGATTAACATGAATCGGCAACTTATTAATGAGCTAGCCGATAGGCAAATTAATTTTCCTTAGCTACACGAAACGTCACTTCTAAAGAAATCAGAAATTGGCATCAAAACAAAATCTAATACTTCTAGTCTTGATCTGTATTCTTGTTAAATTTGATCAGCTTTAATATCTCATTGTTGTTGTTTATTAGACTCTTACTGACGCATAAGACGAAATTTCCGTCAAATACATTTTGAATACGTATGAACTCTAATAGAGTAGTGTAATAACCGTGACAGTAAATCTTTATATTGCTTCGACTCTATGGTCTTAAACTAAGTAACATACAAAGCAAAAGCAACAAGTTTAGTAAAATTCAAGAAATGATTTAATTATCTAAGTTATAGAACGAAGATTTAAGAGAAACCTTAAGTATTGTGAATTAAATCCCAAATAATTCCAATGACTAATTTGAATAATTCATTTCAGCTTATAAGCGAACACAACCAAAAGACTGGTATTAAGATATGAATGAATAACTGTTTACTTCTTCTTCCTTAAATAATAATAATAATAATGAGGACTTTGTATAGCGCCTAATCTTTAGAAGCTCTAAGCGCTTTACAACATTAGACAACACCTATAAGATAAAAAACATATAATGATATGATTACAAAAACAAACACCATGAAACTAGAAAACATTAAAATTACAGACTGACACACGACTTCTGACACGACAAAATGCTCTGACCCAGGTCATTTCCAACGGAATTTCCCATCAAATTCTTAAACAATTTATGGTCTGTTTACTTAAATTTTAGCAAATACCTGACCAATATTAGGTAGCCCAAGTTGTTTTCCAACTAAAATCCATGCAAATATGTTGCTTAGACTGGTCATAATTTTAAAATATAATCTACAATCATGGACAAAATGAACTATTTAATATGTTGTTTACAAATCATCATTACAATCTACAATCATGGACAAACGATAAACACAAAATATAGATATACATAAAACTGTTGTTGACCTTATCAATTCATATATTTTAAGGATTCAAATACTCAATACAAATTTGATAAAATCTTGAAACCTATGTGTCCTCACAATGAAATTGCAAAATATTTTGACAAATTCCCTTGTACACCAACAAAAACAAAATATTATATCTCTGTATCACACACAAACACACACACAGACACACAAACAACTCAATCACTTTCAAATCATTTTACATATTCAATGGATACCTGTATATGATCAAAGCTGAATGAGTTAGAAATATGGTTCATAATATTTAAAGGTTGCTGTATTTGTATGGGAAAATATGAACGAGTTTTGGGATGGAATACTGCACGACCTTGGGAGTGCAATATATCCATCCGACAAAACGAGTTCATATTGTCCCATACAAATGCAGTAATCTTTTTATTATATGCTCATTTTTTTTATTCTACCTAAGGTTTAATTATATAAACAAAATACACTACAAGAAACAACGTAAATGAATGAATGCCGTATTCCAAACTAAATACACAAGCCGGATTTGTCATTACACAATGACATCATTATTATTGCGCACATACCTCCGCCCAGATAAATTTGAACATAGTAGCTCTCACGACATAACTTTCGAAAGAAAATGGCGTGTCTAGTTAAAATTGAAATTTGCAGTCATATTGTGAATGAATGAACATTGCAACAACTTTTCCATTTGATCTAGAATGAATATATATTTGGTATTTTGTTTCGATTCGACGAAAGTTTCTGATTTTGGACTGGATTCATCTGTGCAAATTATACATGAAATACATCGGATTGAAGTGGCGCGGGAGAAGCGTGTTGACATCTGCAAATGTGTTTCTGTTTCTGTCATTGAATGTTTGAAATCATAATGTGGGGAAAATATGAAGTCTTTCAATTGCAATTATCAAAAAGACGCTATGGAATTTAATGCTTATTTCATTTTGAGTGCAGTAAGGAGGATGCAGTTGCACTTATCATCGTAATTACAGCACAGTTTCAAAATGTGTAATCCAGATTGAAAACCTATGACATGGCTCATGTAATTCGGATTTGCAGAATTAAGAAAATACATTTTGAGGAAATTCAGGATGTAAAACTGTAAGTATATTTTATTTTGCCATTCTTATCACCAGCTAAAGAAGAGAGTATATGGCGTGTCACTTGTATGTTATTTGCAAGGACATTATCTTGCGTCTGTTATATAATGTAGCTAGCCTAAATCCGTAACATTGTATCAACGCAGCTGGTATGTGGCAGTCCACGAAACATATGTTTTAGTTCATTCAGAAACAAATTTAAACAACCACAACGTAAAGAGCCTCTTACGCGAGTGTATATGATTTGTGTACAAATCAAAAGTGCTGGCGTCTGCATCCATTGTTTGTTTACAATAGAAAGTAGTTCCTTTATGCACGTGAATGCTATATGTGTATTGTCGCGCGCGTTCAATATCGGGGAATACTGAACGATTCTTACAATGTAAAGTTAACGGGGAAAGAAACGAGCATATAATAATATTTCTTTTTTCAATCAAACCAAATTTTTATATATGTGCGAAATTCACTCATATTTCAAACAACAACTGAGAATCATTTAATGCTCTCCATAAAAACGTGGGTTGTCACTAAGAGAAACCTGTGTATCTGATATCACATACTTAGTTGGGAGAAAACACGACTGAAATCTAACACAAAAGGTTTTTCCAAAGAAACAATGGTCCAGACATTGTTCTCTGCCTACTGTCAATTAATGGATCCCCATCCTTGTTGGTTTTGAGAAATGAGAATATAATAGTAAATAATATAATATTAATATTTAATATTTCAAACTTTATTTTTAAATCACTTTGAGCTTTTCTTAAGATTTATTTATGTTTACACATTTGCGAACATCTTGGAATGTAATGATAGATGAATGGTTGCTACACTAGGAGGCAAAATGAAAAACATGTTTCCAAAGCAATTAGAAAAATGCATGTCTCGTATGTTAAAACGTTGTATGATACTGAGTCAAATCATTGATTTAGATGTTACTTTTACTGAATTATAGAATCTGATTGGATGAAATGCCATCCTAGGTTAAAGTTGATTATTGAATATCTTTAGTCTAAACTTAACCTTCAAGACATGCAAATAAATTTCGGAACTTTGTCAGACTATTCCATACCGTGTTTCTACAGTTATAGGTTTATCGTTTAAGAAGAGAAACTAAAACACAGTGAAAGTGTATCAGAATGACGTCTGGACGACAAAATTATACTGAAAGGCAGAGAAACATAATATGATCACCTCTGGGCAACAAACTTGCGACAATATGTTTTCTCGGTTTTATTTCAAATCAATGGAACGACATTGATTTCATTTTCGTTTAATGTGTGTTTGCCATAGGCTGTTTCAACAATATGCCTTAGTGTTCTCTCCTCTCCTACAGTAATGCCTGCAAATTCCATTTTGTATAATTTACTTTTGAATAATAATTATTTAACATGATCTTACTAAAAATGACACAAAATCTTGCCTTTCTTGATGTTAGCAGCGGGGTAAACTACAACAAGAACTTGCTGTTTCACAAGTATTGGCAAGTCGGATATATATTATCGAAACTCTACGAGGCAGTTGGACAATTTGAGAAGGTATTTTGAATTTCTGGTGGAGAAAAATAAATTTAAATTTATATTCACAATTCTTACCACTATTATGATCCCGTTGTCATCATGGGTAAATCTATAATTGAATTATCGCAATTATTCCTTTGATATCAATGTTAACATTCTTGAAGATAAGAACTATTCTGCTCCTCATAATGATCTGTTATTAGAGTACTAACTCTTAACATTGAATTAAATAATCTTGTATTGTTATTATTATTTCTCTTGGGTAAAACTCTGGCCATATCACGATGAACACACGGCTGGCAATCTTTTACAGTAACGCTGTTTCTAAATGAAAATAATATTCATCGCAAAAATATTGCATTAACATTCGCATTTCTTTGCAGAAAGTAAAAAATGAGTTTAAATAAAATGCAGTGGAAAGAGCCTACGTACAAAACGAGGAATATTTTTGAGTATATCTCAGTTCTTGTGCAAATTATATTTTTGTAAATTTTATCTTTTTTTGAGCACACCGGAATTCTTTGACATTCATTCTTAAGTAATGTTATTCGACATACGATTGAACCCTGTTCACCAGAATAAAATACTTTTTTCTCGACCTTTACTTCCAAAGGCTTGAAATTTAGTTGAATCGAAAACGCTTCTTGACATCTATACCAGCATCAATATTCACTAGGTTCAGTTCTGGGACTACTCGGCCAATGGCAGAGTCGGCCTATAAACGTTCTCGACCCATAACGAATCGGCCTACCCAAAGCGGCCCATCGCGTACTCGGTCCACATAACGTACTCGGCCCAATATTTATATAATAGTGACGTGGTTACAATGTTCTCTGTTCAACGGTCATTTCATTATCGTATTCTTTGTACTTTCTTTCAATTGTCAATCATTTTGCAATAGAAACTTAATGAAAAAAATCATAATCCCAGAATTATTAAAATATGTACTGCATATTCAACATTTTGAAACTACCCTTGTCTTGCCGCACTTAACTGTTAACACATTAACCCCTGGCGAAGAGTTAACATTGCAGGAGGTAGTAGCCTACTGCCGAACTCTATAGCGTCATGGTCATGGATGATACACTAAAGTGGTTGGTATTATAGAAAGGTAGACAGATGTAGCTCTACAATGATACCAAATAATCTGGAATTTCTAGTTGCACTACAAAATACAGATGGAAAAACCTCATTTTGTTACCCGATTTATTTTCTACCCAAAATACTTCCGTGGTCGGAATCCGATTTTGTGTCCGAAATTTAGACTTTTTGGTCTCAGATCTAAGGCAAACCGGTATGAACTGCAAACAGACAGATGAACCTTTGCAAAAAAGTATGATAAGATGGGCATTTGGAATAAACAGTGGTCTCGATAAAAAAAAAAATATTGGCTCCGTTTAGCAGAAAACCCCACAAAAAAACAAACTTGTACCCTTCTGCTCATCCTCGAGCCGAATAGCCAATGAAAAACGATGTTTCTAACACAGCTAGGCAGTATGTTATTGGATGATCACATAGAAGTTATTGTTTTCGGATGTATTCAGAAATAGCTATCAAAATGTGTTTCCTATTCGAATTTCAGGCGAAAATGACAAAATCCTCAAAGGGTTATTGTGTTGATTGAGTTGAAGTTAGCGCGTGTCTACTCTACTACTTTAGAATTTTATATCAGTAGTCAATATGTTCCGATATTCTAAGTTTATTACATCTGTAACTGAAATACCGCTTTGTTAACTGAGTTAAATAGATATTACTTTGTAAAACAAAGATAAGTACAGAGACAAGGCAAACATTATTTCATCGCTTTGTAATATAAAGTCGATTCTTCGACATCATAGAGATAGTAATGATTCCATGAAATAATGTATTATACCTCCACCATGATTTGATATATCAGTTCGAAAGGGCTAATGATATCCTTCGATTTCGAAAGGGCTAATGATATCCTTCGATTTCGAAAGGGCTAATGATATCCTTCGATTTCGAAACTACTTGAGGTGATATTGGAATCTAGGTGAGTTTCCGTTGAGGATTTGAATGAATTTATTTCGAAAACATCCCGTATTCAGATGGAAAAGCAGAGACCGATGAGGAATTTTCGTCATGATTGGATTTGTTTCAATTTACTGTTGGCATTATATCAACCATAAAATAACAATTAACAATAAAAAATGATCACCCTATAACCCAAGACGCTGCACTTGTATACAAATCTTGATCGACTTATATTTGATAAAAGATAAACAAATTCGTGTCTGCACATACCCAAATGGATTTCATATAAAATCATATTTTCATTGCTGGAGGTGATTAATTTTTTTAAATAAAATATACCTAAGAAGTGTGCGTAAGCTATTATATCGTTACCCTGGATTAAAAGCAACGAAATGTGTCATTAAGAGCTTCGACGGTACTATTATTTGCATGACAGGTTAGGAATACTGATGAGTGAGAGAGAGCTTAATATGCATTATTGGACTTGATGAAGGCAGTGGAGAGGCAAGTATTCATTACTGGTGAGACGTGAATAACTAGGAACAACGTACAATAGCTAGGTCGCATATATATTGTGTATATCGTGCAGTGTAATGCAGCATCAGAACTAAACAAGGGTATATATTATTTCGTTTGACGCATGAAGAAGGGGATGGTGTGTCTAAACTTGGATTGACCTGATTAAGTACGGTCAATGACTCTCTGACAAGTTATTATACCAAAAGGTTATGGTGCTCAGCATGCAGGACAGTGCTTCAAAAAACAACATACGCCTAAAATTGTCTTCAGTTCTTACGTACGAATTTGTACGTGATTATGGTTGTTTCACTAACGAGAATTACGGACATTTTTTCTTCTTCTAATTTCACTTGCTTTTATCCGTATATTCTCCGTAAGTTCCAGGCAGGCGTAAGTGCAAAGTGTTTTCCTTAAGTCTGTTAACGGGGACCGAGAGTAAGAAAGTGAGTTATTTTGAGATGCTCACTGACATCTCAATATATAACATATAGTGAATCTTTACCAAACAAAGCTATTTTCATTTTTTTTATGTTTTTACACGTTCTCTGTAAAAGAATAACGTGTAAACATTCATATGTGTTATAATATATTTGATTTTGTTTATTAAACAAAACAATACAAGCAAGTGGGACATTACATCACTAATTTTAATGAACTTCCGTCAAAACTCAGGGCAGAAATATGACCTTTCACCGGCATGACAGGACCAGAAAGTGTTGAGAATCATAGGTATTCCATCCAATAAAGTATACTGACGTAGGTAAAGAGATAAACTGAGATGAGAAATACATAATCCAGTAGTCATAGTTCTTTCCCTTTGGTACTACTTAAAAATATTTTTTTCTGCGCTTTCACATTTGACGATGTAAACATTTCCACTCCTTATGGTAATCAGAAACTGGGAGTAACAGGATGAAGTTGGTTGGGATTTGACTTATGGGAATACACTGAAAGAATTTCGTGCATGAAACGTTTAATTGTCATGCGATTGAACGATGAATGAATCTGATACTATATCCGTGCGCATTTAAGTCCAACATTAAGTCCAACAGCAATGGATTTGACATAATGATGCGCATCTAGTTAGACAGCTGAGAGAAGGAAATGATATAGCTCCTAACTGGAAACAGTCAGGACATTAACTTCAACAAGTAATTAAACAAGAATCAACGTACCCAACAAGTATGATTGATTTATGGATCTATCACCATGAATGGTAAATATTTAGAATTTAAACACTAATATGAATAAGATATGACTGTCACCAAGGGTGATCAAGTATAGAATTCGTAAAAATAATACGAATAATGTTTCATCCATAAGTAAGATATATGTATTACTGTTTTTTACCTCACATAATGATTTGGAATTATTTATTTAATTCGTGTAGTGATAATGAATTTGATTATGTAACTCGTTGCGTCCAGTGACGAGCACGAAATATTGCCTGTTCCAAAGCTCTCATAGAATGGTCAGTTAGCCACCACGCATGCCCCCCCACCCCCAACCCCCCACCACCCACGCCTGCCGAAGATTCCGACGAGAGCCTCCATATTCCTTGCAGACCGCTTGGGCCCAAAGGTTTAGTCCATTACCTTGAGTAAACCACTGCCGTCCTCCGAGCCAACGTCACCACTGAGAGAAGCACACGGGCTGCACAAAACCCCACCGAGTTGAAAAACTCCTCATCCAAAATCAGCTGCAAATATAACGACGAGATAAGGTTCAGTACAAATGCAATTATATAGGTTACAGCTGAAGATTGCTCATATAAACTGGACAGCTTCCTAACAAAAATCAGTGTATTGTGATAACACAAAAGGAGTTTATTCTATAAGTACCCTGGTTATCGTGAAATCTACGACCAGAGAGTAATCGGACTTCTCACTGCTGGCACTTTGCTCGCACAGAAGTCACTATTTCGAAATAGCGAAGGACGTAAATAAACCACCTTGTGGCAATGCTGTACGCCTTAATGGAACCTGAACACATGGAATGATTTTAACAGAACATTAAAATAATTGTGCACAAATTTAAGCAAAGGCCTGATCAATAAAGTACACATAATTCTGGTAATACTCATTATCAAACCGATGGGCAATCACTCGAATAGCGGCGCAAAATTAATAGTCAAGCAAATATGTAAGAAGTAAAATGTTCTTAAAAACTTTAATAATATTTACAGTTTTAAGTTAGATTTAATTTGGGCCAAACTTTCTTCCCTTTTCCGAAAAGGAACTAACTGTGACATTAAGGACTTCGACGGTACAACCGGATACTTTCTAGCAAGAGAAATGAGTGAGTGTAACATTTTTAAAATGTTTGTACGGAAGGTTTGGAGAGAGAGAGAGAGCATAATATGCATTATTGGACTTGATGAAGGCAGTGGAGAGTCCATTATTCATTACTGGTGAGAAGTGAATAACTAGGAACAGCGTACAATAGCTAGGTCGCATATATAGTGTGTATATCGTGCATTGTAATGCAGCATCAGAACTAAACAAGGGTATATATTATTTCGTTTGACGCATGAAGAAGGGGATGGTGTGTCCAAACTTGGACTGACCTGATTAAGTACGGCCAATGACGCTCTGACAAGTTATTAAACCAAACGTTTATGGTGGGATTCTCAGTATGGCAGTCGTGCGAATCGAGTTTTAAACCATTGATTAGAGTGAGTTCTCACAGTCTGGGCTTAAAAACGCTTGATGTCAAGTCGTTTCCTTCTGTTGTAGCCAGTTTTCGAGCTATTTATTAATTTTTCTTCAGATTATTTTTGATTCTAAAAGATTAATTCGTTTCTCTGGAAATACTTTTGTGCTAATACAGAATTCTTGAACCAAGACATTTCTTAAAATTTGTATTCGGATTTCAAACACCGGATTACTTCTTTGCATCTAAAAGGAACTGTAGATAACAAGATTGAACAGGATACAGCATACGTCATTGCCTTCCATGTTGGATTCTTTGTCGGCACTCGAACTTGAATTCATTAGAACATTTTATTATTAGGACTTCTAAATTTTATTCGTAAATTATTCTTGGATTATTTTTGGATTTTCTTCTTAAAACCATCAGTTCTTATTTTTATTCTTCTTCATTTTTACAGTATGTTTCCAGGAAAATAAAGTATTTGCTAAATTTTATAAGCTTGTTATTTTCACTCTTTCTTGTATTACTGTTTATTCGAGCCTAAACACGTCACATACGACTATGTACCAATCTGGCTTCATTGTCGTTTACTTATTTTGACAACTTTCATTAGTGAAGGCATGATTGTTTTATAAACGCAATTATTTTTTCTAGAGTTTACGTCATGTTGTAAACTTTTCAGAATTTGCAGATCATAGTGGGCACAATAGATAGGGGGATGCAAGTCTCATTATTTTAATGGATCTAAACCCAATATTTGGAGACATGCACTAAATACTATCTCGAATATTATAACTTTGCTTCAATGTATTCTGAAGTAAATAAAACAATTTAAATTTTCTACAAACATCAATCAGACATTAATAAACTCAACTTAATCCTGTTGTGGCGAAAATGTGTGTGTGTGTGTGTGTGTGTGTGTCTTAAAGGGGGGGGGAGAGAATGTTGAGACAATCCCAAATCTAAAGAAATGAATCTGCATCACTTACCACTGTTGAAATTTTTTTCCATGATGTGACGAGCATATGAAAAAGGATAGGGTGTTTAAGCAAAACCTAATGGTCCGTTTCTTTGTGCACACAGGCACCCTACATTCTTTAATCAGAAATGAGACCTTAAATTTTTTCAATGTAGGTCGAGATATTTTTTACCCAATACTTTTGAAGTTCTTGTCGTCGTCTGCTTTATCGCCGTCCTTAGTAACTTTCTTGCAGGTGCCCTGTTGCATTTACTTACTTGTTAGTGTCCTCCATGGTATAAGCACTATTCCATTTAATACATAAACATTTGGACATAAACATATTTAACAGTTATTTAGTTCTTGGTTCTAGTAAACTACTGTTTAAAATAAAAGTTCACTCCTTTCACTTCATATGCAACGTATTTACATTTAATGTTCATTTATGAGAAAAAGCTGAAACTAAACAAGTAACAACCAATCAAATAGGACAAACTTCATGTTTCTCTCTATATCCGTCACACACGTCGTTAAAAAATCTGATCAGCTACCATTTGTGTCCCAGGGTAGATCTTTTCCATCACTTACTCCCGTTCATTAGCAAATTTGTTGTCGTGTCCATCGTGCTAGATACACTTATCGGTAAGCAGATCAAGTGCAGTCATCGTCTTCTTTCCATAAAGGTATAACGTATGCCATATGAATGGTCACTTTTCCATCGGTGATATCCAATGTTCCTCTCATCGACTGCACGTCTTCTATATCCCTCAAACGTTTGAAAGAAGTTAGTTCTGCAGATGTGCAAAACCCGAGACATACAGGCGAGTTCAAACATTCTTGGCTCAAACGACCAAGATTTTTGGCTTGGCAATTATATTTGAGTTCCTTTAACAGTGAGCCATGTAGGTCTGTAATGAAACCTGCTACTTCCTCGGCTGGAACGTCAGACGCGAAGTCTTTAAATTTCACCATGTAGGTGTAAGCTGTCTTCCTAAATTTTCTCGAGGTCGCTTTCTGAGTCATTTGGATGCTAAAATACTCCTTTAGGTCTACTGAATCCTTTCCCTTCTTGGACGCACTTTGCTGTGACGGTATGGTGGTAAAAGAGGTCAACGATATTCGTTCCTTCTCTTTTTTTATCTGCGTAGAGAGATTCATCTTTCTCGTCGCTTGTTCACGCAATGAAGTGTTCTTGGAAGTCGACCCTTTTTATGCTGGATGATATCAGCATGTCCTTAAAGTAAAGTTTTGTGGTCTGGAATTTGCACTGGTTGCACGTAGTTTGTCATGGCGTTAGTCCATAAACAACTAAGATGTGGTACTGCATTGCATTGGTGATGTGATCGGATCGTGAGGCATATAATCACACTTGAGTTTCTCGTTGGACTTTACGTTCGATACTTGCTGTTTGAAAGGATTCATTTTCCTCGATTGACGTTGGAAGTCACAATGAAAGATCGGTCTTGGACGTTGTCCCTTTTTATATGCGGACATATTGAATCCATTTGTCTTCCTTGTCTCACAAGTAATGTAGCCAGCGTAGGGCTATGACAGAATATTGAAGTTTGACAAAGTTTGTCGTTTGAGGGCTAATGACAGCCAAGGTGTTTTCGGGCATGAAACGTTGGGTGTACACTAAGGAACATGCTTTGGCAATGGTGCAGGCTTCTTTCAAAGGATCGATCCCTCCGTGTTCCATTATAAGTTTTCAAAATTTTCCACAGCAACGCCGTAAAATGCCCACGTCGGAATGACAATACTTTACCATTTCTTCCGGAAAGTCGAAGGGGTCCGAGGCCTGAGCCTGGTACAAAGCGTAGAAAGCTTCTCGTTGTTCGGTACGCATGCTGTCGGGGTCGTTGTCGTGAGCCTCATGCTAATGGGGGTAGAACGGCGTGATGATTGGCTTAGGTATTGAAAAAGTGCGTAAAGTAGCATTTGGCCATTTCTGTCATTCCAAACGTTTTAGGCATTCGACTCAAAGGCATAGTCAAGTAGCTCATCGAATCATTCAACTGTACTTGTCCCACTTGCATGAAAGAGATATTGGCTCCGTTCAAAGTCACTTTAGGACGTTCGGTGCCTTGTTCCGTATAGTATCTCAAAAGAAACTGCCCATCGTATCACAAGAAATTGTGAGCCATTACCGTGGCATGGCGATGACAATCTCCGTAACGTTCGATGTCCTCTTGGCTCCACGTCTCGTCGATGGGGTCTAAGATTCATTGAGCGAAATCGGCCAGCGTGTTCGGGCCCTGAAAGATTTTTTCACGTCCTCCAGGAATCTTGCTGCAGTGAGGACAGTTTTTAAAGATATGCTCTTGGATGCACTTCTCGCACGTTCAGTGAGCCACGCATAAATTAGGAATGTGAATGCCAATCTCTTGCATGAATTCCAAGTCGAGAAAGATTTAAGTGCCTTTCTTCTGGTCATCTTCCTCCTCTTGTTTGGAATGGTATTTTGAATTCCAAGTCCACGATTTGGCGACAGATGTGGAATCGTTTCTTTCCTGAACATACGTGTGCCATGGCATTATTGGTACATATGCTTGTCCACAAGTAGGGCACACTATCAGGATTTGACAAGCTTTATTCTGCTGTGAACCTTGCGTCTTCAAATGTTGTTGGTAACAGGTAGGGCTGACAGAATTGCGCTGACAAGATGGGCAATGCACACGTTCTTGCCATTCGTCGTGACAGGGTTTAGAGACCAAACATCCTCAGCATTTAGATCTACAATGCTTGTGTTTCTCTCGATTGTTATAGCCATAGTCACATTTCTAACAGTAATAACTGTATCCCAATAATGCGGTGGTACTGGTGATGGTATCGACATGTTCCTCGTGATAATAGACGTGAATGCATTTTCCGTCTTTGAAATATTTGCCTCGAAACAATAGTGGTCCGCTCACTTCTTGAGGGTGCACCTTTTAAGGTGTAGCATGGAGCTAGGACATCTTGTGAGTTTTGCATTTCAGGAATGCCACAGGTTGTGTCTTTGGACAGGCCAGCTTGTTGTAAGGCTCAGTCCGATTGTTGAATAGTTTTCCAGGCTCTTTTCCATTCTACCGTGTCGTTCTTGTCGGCATAGATTCGTCCTATGACGATGGCACGGGCTAAACACATATGGTCTTGATGGTTGTTAATTTGGAAGAGGCTCTTTTTGGTGCTGCGAAGGTCGTCCACCAATAACACCTTTTTGCGTCCTGTCCACGAAAGAAAAAAGTTGCAAGAAACAAAACAGACAGTTGGTGTCCTCAAGAGAGCTAGGGACGACACTGTGCCATTAGGACACGTACGTACTCCAGAAAACCACGCTACTCGACAACGATGTCTCCTTCTTTCAGTCACTTTTTCAAACTTGTGAATTTGCTTTCAGTCACTTTTTCAAACTTGTGAATTTGTGGTTTGTATGAAGTAAATAAACTAAAGTACAGTGAAACCTCCAGGATGATAACCCAAGTTATCTGTCCGTTGATACATCTATTTGCATCAGAAGAAATATGACCTCTAAAACACAAAGATATAAGGCAAGCATGATAAGAATAAACACAAAGACAGCAAACTGTAGTAACAAAGGTATGTTTTCCTTCACGTACGTGTAACTTAAAGTTTCAATCCCCTTGCAAGACAAACATGATACCTTTTGTAGAGCTTGAAATAAGAAAACTGAACAAATCTAAGCACTTTGCTCTCGATATTTGCTTTTGCAGTAATAGACTATACAAAATAAATACCGTTACAACAATAAAACATCTTACATCTTCTATAACAAAGAAATACATTAAAAAATAGAATTAAAGATTAACAATGACAAACCAACAAAACTGAATTTAACAAAGGCAATGACATGTGTAGAAATGCTTCACACTTTGGGAAGGTAGACGAATGAAATCTGCCATGCACCATATACTTGAAACAATTATAAGCAGATAGAAACCTGAATTCAAAATTCAATTTGATCAAATTTATTTGTACATACCTAAGCACTAACAAAGAGTGGAAGAGGGAAAATACACAAAAAAGCTTTGACATTTCTGAAAAAAAAATGAGGGGATATTCCAACAGTTCTTAACCAGCTATATATGCTTGGACTTGTCTGTGGGATATCCACAAAAAAAGAAGTACAGATTTCTATTCACGCTGCAAGTGTGTGAGTGTTTTGGAAAATTGTAAAAATTGGATACACAATTTTCTCGTGACACTTATAAAGTGAAGAGTCTGTGCAAGTGTCAAAAGCCTAAGTCAAATAACGTTTGTATGTTGTACGGCTTGTAAAGATTTTCACTTTAGAAAATGAGAAGCGTCCCAAGTTATTATCACAAACAGATGTGGAACAATGGGGCTTGATAGTTGTTGTTTAGATACATCCACTAAACTTTACAACTTACTTGTTCTGTCTCATACTTTGATCTTAGGAACGATCAATTATGTAGGAGAGCAACAGTGGTAACGATAGGAGGAGATGCCGTTGCTGCTGTCGAAAACGGATAGTTCTTTTAAAAATGGGTTTAGTACTTTGTTTAAAAATATCAAATGAAGAAAAACATGTGTTAAAACAGGGTTGGTAGACATCGTGGTCAGCGATAAAGTAGAAGTGACTTAGAGAAGGAGACATCGTTGTCGAGTAGCGTGGTTTTCTGGAGTATGTACGTGTCCTAATGGCACAGTGCCGTCTCTAGCTCTCGTGTGGACACCAACTGTCTGTGTTTTTCTTGCAACTTTTTTTCTTTCGTTGTATGGTTTGAATCGAAGGGTGGTCAAGATGCATGAGGCGTTAAGACGCACCGCTGTTGTTGAGTTCATATATGTCTGGCTTTCAGTTGCCCTTGTGAAATACACCAAGTCGTTATGACTACAAGAGGTAGAGAGGGTATATATGGAGAAAACGAACTTGGATAAATCATTTCTGAGTCAGCAATCGAGATGAAACGATCGCAATATTTCAGTGAGAGAGAAGAAGAACTTAAGAGGTGGCAACCTGACATATCGCCTCACACACAAAAAAGTGTTCCCTCAAATCGAAGACATGAGCGAACCTGAACCAACACCTTCTACGTCTGTGACCAGACAGAGAGAGCCTTCTCTAAACTGAAGTCCACCAGTATCACCCGAAAAGCATTACCACATTCGAGAGACGGAAAAGCGCTCCTCTAGAAACTTTACAACTACGGCTTACACTTACACTGTGAAGTTTAAAGATTTCAAGTCCAACGGACCGCTGGAGAAAGCATAAGACTTCAACACCGATGTATGGTATTCTTTGTTAACCACTCGGAAACGAAAATGTGAAGCCAAAGAAGACGATAGCATGAGATTTACCATTCATCACGACAGTTTGAAGTCATCCGTTCGGATCCAATTTAGCAGCCCTGCAGAATTGACCCCTTCCAAAGTCATCGACAAGATTCAACACGTGCAACAATCCAAGTTTCACATCACCGATGGAAAAGCGACACTGTTTATGACCCACGTGTCTCTTCCCCAATGAACAGGACGCACAAATGAGTCAGCACCATACCGTCACAGCAAAGTGCGTCCAAGAAGGGAAAGGATTCAGTGGACCTAATGGAGTATTTTAGCATCCAAATGACTCAGGCAGCAACCTGGTGAAAATTAGGGA
>JAPYKE020000450.1:0-21115 GCA_028554795.2 Sinohyriopsis cumingii
TACGATGAACAAAAATGGATTAACAGCAGAAGGTGCATCAATGGTATTCCGCTTGTCCTCTTAAATTTATCCGTCAACAATGCGGTTATTTTATATTTCACACGGGTAATTTTGTAAGTATTTGTTTGATATCTAAGAACAGTTCGAAGCGCCATATACAAAGGAACTGTACAATAACTCAAAGCTAGAGTGAATTTTTAGTCTTAGAAGGTATGGGTGCGTTCAGCACACGGAGGAGAAAGAGAGAGAGAGAGAGTAAACCGATTTCAGCGCCTAGTTATCTAAGTTTCTTGTTAGGCATTGTGGATTGAAAAAAAAGACATAGGAATCACTGAGATAGTAATGAGGCCAAATTGTTGACCCAATACCATCACATTTCAAAGTTCAAAATTTGTCTAATTTCTACCTGCTTTTAGCTACAAATACTGTCTAATCAATGAGATTCGAAGCCCTTTGCTTACTTCCAAAAACATTCTAAAATTTCGCTTTTTGGTATGGGCATAAGAAATATTGAAATGCTCATTTTGATCTTTTGATCTATTAAATATATTTAATTACTATTTGTATAACAACTATACTGCATTTGTCTGTATTACCATTTAAAAGAACATATACATCACTAATTTATTATTAAACCGGAATCAATGCATTTATATTTCCTTTTATAAATTACAATCATTCCTTCCTTTTCTCAATTAATGCATCTATTGTTTCAACCTGAAGAAAAACAAATGGCAGTGGAAAGGAATGTCCAGTCAGTTCATGTCATACGACTATAGTCAGCTTAAGATATTCGTTATCACTAACTGAGATGCAACTAAATGAGAAACGATTCATGTCATAAACTCAATCTACTTAACCTTGTTTTAGTAAGCTTCCATCTCTTGGACTTTCGTATCATTCAAAATTGTCTACACGCACTAAATATCATCACTTTTCACATGTAACGAATTTTTATATGGCTATATGCACAGAAAAATATAAATAATACCAAAATCAAAATCAGTGTATCGATCGATAACGGCGTTAACGTGAACAACACTCAATAGAAGGAAATTCTCTGAGTACATTATTTAGCATACTTTATATATTTTTGCCCACTGTCACAATAATCAAATCTCTTATTCTACCTAGATGCCGGTGGTCGAGAATTCTAACCCATTTACGAAGGAGTTGTTGTGTGCGGTCTATTTAATCCTTACAAAATATTTATAACTAAAAAATTTATACTCATTATTCCCACTTTGAAAACAAAGACATATGGACAGCGTTCGTTTGCATACCAGGGCCCAGCAACGTCGAATGAATTGCCCACTGAACTTAGACACAAAGACACAGTGATCCCATTCAAGAGTGATCTCAAAACTCACTTATTTCGACTGCAAGAACAAACTTAAAGCCTAATAATGTTTTTTACCTTAAATATTTTCAGCATGTTTTTTATATTTTCTAATTTCATGGTGTCTGTTTTTGTAATCATTTCATCATATATGTTTTTTTTTATCTTATAGGTGTTGTCTAATATTGTAAAGCGCTTAGAGTTTCTAAAGATGAGGCGCTATACAAAGTTCTAATTATTATTATTATTATTATTATTATAACTGCATTCCCTCTGATGAAAAGGTACACTCTGAATGTGTCCATGGTGATGAATAGAGTTCCAACACCCTTTGAATGAAGTGACAGCAAGGGAACCATCTGACATATTCAACGTAGGCTGAATATTTATTTAACCATTCACAGATTTCGATTTTTTTCAAGCTTTACTCTGTCGACTTCGTCAGAGTACACAAATTCTACTGCAGCTAAAGCCTTGACAATAGGTCTGTCAAGATATTTTAACCCTTTCCCAGCAAACGTGTTCGATCTAATGCCCAAATCACAATACCTCAGCAGGTCTTCTCTCAACTGTGATGTTTCATAATAACCACTGGCTGATTCCGGAACGATCGGTTTTACAATCTTTCTGTGGTGTGGTTTGTGGAAAGCATCTGAGAGATGGACAGGCTTGCTATACTATTGATGATAACTTGCAGAGTTTGGCACTTCCTTTTTATACTTGAGGTTAGCATTAATGTACATTATTGTAATTAGGACGTCGCACCCTTTTCTAGTATATGATGTTATATACCGTCTTCAATGAATTACTGAAGATTTGTAGTCGGCATTTTAAAGTCGCCAAGGATTGAATGATGCGTCTTCACATAGCGTTGTGCGCAGGTACAAATCCCATCAATGTTGGAGAGAGAATATGTATCCTTATCTTGGTTTGTCTCCAACACTGCTATACGGCTGTGTTAAAATATGTATATGTACTATATTAAATATTGTTCTAAATCTACCAAAATGCAAATAATATTTAGACCTAAAATTTCTATATTTGGATACTAATCCAACCCAGATGGCTACTTTATATTGTTTACTGACCTGATCCTGGAACTTAAGGCCACTTTCATAAGAAATGAGCAATATAGAATATTTGGTATCAAGAAGATAATTTAAACTGATTATCATGCAGTACAGGTGCTTACAAAAGATAGAAAGTAGTCGTTGTCGTTTATAACAACTTTGGTAGGATATCTGAAGAAATATAGAAACGGTTTTAATAAAACACGTAGGTGGAAAGTTTAAATAACAAGAGGGTTTCTCGTCATAAAAGCAAAGTTCCATCCTTCAACATCCAGATGAAATACACCCGATAGCTGAACGCTGTTTGAGGAAGGAGGTGGGGCTGGTGGGTAATGTTTGAAACTACATCAAGGCTTTACATGTGTCATTTATTTTAGAAGAAATGAAAACATCCAGCCAAATAAGATAAGGAGCTGCAGCATAAACATAGAAGAAGACCCTATTTAATGTACGAACTGAATAATATACCTTTGGTGAAGACAGATGATAATTTTAGTCCATAATTTATCTTTTGGAGGACAAATAATTGCGTCATGCCCTTTACTAAAATGTGAAAAAGTGCTAATAATTACAATGAAAATTAATTTATTTCCGTGATACTAAACCAGACAAAATTCGTAGTTGCGATATTCAGTAAATGAAGGAAGTTAAAATGATGTATCAGAACCATCCAGTCGCCAAAGAAGTCAAAGAAGCCCCTCTTCAGTATGATGTTCGCTGTTATGCTTACTGGTGCTTACCGTGGCTGTGACAAAAGGGTTGACATCAGGTACCGAATTGATGGCATTCCATTCAGTTGGAGGAGACTAAAGGCAAAATGTTAAAGACAGTGACTGTTCGTGAATCCCAAATCTGTGTCTGTTATGCAAAAAATATGTATGGCAATGGTTACCAACCTCTTTTGGCCCCGACCCTACAATATATTCTTTCTGAGTCTCACGACTCCATTTCCACCTTCTGATAAGTTTTGCCACCCTAAAAAAAAATCCTGGCCAACCTCCAGAACGACTCGGGGTTGGGACCAATATTTGTAAAGACTAATTCGCTTCAGCTTGAAACAGTGTTACTCTCACAATCAGTATAAGTAGGACAGTGGTGCTAAACCAACCTACAACAGGAAAGCCTTATGTAGAACCTACCATCACAGTAAAATGGCTAAACTCTCGAGGTAGTGGATAAGTTCAACTAACTCAGCAGTACACTGTCAGGTGCAATTCACATCTATGATGAAAGCAACGCCGAAACGGCTAAAGTAAATGTGGTCTTTGGCAGACTATAAGCAAATTAGAAGAGCGCATAGGGATCAATCTGCAAACAAGCCTAAATGTCAACAAAGCTATTGTAATGCCGACCCTGCTGTATGCACGATAAATTTGAATGGTATACAGACGTCATGCCAAAAAGCTGAACTATTTTCACATTGGCTGCATGAAGAAAACACAGAGGATAAGTTGGCAGGACATTCTCCTAGACAATGAGGTTTTCGCATTGGCAAGCATTACAAGGATCGAAACAATTCTGATGAATCATAGAAGAAATGGACCGCTTAATTCAGGCAAATGCGCCATGAAACTGGCAACAATGTCAAAAAATGTTGGCCCTTATTATATGTGACAATTATTTTCTTACGGTTCTACTTTGGAAATGATTGCCGTTTGACATCGAAATAGTTAAACTGACCGTTTGGCAACGATCTTCATTTTCATTAATCATTTCGAGATTCGGGACCAATTTCCATGATAGACAGGGAGAGACAGAGAGAGAGAGAGAGAGAGAGAGAGAGAGAGAAAGTGTGAGAGAGTGATTGAGAGAGAATGATGTAGAAAGAGAGATAGCACATGATTCACCACGATCATAAGAATCCTGGGGAGACAGAGGACTTGTATCTTTTATTTTATGGCTATGTTTTTATTACAACTTTGTTACCAATGATGTTGGCATTGCGTATGAAACGTCATTTGTATCTTACATGCGATTTCCATGAAAGCTAACTGCACACATAAACTATATCACCATGCTATTCATACAGTATCTTTAAAAGCGCAGGAGAGGTACGATGATTAAGCAGCTATTAGCTGTCCAAGCGAGAATGGGGACAGGCAGTTGAGTCGCAAAACTTAAACCAATCAGCATGCCCCGATCTTTGGGCATGTTTACAAAATTCGTTGATGCTGTGCTAAAGAAAATTGCCATTTTCTACATATCATTGTTCTCTAATCGAGTATGGATACTCGAAATGTATTAAACAACTCCAGAATTACCTCTTATAATCAGATTATCTAAGTTTGGGGTCATTTGTTTAAGTACTACGTTTTCTGTTGGTTACATAATTCTCTACAATCATTATGTATGTCTGTATGCATTCGGTGTAATAGCATGTCAGCACAATACTGTATAGTTCCGATTAAATACCAAGACACTGCTGTCGAATACTGGATATCTTTCATTGATTTTGATGCAACCAATACTTCAGAACGGCAAGGTCAGTTCCTTCTAAATATGTTCTTTTCTTATCCAAGGTGGGTTTTATGTAGGACAAATAATGCGTAGGAATTACTATTAACTTGGTGGCCTAAACGACATCCCACTCAAATCAGGATATAACTATATGTGTTTTGTGTATGAGCGCCCGTTGCCTTTAGTGTGGTAGCAAGTTTGTGTGCATAGTGAATGGATAATCTTACCCTTTAGAGATATATTAGTAACTTTGGATATATATGAAAGCATTCCTACATATTTCTTTCCTTTCACTAGATGTACGATAGTAATTAAATATGTTTCTATATACAGTATATGAGCAGTACAACACTATTCATGGCTGCTTCTGTTGATGTGTGTGCATGATCATTTCTACCCTTTCATGGATGGTTGTGTGTATGTGTTAGCATCCCATTGCTTTGTCGTTTATTAATAAGTTTGGGTTTGGGCAACCAAAACGGCATGTTCGTGAGTATGTGTTGTTCAAGTGGAGATTAGGTGCTGGTGAGTTTAAGCGGCGTGATGGTTAGTAAATGTTGGTGTGACTCAGAAGATGAATGTATGTTGCTCAGTCAAAAGTTTGCATTGGTTAGTAGACGTGGTTTGAACATTGCATTTCCCCTTTGTAAATACTGATGCTCATTTAACACATGGACATGTTCAACATTATCCTTTCCCTTGAGGTCAGAATGTCATACTAATGTTAAACATATGGTTCATGTTAAATTGACGAGGGAGTGTTAGTTTTCAAACTAGAGGCGTAATGTTAGTTCCCATTGTCGCCCGAGCGTCATTGTTGTCGCCAGAGTGCTACTACTCCAATATGTATCAGTATGTCTAACTTAAAACTAACTACTTCAAATTCTCGTAAATATTCACTATATTTATGATGTACTATAACGTTGAAAACTTAGTGCGGCACACTTTTGGGTTGGCGAAAATTAAGAAATGTCCTTATTAAACTGTACCATAAAAAGCCTTTGATTCATATTTCAGCTTGATTGTGGCATGTTTTGCATGTTGATTCAGACAGTGCTAATTTTCGACGTTACTCTGGAAACATATCCTACTTTTTTGCTTAGTATGAAAGATCTGACTATTGATTGATATAATGGACCAAATGTATGCAACTTATGAATGGCAGTAATGACGAAATACGATGAACAAAAATGGATTAACAGCAGAAGGTGCATCAATGGTATTCCGCTTGTCCTCTTAAATTTATCCGTCAACAATGCGGTTATTTTATATTTCACACGGGTAATTTTGTAAGTATTTGTTTGATATCTAAGAACAGTTCGAAGCGCCATATACAAAGGAACTGTACAATAACTCAAAGCTAGAGTGAATTTTTAGTCTTAGAAGGTATGGGTGCGTTCAGCACACGGAGGAGAAAGAGAGAGAGAGAGAGTAAACCGATTTCAGCGCCTAGTTATCTAAGTTTCTTGTTAGGCATTGTGGATTGAAAAAAAAGACATAGGAATCACTGAGATAGTAATGAGGCCAAATTGTTGACCCAATACCATCACATTTCAAAGTTCAAAATTTGTCTAATTTCTACCTGCTTTTAGCTACAAATACTGTCTAATCAATGAGATTCGAAGCCCTTTGCTTACTTCCAAAAACATTCTAAAATTTCGCTTTTTGGTATGGGCATAAGAAATATTGAAATGCTCATTTTGATCTTTTGATCTATTAAATATATTTAATTACTATTTGTATAACAACTATACTGCATTTGTCTGTATTACCATTTAAAAGAACATATACATCACTAATTTATTATTAAACCGGAATCAATGCATTTATATTTCCTTTTATAAATTACAATCATTCCTTCCTTTTCTCAATTAATGCATCTATTGTTTCAACCTGAAGAAAAACAAATGGCAGTGGAAAGGAATGTCCAGTCAGTTCATGTCATACGACTATAGTCAGCTTAAGATATTCGTTATCACTAACTGAGATGCAACTAAATGAGAAACGATTCATGTCATAAACTCAATCTACTTAACCTTGTTTTAGTAAGCTTCCATCTCTTGGACTTTCGTATCATTCAAAATTGTCTACACGCACTAAATATCATCACTTTTCACATGTAACGAATTTTTATATGGCTATATGCACAGAAAAATATAAATAATACCAAAATCAAAATCAGTGTATCGATCGATAACGGCGTTAACGTGAACAACACTCAATAGAAGGAAATTCTCTGAGTACATTATTTAGCATACTTTATATATTTTTGCCCACTGTCACAATAATCAAATCTCTTATTCTACCTAGATGCCGGTGGTCGAGAATTCTAACCCATTTACGAAGGAGTTGTTGTGTGCGGTCTATTTAATCCTTACAAAATATTTATAACTAAAAAATTTATACTCATTATTCCCACTTTGAAAACAAAGACATATGGACAGCGTTCGTTTGCATACCAGGGCCCAGCAACGTCGAATGAATTGCCCACTGAACTTAGACACAAAGACACAGTGATCCCATTCAAGAGTGATCTCAAAACTCACTTATTTCGACTGCAAGAACAAACTTAAAGCCTAATAATGTTTTTTACCTTAAATATTTTCAGCATGTTTTTTATATTTTCTAATTTCATGGTGTCTGTTTTTGTAATCATTTCATCATATATGTTTTTTTTTATCTTATAGGTGTTGTCTAATATTGTAAAGCGCTTAGAGTTTCTAAAGATGAGGCGCTATACAAAGTTCTAATTATTATTATTATTATTATTATTATAACTGCATTCCCTCTGATGAAAAGGTACACTCTGAATGTGTCCATGGTGATGAATAGAGTTCCAACACCCTTTGAATGAAGTGACAGCAAGGGAACCATCTGACATATTCAACGTAGGCTGAATATTTATTTAACCATTCACAGATTTCGATTTTTTTCAAGCTTTACTCTGTCGACTTCGTCAGAGTACACAAATTCTACTGCAGCTAAAGCCTTGACAATAGGTCTGTCAAGATATTTTAACCCTTTCCCAGCAAACGTGTTCGATCTAATGCCCAAATCACAATACCTCAGCAGGTCTTCTCTCAACTGTGATGTTTCATAATAACCACTGGCTGATTCCGGAACGATCGGTTTTACAATCTTTCTGTGGTGTGGTTTGTGGAAAGCATCTGAGAGATGGACAGGCTTGCTATACTATTGATGATAACTTGCAGAGTTTGGCACTTCCTTTTTATACTTGAGGTTAGCATTAATGTACATTATTGTAATTAGGACGTCGCACCCTTTTCTAGTATATGATGTTATATACCGTCTTCAATGAATTACTGAAGATTTGTAGTCGGCATTTTAAAGTCGCCAAGGATTGAATGATGCGTCTTCACATAGCGTTGTGCGCAGGTACAAATCCCATCAATGTTGGAGAGAGAATATGTATCCTTATCTTGGTTTGTCTCCAACACTGCTATACGGCTGTGTTAAAATATGTATATGTACTATATTAAATATTGTTCTAAATCTACCAAAATGCAAATAATATTTAGACCTAAAATTTCTATATTTGGATACTAATCCAACCCAGATGGCTACTTTATATTGTTTACTGACCTGATCCTGGAACTTAAGGCCACTTTCATAAGAAATGAGCAATATAGAATATTTGGTATCAAGAAGATAATTTAAACTGATTATCATGCAGTACAGGTGCTTACAAAAGATAGAAAGTAGTCGTTGTCGTTTATAACAACTTTGGTAGGATATCTGAAGAAATATAGAAACGGTTTTAATAAAACACGTAGGTGGAAAGTTTAAATAACAAGAGGGTTTCTCGTCATAAAAGCAAAGTTCCATCCTTCAACATCCAGATGAAATACACCCGATAGCTGAACGCTGTTTGAGGAAGGAGGTGGGGCTGGTGGGTAATGTTTGAAACTACATCAAGGCTTTACATGTGTCATTTATTTTAGAAGAAATGAAAACATCCAGCCAAATAAGATAAGGAGCTGCAGCATAAACATAGAAGAAGACCCTATTTAATGTACGAACTGAATAATATACCTTTGGTGAAGACAGATGATAATTTTAGTCCATAATTTATCTTTTGGAGGACAAATAATTGCGTCATGCCCTTTACTAAAATGTGAAAAAGTGCTAATAATTACAATGAAAATTAATTTATTTCCGTGATACTAAACCAGACAAAATTCGTAGTTGCGATATTCAGTAAATGAAGGAAGTTAAAATGATGTATCAGAACCATCCAGTCGCCAAAGAAGTCAAAGAAGCCCCTCTTCAGTATGATGTTCGCTGTTATGCTTACTGGTGCTTACCGTGGCTGTGACAAAAGGGTTGACATCAGGTACCGAATTGATGGCATTCCATTCAGTTGGAGGAGACTAAAGGCAAAATGTTAAAGACAGTGACTGTTCGTGAATCCCAAATCTGTGTCTGTTATGCAAAAAATATGTATGGCAATGGTTACCAACCTCTTTTGGCCCCGACCCTACAATATATTCTTTCTGAGTCTCACGACTCCATTTCCACCTTCTGATAAGTTTTGCCACCCTAAAAAAAAATCCTGGCCAACCTCCAGAACGACTCGGGGTTGGGACCAATATTTGTAAAGACTAATTCGCTTCAGCTTGAAACAGTGTTACTCTCACAATCAGTATAAGTAGGACAGTGGTGCTAAACCAACCTACAACAGGAAAGCCTTATGTAGAACCTACCATCACAGTAAAATGGCTAAACTCTCGAGGTAGTGGATAAGTTCAACTAACTCAGCAGTACACTGTCAGGTGCAATTCACATCTATGATGAAAGCAACGCCGAAACGGCTAAAGTAAATGTGGTCTTTGGCAGACTATAAGCAAATTAGAAGAGCGCATAGGGATCAATCTGCAAACAAGCCTAAATGTCAACAAAGCTATTGTAATGCCGACCCTGCTGTATGCACGATAAATTTGAATGGTATACAGACGTCATGCCAAAAAGCTGAACTATTTTCACATTGGCTGCATGAAGAAAACACAGAGGATAAGTTGGCAGGACATTCTCCTAGACAATGAGGTTTTCGCATTGGCAAGCATTACAAGGATCGAAACAATTCTGATGAATCATAGAAGAAATGGACCGCTTAATTCAGGCAAATGCGCCATGAAACTGGCAACAATGTCAAAAAATGTTGGCCCTTATTATATGTGACAATTATTTTCTTACGGTTCTACTTTGGAAATGATTGCCGTTTGACATCGAAATAGTTAAACTGACCGTTTGGCAACGATCTTCATTTTCATTAATCATTTCGAGATTCGGGACCAATTTCCATGATAGACAGGGAGAGACAGAGAGAGAGAGAGAGAGAGAGAGAGAGAGAAAAAGTGTGAGAGAGTGATTGAGAGAGAATGATGTAGAAAGAGAGATAGCACATGATTCACCACGATCATAAGAATCCTGGGGAGACAGAGGACTTGTATCTTTTATTTTATGGCTATGTTTTTATTACAACTTTGTTACCAATGATGTTGGCATTGCGTATGAAACGTCATTTGTATCTTACATGCGATTTCCATGAAAGCTAACTGCACACATAAACTATATCACCATGCTATTCATACAGTATCTTTAAAAGCGCAGGAGAGGTACGATGATTAAGCAGCTATTAGCTGTCCAAGCGAGAATGGGGACAGGCAGTTGAGTCGCAAAACTTAAACCAATCAGCATGCCCCGATCTTTGGGCATGTTTACAAAATTCGTTGATGCTGTGCTAAAGAAAATTGCCATTTTCTACATATCATTGTTCTCTAATCGACTATGGATACTCGAAATGTATTAAACAACTCCAGAATTACCTCTTATAATCAGATTATCTAAGTTTGGGGTCATTTGTTTAAGTACTACGTTTTCTGTTGGTTACATAATTCTCTACAATCATTATGTATGTCTGTATGCATTCGGTGTAATAGCATGTCAGCACAATACTGTATAGTTCCGATTAAATACCAAGACACTGCTGTCGAATACTGGATATCTTTCATTGATTTTGATGCAACCAATACTTCAGAACGGCAAGGTCAGTTCCTTCTAAATATGTTCTTTTCTTATCCAAGGTGGGTTTTATGTAGGACAAATAATGCGTAGGAATTACTATTAACTTGGTGGCCTAAACGACATCCCACTCAAATCAGGATATAACTATATGTGTTTTGTGTATGAGCGCCCGTTGCCTTTAGTGTGGTAGCAAGTTTGTGTGCATAGTGAATGGATAATCTTACCCTTTAGAGATATATTAGTAACTTTGGATATATATGAAAGCATTCCTACATATTTCTTTCCTTTCACTAGATGTACGATAGTAATTAAATATGTTTCTATATACAGTATATGAGCAGTACAACACTATTCATGGCTGCTTCTGTTGATGTGTGTGCATGATCATTTCTACCCTTTCATGGATGGTTGTGTGTATGTGTTAGCATCCCATTGCTTTGTCGTTTATTAATAAGTTTGGGTTTGGGCAACCAAAACGGCATGTTCGTGAGTATGTGTTGTTCAAGTGGAGATTAGGTGCTGGTGAGTTTAAGCGGCGTGATGGTTAGTAAATGTTGGTGTGACTCAGAAGATGAATGTATGTTGCTCAGTCAAAAGTTTGCATTGGTTAGTAGACGTGGTTTGAACATTGCATTTCCCCTTTGTAAATACTGATGCTCATTTAACACATGGACATGTTCAACATTATCCTTTCCCTTGAGGTCAGAATGTCATACTAATGTTAAACATATGGTTCATGTTAAATTGACGAGGGAGTGTTAGTTTTCAAACTAGAGGCGTAATGTTAGTTCCCATTGTCGCCCGAGCGTCATTGTTGTCGCCAGAGTGCTACTACTCCAATATGTATCAGTATGTCTAACTTAAAACTAACTACTTCAAATTCTCGTAAATATTCACTATATTTATGATGTACTATAACGTTGAAAACTTAGTGCGGCACACTTTTGGGTTGGCGAAAATTAAGAAATGTCCTTATTAAACTGTACCATAAAAAGCCTTTGATTCATATTTCAGCTTGATTGCGGCATGTTTTGCATGTTGATTCAGACAGTGCTAATTTTCGACGTTACTCTGGAAACATATCCTACTTTTTTGCTTAGTATGAAAGATCTGACTATTGATTGATATAATGGACCAAATGTATGCAACTTATGAATGGCAGTAATGACGAAATACGATGAACAAAAATGGATTAACAGCAGAAGGTGCATCAATGGTATTCCGCTTGTCCTCTTAAATTTATCCGTCAACAATGCGGTTATTTTATATTTCACACGGGTAATTTTGTAAGTATTTGTTTGATATCTAAGAACAGTTCGAAGCGCCATATACAAAGGAACTGTACAATAACTCAAAGCTAGAGTGAATTTTTAGTCTTAGAAGGTATGGGTGCGTTCAGCACACGGAGGAGAAAGAGAGAGAGAGAGAGTAAACCGATTTCAGCGCCTAGTTATCTAAGTTTCTTGTTAGGCATTGTGGATTGAAAAAAAAGACATAGGAATCACTGAGATAGTAATGAGGCCAAATTGTTGACCCAATACCATCACATTTCAAAGTTCAAAATTTGTCTAATTTCTACCTGCTTTTAGCTACAAATACTGTCTAATCAATGAGATTCGAAGCCCTTTGCTTACTTCCAAAAACATTCTAAAATTTCGCTTTTTGGTATGGGCATAAGAAATATTGAAATGCTCATTTTGATCTTTTGATCTATTAAATATATTTAATTACTATTTGTATAACAACTATACTGCATTTGTCTGTATTACCATTTAAAAGAACATATACATCACTAATTTATTATTAAACCGGAATCAATGCATTTATATTTCCTTTTATAAATTACAATCATTCCTTCCTTTTCTCAATTAATGCATCTATTGTTTCAACCTGAAGAAAAACAAATGGCAGTGGAAAGGAATGTCCAGTCAGTTCATGTCATACGACTATAGTCAGCTTAAGATATTCGTTATCACTAACTGAGATGCAACTAAATGAGAAACGATTCATGTCATAAACTCAATCTACTTAACCTTGTTTTAGTAAGCTTCCATCTCTTGGACTTTCGTATCATTCAAAATTGTCTACACGCACTAAATATCATCACTTTTCACATGTAACGAATTTTTATATGGCTATATGCACAGAAAAATATAAATAATACCAAAATCAAAATCAGTGTATCGATCGATAACGGCGTTAACGTGAACAACACTCAATAGAAGGAAATTCTCTGAGTACATTATTTAGCATACTTTATATATTTTTGCCCACTGTCACAATAATCAAATCTCTTATTCTACCTAGATGCCGGTGGTCGAGAATTCTAACCCATTTACGAAGGAGTTGTTGTGTGCGGTCTATTTAATCCTTACAAAATATTTATAACTAAAAAATTTATACTCATTATTCCCACTTTGAAAACAAAGACATATGGACAGCGTTCGTTTGCATACCAGGGCCCAGCAACGTCGAATGAATTGCCCACTGAACTTAGACACAAAGACACAGTGATCCCATTCAAGAGTGATCTCAAAACTCACTTATTTCGACTGCAAGAACAAACTTAAAGCCTAATAATGTTTTTTACCTTAAATATTTTCAGCATGTTTTTTATATTTTCTAATTTCATGGTGTCTGTTTTTGTAATCATTTCATCATATATGTTTTTTTTTATCTTATAGGTGTTGTCTAATATTGTAAAGCGCTTAGAGTTTCTAAAGATGAGGCGCTATACAAAGTTCTAATTATTATTATTATTATTATTATTATAACTGCATTCCCTCTGATGAAAAGGTACACTCTGAATGTGTCCATGGTGATGAATAGAGTTCCAACACCCTTTGAATGAAGTGACAGCAAGGGAACCATCTGACATATTCAACGTAGGCTGAATATTTATTTAACCATTCACAGATTTCGATTTTTTTCAAGCTTTACTCTGTCGACTTCGTCAGAGTACACAAATTCTACTGCAGCTAAAGCCTTGACAATAGGTCTGTCAAGATATTTTAACCCTTTCCCAGCAAACGTGTTCGATCTAATGCCCAAATCACAATACCTCAGCAGGTCTTCTCTCAACTGTGATGTTTCATAATAACCACTGGCTGATTCCGGAACGATCGGTTTTACAATCTTTCTGTGGTGTGGTTTGTGGAAAGCATCTGAGAGATGGACAGGCTTGCTATACTATTGATGATAACTTGCAGAGTTTGGCACTTCCTTTTTATACTTGAGGTTAGCATTAATGTACATTATTGTAATTAGGACGTCGCACCCTTTTCTAGTATATGATGTTATATACCGTCTTCAATGAATTACTGAAGATTTGTAGTCGGCATTTTAAAGTCGCCAAGGATTGAATGATGCGTCTTCACATAGCGTTGTGCGCAGGTACAAATCCCATCAATGTTGGAGAGAGAATATGTATCCTTATCTTGGTTTGTCTCCAACACTGCTATACGGCTGTGTTAAAATATGTATATGTACTATATTAAATATTGTTCTAAATCTACCAAAATGCAAATAATATTTAGACCTAAAATTTCTATATTTGGATACTAATCCAACCCAGATGGCTACTTTATATTGTTTACTGACCTGATCCTGGAACTTAAGGCCACTTTCATAAGAAATGAGCAATATAGAATATTTGGTATCAAGAAGATAATTTAAACTGATTATCATGCAGTACAGGTGCTTACAAAAGATAGAAAGTAGTCGTTGTCGTTTATAACAACTTTGGTAGGATATCTGAAGAAATATAGAAACGGTTTTAATAAAACACGTAGGTGGAAAGTTTAAATAACAAGAGGGTTTCTCGTCATAAAAGCAAAGTTCCATCCTTCAACATCCAGATGAAATACACCCGATAGCTGAACGCTGTTTGAGGAAGGAGGTGGGGCTGGTGGGTAATGTTTGAAACTACATCAAGGCTTTACATGTGTCATTTATTTTAGAAGAAATGAAAACATCCAGCCAAATAAGATAAGGAGCTGCAGCATAAACATAGAAGAAGACCCTATTTAATGTACGAACTGAATAATATACCTTTGGTGAAGACAGATGATAATTTTAGTCCATAATTTATCTTTTGGAGGACAAATAATTGCGTCATGCCCTTTACTAAAATGTGAAAAAGTGCTAATAATTACAATGAAAATTAATTTATTTCCGTGATACTAAACCAGACAAAATTCGTAGTTGCGATATTCAGTAAATGAAGGAAGTTAAAATGATGTATCAGAACCATCCAGTCGCCAAAGAAGTCAAAGAAGCCCCTCTTCAGTATGATGTTCGCTGTTATGCTTACTGGTGCTTACCGTGGCTGTGACAAAAGGGTTGACATCAGGTACCGAATTGATGGCATTCCATTCAGTTGGAGGAGACTAAAGGCAAAATGTTAAAGACAGTGACTGTTCGTGAATCCCAAATCTGTGTCTGTTATGCAAAAAATATGTATGGCAATGGTTACCAACCTCTTTTGGCCCCGACCCTACAATATATTCTTTCTGAGTCTCACGACTCCATTTCCACCTTCTGATAAGTTTTGCCACCCTAAAAAAAAATCCTGGCCAACCTCCAGAACGACTCGGGGTTGGGACCAATATTTGTAAAGAGTAATTCGCTTCAGCTTGAAACAGTGTTACTCTCACAATCAGTATAAGTAGGACAGTGGTGCTAAACCAACCTACAACAGGAAAGCCTTATGTAGAACCTACCATCACAGTAAAATGGCTAAACTCTCGAGGTAGTGGATAAGTTCAACTAACTCAGCAGTACACTGTCAGGTGCAATTCACATCTATGATGAAAGCAACGCCGAAACGGCTAAAGTAAATGTGGTCTTTGGCAGACTATAAGCAAATTAGAAGAGCGCATAGGGATCAATCTGCAAACAAGCCTAAATGTCAACAAAGCTATTGTAATGCCGACCCTGCTGTATGCACGATAAATTTGAATGGTATACAGACGTCATGCCAAAAAGCTGAACTATTTTCACATTGGCTGCATGAAGAAAACACAGAGGATAAGTTGGCAGGACATTCTCCTAGACAATGAGGTTTTCGCATTGGCAAGCATTACAAGGATCGAAACAATTCTGATGAATCATAGAAGAAATGGACCGCTTAATTCAGGCAAATGCGCCATGAAACTGGCAACAATGTCAAAAAATGTTGGCCCTTATTATATGTGACAATTATTTTCTTACGGTTCTACTTTGGAAATGATTGCCGTTTGACATCGAAATAGTTAAACTGACCGTTTGGCAACGATCTTCATTTTCATTAATCATTTCGAGATTCGGGACCAATTTCCATGATAGACAGGGAGAGACAGAGAGAGAGAGAGAGAGAGAGAGAGAGAGAGAGAGAAAAAGTGTGAGAGAGTGATTGAGAGAGAATGATGTAGAAAGAGAGATAGCACATGATTCACCACGATCATAAGAATCCTGGGGAGACAGAGGACTTGTATCTTTTATTTTATGGCTATGTTTTTATTACAACTTTGTTACCAATGATGTTGGCATTGCGTATGAAACGTCATTTGTATCTTACATGCGATTTCCATGAAAGCTAACTGCACACATAAACTATATCACCATGCTATTCATACAGTATCTTTAAAAGCGCAGGAGAGGTACGATGATTAAGCAGCTATTAGCTGTCCAAGCGAGAATGGGGACAGGCAGTTGAGTCGCAAAACTTAAACCAATCAGCATGCCCCGATCTTTGGGCATGTTTACAAAATTCGTTGATGCTGTGCTAAAGAAAATTGCCATTTTCTACATATCATTGTTCTCTAATCGAGTATGGATACTCGAAATGTATTAAACAACTCCAGAATTACCTCTTATAATCAGATTATCTAAGTTTGGGGTCATTTGTTTAAGTACTACGTTTTCTGTTGGTTACATAATTCTCTACAATCATTATGTATGTCTGTATGCATTCGGTGTAATAGCATGTCAGCACAATACTGTATAGTTCCGATTAAATACCAAGACACTGCTGTCGAATACTGGATATCTTTCATTGATTTTGATGCAACCAATACTTCAGAACGGCAAGGTCAGTTCCTTCTAAATATGTTCTTTTCTTATCCAAGGTGGGTTTTATGTAGGACAAATAATGCGTAGGAAATTACTATTAACTTGGTGGCCTAAACGACATCCCACTCAAATCAGGATATAACTATATGTGTTTTGTGTATGAGCGCCCGTTGCCTTTAGTGTGGTAGCAAGTTTGTGTGCATAGTGAATGGATAATCTTACCCTTTAGAGATATATTAGTAACTTTGGATATATATGAAAGCATTCCTACATATTTCTTTCCTTTCACTAGATGTACGATAGTAATTAAATATGTTTCTATATACAGTATATGAGCAGTACAACACTATTCATGGCTGCTTCTGTTGATGTGTGTGCATGATCATTTCTACCCTTTCATGGATGGTTGTGTGTATGTGTTAGCATCCCATTGCTTTGTCGTTTATTAATAAGTTTGGGTTTGGGCAACCAAAACGGCATGTTCGTGAGTATGTGTTGTTCAAGTGGAGATTAGGTGCTGGTGAGTTTAAGCGGCGTGATGGTTAGTAAATGTTGGTGTGACTCAGAAGATGAATGTATGTTGCTCAGTCAAAAGTTTGCATTGGTTAGTAGACGTGGTTTGAACATTGCATTTCCCCTTTGTAAATACTGATGCTCATTTAACACATGGACATGTTCAACATTATCCTTTCCCTTGAGGTCAGAATGTCATACTAATGTTAAACATATGGTTCATGTTAAATTGACGAGGGAGTGTTAGTTTTCAAACTAGAGGCGTAATGTTAGTTCCCATTGTCGCCCGAGCGTCATTGTTGTCGCCAGAGTGCTACTACTCCAATATGTATCAGTATGTCTAACTTAAAACTAACTACTTCAAATTCTCGTAAATATTCACTATATTTATGATGTACTATAACGTTGAAAACTTAGTGCGGCACACTTTTGGGTTGGCGAAAATTAAGAAATGTCCTTATTAAACTGTACCATAAAAAGCCTTTGATTCATATTTCAGCTTGATTGCGGCATGTTTTGCATGTTGATTCAGACAGTGCTAATTTTCGACGTTACTCTGGAAACATATCCTACTTTTTTGCTTAGTATGAAAGATCTGACTATTGATTGATATAATGGACCAAATGTATGCAACTTATGAATGGCAGTAATGACGAAATACGATGAACAAAAATGGATTAACAGCAGAAGGTGCATCAATGGTATTCCGCTTGTCCTCTTAAATTTATCCGTCAACAATGCGGTTATTTTATATTTCACACGGGTAATTTTGTAAGTATTTGTTTGATATCTAAGAACAGTTCGAAGCGCCATATACAAAGGAACTGTACAATAACTCAAAGCTAGAGTGAATTTTTAGTCTTAGAAGGTATGGGTGCGTTCAGCACAAGGAGGAGAAAGAGAGAGAGAGAGAGTAAACCGATTTCAGCGCCTAGTTATCTAAGTTTCTTGTTAGGCATTGTGGATTGAAAAAAAAGACATAGGAATCACTGAGATAGTAATGAGGCCAAATTGTTGACCCAATACCATCACATTTCAAAGTTCAAAATTTGTCTAATTTCTACCTGCTTTTAGCTACAAATACTGTCTAATCAATGAGATTCGAAGCCCTTTGCTTACTTCCAAAAACATTCTAAAATTTCGCTTTTTGGTATGGGCATAAGAAATATTGAAATGCTCATTTTGATCTTTTGATCTATTAAATATATTTAATTACTATTTGTATAACAACTATACTGCATTTGTCTGTATTACCATTTAAAAGAACATATACATCACTAATTTATTATTAAACCGGAATCAATGCATTTATATTTCCTTTTATAAATTACAATCATTCCTTCCTTTTCTCAATTAATGCATCTATTGTTTCAACCTGAAGAAAAACAAATGGCAGTGGAAAGGAATGTCCAGTCAGTTCATGTCATACGACTATAGTCAGCTTAAGATATTCGTTATCACTAACTGAGATGCAACTAAATGAGAAACGATTCATGTCATAAACTCAATCTACTTAACCTTGTTTTAGTAAGCTTCCATCTCTTGGACTTTCGTATCATTCAAAATTGTCTACACGCACTAAATATCATCACTTTTCACATGTAACGAATTTTTATATGGCTATATGCACAGAAAAATATAAATAATACCAAAATCAAAATCAGTGTATCGATCGATAACGGCGTTAACGTGAACAACACTCAATAGAAGGAAATTCTCTGAGTACATTATTTAGCATACTTTATATATTTTTGCCCACTGTCACAATAATCAAATCTCTTATTCTACCTAGATGCCGGTGGTCGAGAATTCTAACCCATTTACGAAGGAGTTGTTGTGTGCGGTCTATTTAATCCTTACAAAATATTTATAACTAAAAAATTTATACTCATTATTCCCACTTTGAAAACAAAGACATATGGACAGCGTTCGTTTGCATACCAGGGCCCAGCAACGTCGAATGAATTGCCCACTGAACTTAGACACAAAGACACAGTGATCCCATTCAAGAGTGATCTCAAAACTCACTTATTTCGACTGCAAGAACAAACTTAAAGCCTAATAATGTTTTTTACCTTAAATATTTTCAGCATGTTTTTTATATTTTCTAATTTCATGGTGTCTGTTTTTGTAATCATTTCATCATATATGTTTTTTTTATCTTATAGGTGTTGTCTAATATTGTAAAGCGCTTAGAGTTTCTAAAGATGAGGCGCTATACAAAGTTCTAATTATTATTATTATTATTATTATTATAACTGCATTCCCTCTGATGAAAAGGTACACTCTGAATGTGTCCATGGTGATGAATAGAGTTCCAACACCCTTTGAATGAAGTGACAGCAAGGGAACCATCTGACATATTCAACGTAGGCTGAATATTTATTTAACCATTCACAGATTTCGATTTTTTTCAAGCTTTACTCTGTCGACTTCGTCAGAGTACACAAATTCTACTGCAGCTAAAGCCTTGACAATAGGTCTGTCAAGATATTTTTAACCCTTTCCCAGCAAACGTGTTCGATCTAATGCCCAAATCACAATACCTCAGCAGGTCTTCTCTCAACTGTGATGTTTCATAATAACCACTGGCTGATTCCGGAACGATCGGTTTTACAATCTTTCTGTGGTGTGGTTTGTGGAAAGCATCTGAGAGATGGACAGGCTTGCTATACTATTGATGATAACTTGCAGAGTTTGGCACTTCCTTTTTATACTTGAGGTTAGCATTAATGTACATTATTGTAATTAGGACGTCGCACCCTTTTCTAGTATATGATGTTATATACCGTCTTCAATGAATTACTGAAGATTTGTAGTCGGCATTTTAAAGTCGCCAAGGATTGAATGATGCGTCTTCACATAGCGTTGTGCGCAGGTACAAATCCCATCAATGTTGGAGAGAGAATATGTATCCTTATCTTGGTTTGTCTCCAACACTGCTATACGGCTGTGTTAAAATATGTATATGTACTATATTAAATATTGTTCTAAATCTACCAAAATGCAAAATAATATTTAGACCTAAAATTTCTATATTTGGATACTAATCCAACCCAGATGGCTACTTTATATTGTTTACTGACCTGATCCTGGAACTTAAGGCCACTTTCATAAGAAATGAGCAATATAGAATATTTGGTATCAAGAAGATAATTTAAACTGATTATCATGCAGTACAGGTGCTTACAAAAGATAGAAAGTAGTCGTTGTCGTTTATAACAACTTTGGTAGGATATCTGAAGAAATATAGAAACGGTTTTAATAAAACACGTAGGTGGAAAGTTTAAATAACAAGAGGGTTTCTCGTCATAAAAGCAAAGTTCCATCCTTCAACATCCAGATGAAATACACCCGATAGCTGAACGCTGTTTGAGGAAGGAGGTGGGGCTGGTGGGTATGTTTGAAACTACATCAAGGCTTTACATGTGTCATTTATTTTAGAAGAAATGAAAACATCCAGCCAAATAAGATAAGGAGCTGCAGCATAAACATAGAAGAAGACCCTATTTAATGTACGAACTGAATAATATACCTTTGGTGAAGACAGATGATAATTTTAGTCCATAATTTATCTTTTGGAGGACAAATAATTGCGTCATGCCCTTTACTAAAATGTGAAAAAGTGCTAATAATTACA
>JAPYKE020000451.1:0-161830 GCA_028554795.2 Sinohyriopsis cumingii
TCATTTTTGTTTTGTACTTTGCAACAAGTCTAATATACACACACATTTCAAATAGTTTGTTCAATACGGGAGGTAAAATTACAGCTCTGTATTTGTAAGGGTTATGTTTACACTTTTGTCCTTCTTGATAGATTGCTACAATTTGCTGACTTTCCACTCAGATTGTACATATTAGTTCCGCGCCGAAAATATTTGTAATAATTTCTGTCAGTTTTAAACCCGTATCTTTTATGCTCGCACTCTATACCATATATCACTGGTGCTTCATCCCGCTTAAGTTGTATTATGGATGCTGCTATTTTTTAATGTAAAATTTGAAGTCTACACGGAGGCTTTCCGATCGGTTTCTTTATTCGTTGAAGGGCTAAGGAATAGAATGTTTCTTTGGGGTGCATAGGTTTTGAAATATTTGGCCAATACTGTTAGCTACCTCTTGTGCGTTGGATGCTGTTTCTCTATCAAATTTCAGTTCGAAAGATCTTTTAGAGATTTTGTTGTTTACAATAACATTTTCAAAAGTGTCTAATATCTAACTGCTCCTTCATCTATATTATAAAACACGCTTTCGTCGTACTCATTAATGGCTTGCTCTTTATTTTTTTACATTCTCTCTTGGCATCCTTGCATTGTTTGTAGTTGTAATCCATCTCCTTCTGAACTATATATCACTGTCATCTGTTTCATGAGCATCCTTTGAACAATTAGGCTTTGCTTGCAAAGAGATTGTCTTTCTAGAGATATTAGTTTCAAGATGGCCGTTATCGCTTAACCGGCATGAAGCAGCCGTTCCGCTTTTTGTGCCGTTTTCATGATATATGTGCTTGTTGCCTGTCTTCGTCTGCTTTATTGTGTTCATCATGTATTGACTGTTCAGTTCCTATGTGTTTCTTCATGTCCTTGTTTTGGAAACGAGAACCATTAGACTTGTTCTCAGCTGTCTTGCTCCACTGTTACAACTTCCTTTGTTTTCGAATACGTGATACTCGCCAGTCAACCCGTTTATGATATGATGGACCCTCATTAATAGCTTTAAATGACCACTCCTTGGCTCTCCACACTACATTGTGGTCTAGACTAAACGAACTGGGACTATATTCATCATTACCTAAATGTAAACAAAAACGTTATTTCAAAGGAGGCCGGCGTAGAACAGGAAGAAGAATTCCAATTATCTCCTTTATGCCATTTCCGGCTCAACAATTTAAAATTCGACCGTTAATTTAGATAACCTAATTAAAATCCCTATCGTCAACCTTTGTGTCAACTATCCAAGAGATTTAAATCTTCAATGCCCAATCAGCAGGACCACCGGAAAAGCACACATAAATAGTTAATTTTATCAACCACCAGAATATCGGCGTCTTTTTCCTGACAGAAACATGGTTATAAATATCAGTTGCGCGGATCTAACACCCACTGGTTACTCCATCAAGTCGTTCCCACGTAAATCTCGCGGAGGTGGAATTGCTGTCATTACAAAGAACTCCATGATCAAACGTCTTAACCACACCACAACATTCATTTGCGAACACACATTGTTTGAATTAGTCCAAACCACACTCACATTGGAGCAAAGGTCAGTCCAATTTTTGCTATCTATACCGCCCTCCTCCTAGTAGAAAAGACAAGCTGACTGAATCCCTCTTTTTGGAGCAGTTTCCGAATCTCCTGGAGAATGGAAATTCGATAGGAGGCAACCTGATTATTCTTGGGAATTTCAGCTTTCACTTTGACTGTACCGGAAACCCAAACACATCAAAAGTCATAGATTCCATTATTGTTTTCAACCTCTAACAGCCAGTTAACTATTTATGTGCGCTTTTCCCATAAACATGGCCACATTTAAGACTGGATTCTTCATAGACCTGATGATAACATTCTACGGTCCTCCCTGGTATCTCATGAACTTGCATCAGATCACCTCTGCATTACTTGCCATCTTGACGTATCAGTCCCTAACCCTCCACCTTTATCTGCTACTAAGAGAAACCTCCGTATGATAAATAGAACCAAACTAATGCATGACATCCAAGCAAACCTATCAACTTGCTTACCTCCTACAGCAGAACAATTCGATAACTGCCTGCGTTCATTGCTCAACAAACATGCCCCAGCTACCAAGTGCAGAGTATCAATTCAAAATTATTATCCATGGTATAACAGTGTTCGGGACCAGCATCGCACTGCTAAAAGAGACCGCCGTAAAGCTGAGAGGCTTTGGCTTTCCACCAGACTCACTATTCTTAATAAAATCTATGAAGCCGCTAAGAAGAATGTCACAAATATAGTCCATGCAGCGAAATCAACCCACTACACTACTAAGATCTTGGAAAGTTTCAGCTGCAAAGAGCTCTTCGAAATTATTAACAAGCTAATGTCAAAGGACAAAGGTACACAACTTCCAACTAGCTTCTCTCCAGTCGACCTTCCGGACATGTTTGCAAATTTCTTCCGTGACAAAGTACAAACCATTGGAGATAATATTGACACCACAATATTAATTGACTCGTCGTCACCATACAGTTGGGATACAGAGTTTGAGCGGCAACCATTAGCAGCATTTGAACCTGTCGCTATGGATTTCGTACGTACAATCCTGATGAAGAGTTCACCAAAGTCATGTGAACTTGATCCAATTCCAACATCACTGCTGTTTGAGTGCTTAGATTCAGTATTGGCTTCACTAACTGATGTTATTAATACCTCTCTCTCATCCGGGGAATTCCCATCATTTTTCAAGACTGCCATTGTAAAGCCTCTGCTGAAGAAACCAACACTCGCCAATAACGATTTAAAGAACTACCGCCCAGTTTCTAATCTCCCATTCATATCAAAAATCTTAGAAAAGGTTGTTCTATCCCAGCATGTATCTCATCTGAATTCAAACAGTCTTTTTCAGCAATGTACAATCTGCATATCGCCCTTGCCACAGTGCTGAAACTAATCTTCTTAAAGTAGTTAATGACATTCTCTCTGCTTTGGATAGCGGAAAGATTACAGTCCTCACCCTCCTTGATTTGTCTGCAGCATTTGACACAATAGACCATGATATATTACTTCACCGTCTCCAGCATGTATTTGGCATTCATGATACAGCCTTACTGTGGTTCAAGACCTATTTGGTCAACAGGACACAAATTGTGTCTGCATGGAAAACACTCCAGCCCAGTTGTGGTGTTCCACTTGGACCTGTTCTCTTCATTCTTTACACTCAGCCGTTCTCAAGTGTCATAGATCATCATCCAGTGCCTCACCAATTGTATGCTGATGACACCCAAATATACAAATCTAGCCACCCAACTGAAGTTGATGCTACCATCCAAGGTGTCGAGAGGTGCATTTCTGATGTCAGATCATGGATGACATGTCGCAGATGAATGATGATAAAACTGAGGCCACTGTGATCACAATACAAAGACTTTCTCATTTACATCCTGTACCTCAGACAATAAATATCAGCAATACCAACATTAAATATAATACAATCAGTACGAAACCTAGGAGTTACTCTGGACAGTACTCTCACATTACACCAACATGTCATGAACATATGGAAGGCTGCATATCTTGAGCTGGGACATATCAGTTCCATTCGCAAATATCTTTCAGTTGATGCCACCAAAACAATGTTGTGTTCATTAGTACTTTCAAGACTGGACTATTGTAGTTCAATTTTGTCTAGTTCATCTCAATATTTACTCCAGAAACTTCAGAAAGTTCAAAACACAGCTGCTCGGATCATACTTAGAGTACCACGATCAGAGCACACCTGCCCGCTGCTCTGTACCCTACACTGGCTATGCAATCGATCCAGAATCAAGCACAAAATTTGTTCTCTGTGCTACGTTTCACTGACGGACTCCAGTCCAACATAGCTATCCGACCTCACCCACGTGTACACACCAGCAAGATACTTACAATCCTCTTCTGACAATCGTATACTCATTATTCCCACTATGAAAACAAAGTCATATGGACAGGGTTCTTTTGCATACCAGCGCCCAGCAACGTGGAATGAATTGCCCACTGAACTTAGACACAAAGACACAGTGATCCCATTCAAGAGATCTCTTAAAACTCACTTATTTCGACTGCAAGAACAAACTTAAAGACATAATGTTTCCTACCTTAAATATTTTCAGCCTTTTTTTAATGTTTACTAATTTCATGGTGTTTGTTTTTGTAATCATATCATTATATATCTTTTTATGTTATAGGTGTTGTCTAATGTTGTAAAGCGTTTAGAGCTTCTAAAGATTAGGCGCTATACAAAGTCCATATTATTATTATTATTATTATTATTATTATTATTATTATTATTTATAGTGACCTCTTTCAAAAGAGTGTATTATTTAACCTTTCAGTCTCAAGATGGTAAGACTTCTTGTGTCAGCGGTGTGTCATTTCAAGGAGAGTATGGATATGTAGATTATAGATGTATAGAGTGAATTGAAAAACTGGGAGAGATAGGCTTTTATGTTGATCTGAACCCAAACTTGTATCCTGAATTGTAAAGATTTCGCACACTGAAACAAACGTTTGCCAACAAGACTATAGTCAAAAGATAATTTAAGAGGCCCCATTGTATAACTCAGTCCTTTGTTCAAATCTGTCTTCTTCAGGGCAGCTATGTTCTATGTGTCAATAAGGTCTGTACCATGAGCACCAAGAATTGGGAAGTTTTATTGGATCTCTTGAGTATTACATCGCCAAGGGAAAGATTATATTCAAACAGGGACTCTAGAAGAATGTCAATACATTCTTGGAAGCAATGAAGGTTGTCATCTGCAGGGAGATAAGCACTAAAATGCGAAAAGCGGACTTAAAAAATGTCAATCTAAGTTACCACAGCCTAGCTGTTTGAGATAATATGCAAGAATTTTCTTGTACTGTACTGACCACTCCTTTTGCGCCCTTATGTATTAAAAATCATACTCACTATTATCTACTTTAGTCTCACACAAACAATTCAAATAGACAGTTTTAGTGTTGCATTTTGCCAGGAGTGCACAAGGAATGTACTCATCGAATAAAACTGACTGCGTGTTTCAGGAAAGGCACAAAACTCCCTGTGCTGTACGGAGAAAGCAATTGTCATGCATTTATTGATGGGTGTGGGGACTATGAAGAACCACATAATTTTCAAGATCGACCAGCTACTTGCCGCTTGTTTCACTGTCCAGTTTCGACACACACTTCGCCCGAGACAATTATCCTACCAACAGTGTCATCTGAAACACTTACAGTGCCAATGACCTGTTCAGTTCCAGTGACGCAGATTCCATTCGACTATAGTTCAATAATCTTGCGCCAGCAACACAAGCAAGCCAAGATAGCGTCAGCCCCTGTGAGAGACTCATCGCCAGTCATAATGATTCAAATGTACTCTTTTTATGGCAAAGCCATTAAATATTACATATACTGCTACAACTGCTTCGGTGCCAAGAACATTTGGGGTTTAGCCTTCTAATATAGTTAATATTACTCTTCATCCTATAGACAGTTTTTCATAGAGTGCCAATTATTCTATACATCACCGCCATTTCGACCTAAACAAATCTAAGTACCAACAACATAAATCGTCTGATTAGCCAACAATTTCTAAAAATATTCCCTCCACCATCCCCACCAACTAAGAATTGCTTATCTTCACATATGCATCAACTAGGCCCTACTAGCCAAAACCGCAAAGCAGGTCTCAGACATTTTGGTTGTGATGTGGTGGCATCTCGAACAATGGAAGGCGTGCACTGTTTGATTCAAGTGCACATATTTCCTACAAACGTTCGTTTTCTAGATCGTGAAGGCTTAAATTTACTTCAACATCCTGTTTCTCAGATTTCGCAGTTGGCAGTGAGCATCATAGTGTCACATATTATGTCGAAATAAATTTACGAATAGGATGCATTCGTTGGTCTCATGTCTGGTATGTCGTACCAGTTTGATATCATATATCGATCCTCAGTATCGAATTTTCCATTACGTACAAAAGCCTAAATGTTTGAGATAATATTCAAGAATTGGCTTGTACCGTACTAACACCGCTTTTGCGACCATATGTATTATAGTCATACTCACTGTTATCTACTCTAGTGGGTTCTAATTACAATGAGATGACAAAAAACTGAGGAATGGAAAAGAGAGTTCAATAATAGGACAGAAATTAATATTAAATAACCATATTATTTCATGACTGCTTTCATTGTCATTGAGAATGCATACAAAGTTAGTGTTATATGTCTGAAAATGTTATTTTTTAAAAAATATTTTGTACTTTGCGTTCTACAGTGGTTTGTTGTTCACCATCTCAACTTTCTGAACGTAGAGTGTTCTTGGCATAGTGTAGCTTGTATAACCGTCGTTTGAGGTTTACAATGATTTTTCGGAATGGCTTAACTTGTGTTTAGATATATCAGTAACTACTAGTAAATTAGTTGCACAGAGTGCGCAGGACATTATGACCATTCTGTTCCAAGTAAATAAATCCATTATCAGGCATTAGAATAAGAAAAAAACAAAACTAGGCAAAGTTCACAACTTGCTTGCTTGTGAGTGAACAGCACATTATCAACATACTAACAAATCACTACCACTCAATATCATATTTGCTTATGTTTCGCATATTATGAGTGACAACGACCATGATCTACAATGTAATATTCTTTGCCATCGATATTGTAGTCATCATAGTTATTTTTGTAGCTTGTTTCACCGTATAAATGTGAGTTTCTGACATGATAGTTACTTTACCTATCTGAAGCAGGTACTGGAACATCCCTTTTAATTGAACACTTTCATGTGTAATATCTTGAACGAAGGCTGGGTTTTTCTCAAATGAAATCTGCATTTTCTACAATTGCAAGCTTATCGGTAGGAATAGTTATCTTTACAATGATGTTTTCTTTATTTTTTTTTATTTTTTTTTTTGTTCAAACCAAATTTTTGAAGTGGTATTTGTGAAGAATTCTGTATGTTCTTATACGTCTGGGATAAATTTCATTTGTTTCGTGCGGTCATTCCTGCAAAGAAAGGTATACATTCTCATTATAAAATAGTCTTTTACACAAGTTATTCTAAGGCGTATGACTTAATTCTGCAAAAAATTTCGTGTATCAATTTCAGGGACATTTCTGTTTGGGCCAATGGTCCACTTGAAATTGCTCTGTCTCTCTGATCTGTCTGTCTCCCTTGAAGATGACAATACAACTCTTGCTTTTATTGACTTTTAAGATCCGTGCAGAAAAGTGGGATAACAAGCATTGATTGCAAAACTGGAAGGTATTGTAAGTTCACAGGGTGATATCATCAAGAAGAAATTGATCTTACGGTTAACATATCATACCCGGTAGGGAAGCTTAGAAAGTGCACCGTCTTGACGGACACCTTACCTGATTGGTACAGGCTCAAATTTAGTGCCATTAATAGTCACAGTTCTATAGATATCATACAATATCAAACCTCTTCATTATGTCCAAAAATACAGCATACACTTGATTCTAATTTCAGTTAGTCAAGATCGCTTTGTTTTACGCTAGATTATGCCGTTTATGGAACTCCCTTTTGTAAGCCCCGTTGCTGAGTATTATGAAATTTAACATTTTTGTTTTGTACTTTGCAACAAGTCTAATATACACACACATTTCAAATAGTTTGTTCAATACGGGAGGTAAAATTACAGCTCTGTATTTGTAAGGGTTATGTTTACACTTTTGTCCTTCTTGATAGATTGCTACAATTTTGCTGACTTTCCACTCAGATTGTACATATTAGTTCCGCGCCGAAAATATTTGTAATAATTTCTGTCAGTTTTAAACCCGTATCTTTTATGCTCGCACTCTATACCATATATCACTGGTGCTTCATCCCGCTTAAGTTGTATTATGGATGCTGCTATTTTTTAATGTAAAATTTGAAGTCTACACGGAGGCTTTCCGATCGGTTCTTTATTCGTTGAAGGGCTAAGGAATAGAATGTTTCTTTGGGGTGCATAGGTTTTGAAATATTTGGCCAATACTGTTAGCTACCTCTTGTGCGTTGGATGCTGTTTCTCTATCAAATTTCAGTTCGAAAGATCTTTTAGAGATTTTGTTGTTTACAATAACATTTTCAAAAGTGTCTAATATCTAACTGCTCCTTCATCTATATTATAAAACACGCTTTCGTCGTACTCATTAATGGCTTGCTCTTTATTTTTTTACATTCTCTCTTGGCATCCTTGCATTGTTTGTAGTTGTAATCCATCTCCTTCTGAACTATATATCACTGTCATCTGTTTCATGAGCATCCTTTGAACAATTAGGCTTTGCTTGCAAAGAGATTGTCTTTCTAGAGATATTAGTTTCAAGATGGCCGTTATCGCTTAACCGGCATGAAGCAGCCGTTCCGCTTTTTGTGCCGTTTTCATGATATATGTGCTTGTTGCCTGTCTTCGTCTGCTTTATTGTGTTCATCATGTATTGACTGTTCAGTTCCTATGTGTTTCTTCATGTCCTTGTTTTGGAAACGAGAACCATTAGACTTGTTCTCAGCTGTCTTGCTCCACTGTTACAACTTCCTTTGTTTTCGAATACGTGATACTCGCCAGTCAACCCGTTTATGATATGATGGACCCTCATTAATAGCTTTAAATGACCACTCCTTGGCTCTCCACACTACATTGTGGTCTAGACTAAACGAACTGGGACTATATTCATCATTACCTAAATGTAAACAAAAACGTTATTTCAAAGGAGGCCGGCGTAGAACAGGAAGAAGAATTCCAATTATCTCCTTTATGCCATTTCCGGCTCAACAATTTAAAAATTCGACCGTTAATTTAGATAACCTAATTAAAATCCCTATCGTCAACCTTTGTGTCAACTATCCAAGAGATTTAAATCTTCAATGCCCAATCAGCAGGACCACCGGAAAAGCACACATAAATAGTTAATTTTATCAACCACCAGAATATCGGCGTCTTTTTCCTGACAGAAACATGGTTATAAATATCAGTTGCGCGGATCTAACACCCACTGGTTACTCCATCAAGTCGTTCCCACGTAAATCTCGCGGAGGTGGAATTGCTGTCATTACAAAGAACTCCATGATCAAACGTCTTAACCACACCACAACATTCATTTGCGAACACACATTGTTTGAATTAGTCCAAACCACACTCACATTGGAGCAAAGGTCAGTCCAATTTTGCTATCTATACCGCCCTCCTCCTAGTAGAAAAGACAAGCTGACTGAATCCCTCTTTTTGGAGCAGTTTCCGAATCTCCTGGAGAATGGAAATTCGATAGGAGGCAACCTGATTATTCTTGGGAATTTCAGCTTTCACTTTGACTGTACCGGAAACCCAAACACATCAAAAGTCATAGATTCCATTATTGTTTTCAACCTCTAACAGCCAGTTAACTATTTATGTGCGCTTTTCCCATAAACATGGCCACATTTAAGACTGGATTCTTCATAGACCTGATGATAACATTCTACGGTCCTCCCTGGTATCTCATGAACTTGCATCAGATCACCTCTGCATTACTTGCCATCTTGACGTATCAGTCCCTAACCCTCCACCTTTATCTGCTACTAAGAGAAACCTCCGTATGATAAATAGAACCAAACTAATGCATGACATCCAAGCAAACCTATCAACTTGCTTACCTCCTACAGCAGAACAATTCGATAACTGCCTGCGTTCATTGCTCAACAAACATGCCCCAGCTACCAAGTGCAGAGTATCAATTCAAAATTATTATCCATGGTATAACACTGTTCGGGACCAGCATCGCACTGCTAAAAGAGACCGCCGTAAAGCTGAGAGGCTTTGGCTTTCCACCAGACTCACTATTCTTAATAAAATCTATGAAGCCGCTAAGAAGAATGTCACAAATATAGTCCATGCAGCGAAATCAACCCACTACACTACTAAGATCTTGGAAAGTTTCAGCTGCAAAGAGCTCTTCGAAATTATTAACAAGCTAATGTCAAAGGACAAAGGTACACAACTTCCAACTAGCTTCTCTCCAGTCGACCTTCCGGACATGTTTGCAAATTTCTTCCGTGACAAAGTACAAACCATTGGAGATAATATTGACACCACAATATTAATTGACTCGTCGTCACCATACAGTTGGGATACAGAGTTTGAGCGGCAACCATTAGCAGCATTTGAACCTGTCGCTATGGATTTCGTACGTACAATCCTGATGAAGAGTTCACCAAAGTCATGTGAACTTGATCCAATTCCAACATCACTGCTGTTTGAGTGCTTAGATTCAGTATTGGCTTCACTAACTGATGTTATTAATACCTCTCTCTCATCCGGGGAATTCCCATCATTTTTCAAGACTGCCATTGTAAAGCCTCTGCTGAAGAAACCAACACTCGCCAATAACGATTTAAAGAACTACCGCCCAGTTTCTAATCTCCCATTCATATCAAAAATCTTAGAAAAGGTTGTTCTATCCCAGCATGTATCTCATCTGAATTCAAACAGTCTTTTTCAGCAATGTACAATCTGCATATCGCCCTTGCCACAGTGCTGAAACTAATCTTCTTAAAGTAGTTAATGACATTCTCTCTGCTTTGGATAGCGGAAAGATTACAGTCCTCACCCTCCTTGATTTGTCTGCAGCATTTGACACAATAGACCATGATATATTACTTCACCGTCTCCAGCATGTATTTGGCATTCATGATACAGCCTTACTGTGGTTCAAGACCTATTTGGTCAACAGGACACAAATTGTGTCTGCATGGAAAACACTCCAGCCCAGTTGTGGTGTTCCACTTGGACCTGTTCTCTTCATTCTTTACACTCAGCCGTTCTCAAGTGTCATAGATCATCATCCAGTGCCTCACCAATTGTATGCTGATGACACCCAAATATACAAATCTAGCCACCCAACTGAAGTTGATGCTACCATCCAAGGTGTCGAGAGGTGCATTTCTGATGTCAGATCATGGATGACATGTCGCAGATGAATGATGATAAAACTGAGGCCACTGTGATCACAATACAAAGACTTTCTCATTTACATCCTGTACCTCAGACAATAAATATCAGCAATACCAACATTAAATATAATACAATCAGTACGAAACCTAGGAGTTACTCTGGACAGTACTCTCACATTACACCAACATGTCATGAACATATGGAAGGCTGCATATCTTGAGCTGGGACATATCAGTTCCATTCGCAAATATCTTTCAGTTGATGCCACCAAAACAATGTTGTGTTCATTAGTACTTTCAAGACTGGACTATTGTAGTTCAATTTTGTCTAGTTCATCTCAATATTTACTCCAGAAACTTCAGAAAGTTCAAAACACAGCTGCTCGGATCATACTTAGAGTACCACGATCAGAGCACACCTGCCCGCTGCTCTGTACCCTACACTGGCTATGCAATCGATCCAGAATCAAGCACAAAATTTGTTCTCTGTGCTACGTTTCACTGACGGACTCCAGTCCAACATAGCTATCCGACCTCACCCACGTGTACACACCAGCAAGATACTTACAATCCTCTTCTGACAATCGTATACTCATTATTCCCACTATGAAAACAAAGTCATATGGACAGGGTTCTTTTGCATACCAGCGCCCAGCAACGTGGAATGAATTGCCCACTGAACTTAGACACAAAGACACAGTGATCCCATTCAAGAGATCTCTTAAAACTCACTTATTTCGACTGCAAGAACAAACTTAAAGACATAATGTTTCCTACCTTAAATATTTTCAGCCTTTTTTTAATGTTTACTAATTTCATGGTGTTTGTTTTTGTAATCATATCATTATATATCTTTTTATGTTATAGGTGTTGTCTAATGTTGTAAAGCGTTTAGAGCTTCTAAAGATTAGGCGCTATACAAAGTCCATATTATTATTATTATTATTATTATTATTATTATTATTATTATTATTATTTATAGTGACCTCTTTCAAAAGAGTGTATTATTTAACCTTTCAGTCTCAAGATGGTAAGACTTCTTGTGTCAGCGGTGTGTCATATCAAGGAGAGTATGGATATGTAGATTATAGATGTATAGAGTGAATTGAAAAACTGGGAGAGATAGGCTTTTATGTTGATCTGAACCCAAACTTGTATCCTGAATTGTAAAGATTTCGCACACTGAAACAAACGTTTGCCAACAAGACTATAGTCAAAAGATAATTTAAGAGGCCCCATTGTATAACTCAGTCCTTTGTTCAAATCTGTCTTCTTCAGGGCAGCTATGTTCTATGTGTCAATAAGGTCTGTACCATGAGCACCAAGAATTGGGAAGTTTTATTGGATCTCTTGAGTATTACATCGCCAAGGGAAAGATTATATTCAAACAGGGACTCTAGAAGAATGTCAATACATTCTTGGAAGCAATGAAGGTTGTCATCTGCAGGGAGATAAGCACTAAAATGCGAAAAGCGGACTTAAAAAATGTCAATCTAAGTTACCACAGCCTAGCTGTTTGAGATAATATGCAAGAATTTTCTTGTACTGTACTGACACTCCTTTTGCGCCCTTATGTATTAAAAATCATACTCACTATTATCTACTTTAGTCTCACACAAACAATTCAAATAGACAGTTTTAGTGTTGCATTTTGCCAGGAGTGCACAAGGAATGTACTCATCGAATAAAACTGACTGCGTGTTTCAGGAAAGGCACAAAACTCCCTGTGCTGTACGGAGAAAGCAATTGTCATGCATTTATTGATGGGTGTGGGGACTATGAAGAACCACATAATTTTCAAGATCGACCAGCTACTTGCCGCTTGTTTCACTGTCCAGTTTCGACACACACTTCGCCCGAGACAATTATCCTACCAACAGTGTCATCTGAAACACTTACAGTGCCAATGACCTGTTCAGTTCCAGTGACGCAGATTCCATTCGACTATAGTTCAATAATCTTGCGCCAGCAACACAAGCAAGCCAAGATAGCGTCAGCCCCTGTGAGAGACTCATCGCCAGTCATAATGATTCAAATGTACTCTTTTTATGGCAAAGCCATTAAATATTACATATACTGCTACAACTGCTTCGGTGCCAAGAACATTTGGGGTTTAGCCTTCTAATATAGTTAATATTACTCTTCATCCTATAGACAGTTTTTCATAGAGTGCCAATTATTCTATACATCACCGCCATTTCGACCTAAACAAATCTAAGTACCAACAATATAAATCGTCTGATTAGCCAACAATTTCTAAAAATATTCCCTCCACCATCCCCACCAACTAAGAATTGCTTATCTTCACATATGCATCAACTAGGCCCTACTAGCCAAAACCGCAAAGCAGGTCTCAGACATTTTGGTTGTGATGTGGTGGCATCTCGAACAATGGAAGGCGTGCACTGTTTGATTCAAGTGCACATATTTCCTACAAACGTTCGTTTTCTAGATCGTGAAGGCTTAAATTTACTTCAACATCCTGTTTCTCAGATTTCGCAGTTGGCAGTGAGCATCATAGTGTCACATATTATGTCGAAATAAATTTACGAATAGGATGCATTCGTTGGTCTCATGTCTGGTATGTCGTACCAGTTTGATATCATATATCGATCCTCAGTATCGAATTTTCCATTACGTACAAAAGCCTAAATGTTTGAGATAATATTCAAGAATTGGCTTGTACCGTACTAACACCGCTTTTGCGACCATATGTATTATAGTCATACTCACTGTTATCTACTCTAGTGGGTTCTAATTACAATGAGATGACAAAAAACTGAGGAATGGAAAAGAGAGTTCAATAATAGGACAGAAATTAATATTAAATAACCATATTATTTCATGACTGCTTTCATTGTCATTGAGAATGCATACAAAGTTAGTGTTATATGTCTGAAAATGTTATTTTTTAAAAAATATTTTGTACTTTGCGTTCTACAGTGGTTTGTTGTTCACCATCTCAACTTTCTGAACGTAGAGTGTTCTTGGCATAGTGTAGCTTGTATAACCGTCGTTTGAGGTTTACAATGATTTTTCGGAATGGCTTAACTTGTGTTTAGATATATCAGTAACTACTAGTAAATTAGTTGCACAGAGTGCGCAGGACATTATGACCATTCTGTTCCAAGTAAATAAATCCATTATCAGACATTAGAATAAGAAAAAAACAAAACTAGGCAAAGTTCACAACTTGCTTGCTTGTGAGTGAACAGCACATTATCAACATACTAACAAATCACTACCACTCAATATCATATTTGCTTATGTTTCGCATATTATGAGTGACAACGACCATGATCTACAATGTAATATTCTTTGCCATCGATATTGTAGTCATCATAGTTATTTTTGTAGCTTGTTTCACCGTATAAATGTGAGTTTCTGACATGATAGTTACTTTACCTATCTGAAGCAGGTACTGGAACATCCCTTTTAATTGAACACTTTCATGTGTAATATCTTGAACGAAGGCTGGGTTTTTCTCAAATGAAATCTGCATTTTCTACAATTGCAAGCTTATCGGTAGGAATAGTTATCTTTACAATGATGTTTTCTTTATTTTTTTTTATTTTTTTTTTTGTTCAAACCAAATTTTTGAAGTGGTATTTGTGAAGAATTCTGTATGTTCTTATACGTCTGGGATAAATTTCATTTGTTTCGTGCGGTCATTCCTGCAAAGAAAGGTATACATTCTCATTATAAAATAGTATTTTACACAAGTTATTCTAAGGCGTATGACTTAATTCTGCAAAAAATTTCGTGTATCAATTTCAGGGACATTTCTGTTTGGGCCAATGGTCCACTTGAAATTGCTCTGTCTCTCTGATCTGTCTGTCTCCCTTGAAGATGACAATACAACTCTTGCTTTTATTGACTTTTAAGATCCGTGCAGAAAAGTGGGATAACAAGCATTGATTGCAAAACTGGAAGGTATTGTAAGTTCACAGGGTGATATCATCAAGAAGAAATTGATCTTACGGTTAACATATCATACCCGGTAGGGAAGCTTAGAAAGTGCACCGTCTTGACGGACACCTTACCTGATTGGTACAGGCTCAAATTTAGTGCCATTAATAGTCACAGTTCTATAGATATCATACAATATCAAACCTCTTCATTATGTCCAAAAATACAGCATACACTTGATTCTAATTTCAGTTAGTCAAGATCGCTTTGTTTTACGCTAGATTATGCCGTTTATGGAACTCCCTTTTGTAAGCCCCGTTGCTGAGTATTATGAAATTTAACATTTTTGTTTTGTACTTTGCAACAAGTCTAATATACACACACATTTCAAATAGTTTGTTCAATACGGGAGGTAAAATTACAGCTCTGTATTTGTAAGGGTTATGTTTACACTTTTGTCCTTCTTGATAGATTGCTACAATTTTGCTGACTTTCCACTCAGATTGTACATATTAGTTCCGCGCCGAAAATATTTGTAATAATTTCTGTCAGTTTTAAACCCGTATCTTTTATGCTCGCACTCTATACCATATATCACTGGTGCTTCATCCCGCTTAAGTTGTATTATGGATGCTGCTATTTTTTAATGTAAAATTTGAAGTCTACACGGAGGCTTTCCGATCGGTTCTTTATTCGTTGAAGGGCTAAGGAATAGAATGTTTCTTTGGGGTGCATAGGTTTTGAAATATTTGGCCAATACTGTTAGCTACCTCTTGTGCGTTGGATGCTGTTTCTCTATCAAATTTCAGTTCGAAAGATCTTTTAGAGATTTTGTTGTTTACAATAACATTTTCAAAAGTGTCTAATATCTAACTGCTCCTTCATCTATATTATAAAACACGCTTTCGTCGTACTCATTAATGGCTTGCTCTTTATTTTTTTACATTCTCTCTTGGCATCCTTGCATTGTTTGTAGTTGTAATCCATCTCCTTCTGAACTATATATCACTGTCATCTGTTTCATGAGCATCCTTTGAACAATTAGGCTTTGCTTGCAAAGAGATTGTCTTTCTAGAGATATTAGTTTCAAGATGGCCGTTATCGCTTAACCGGCATGAAGCAGCCGTTCCGCTTTTTGTGCCGTTTTCATGATATATGTGCTTGTTGCCTGTCTTCGTCTGCTTTATTGTGTTCATCATGTATTGACTGTTCAGTTCCTATGTGTTTCTTCATGTCCTTGTTTTGGAAACGAGAACCATTAGACTTGTTCTCAGCTGTCTTGCTCCACTGTTACAACTTCCTTTGTTTTCGAATACGTGATACTCGCCAGTCAACCCGTTTATGATATGATGGACCCTCATTAATAGCTTTAAATGACCACTCCTTGGCTCTCCACACTACATTGTGGTCTAGACTAAACGAACTGGGACTATATTCATCATTACCTAAATGTAAACAAAAACGTTATTTCAAAGGAGGCCGGCGTAGAACAGGAAGAAGAATTCCAATTATCTCCTTTATGCCATTTCCGGCTCAACAATTTAAAAATTCGACCGTTAATTTAGATAACCTAATTAAAATCCCTATCGTCAACCTTTGTGTCAACTATCCAAGAGATTTAAATCTTCAATGCCCAATCAGCAGGACCACCGGAAAAGCACACATAAATAGTTAATTTTATCAACCACCAGAATATCGGCGTCTTTTTCCTGACAGAAACATGGTTATAAATATCAGTTGCGCGGATCTAACACCCACTGGTTACTCCATCAAGTCGTTCCCACGTAAATCTCGCGGAGGTGGAATTGCTATCATTACAAAGAACTCCATGATCAAACGTCTTAACCACACCACAACATTCATTTGCGAACACACATTGTTTGAATTAGTCCAAACCACACTCACATTGGAGCAAAGGTCAGTCCAATTTTGCTATCTATACCGCCCTCCTCCTAGTAGAAAAGACAAGCTGACTGAATCCCTCTTTTTGGAGCAGTTTCCGAATCTCCTGGAGAATGGAAATTCGATAGGAGGCAACCTGATTATTCTTGGGAATTTCAGCTTTCACTTTGACTGTACCGGAAACCCAAACACATCAAAAGTCATAGATTCCATTATTGTTTTCAACCTCTAACAGCCAGTTAACTATTTATGTGCGCTTTTCCCATAAACATGGCCACATTTAAGACTGGATTCTTCATAGACCTGATGATAACATTCTACGGTCCTCCCTGGTATCTCATGAACTTGCATCAGATCACCTCTGCATTACTTGCCATCTTGACGTATCAGTCCCTAACCCTCCACCTTTATCTGCTACTAAGAGAAACCTCCGTATGATAAATAGAACCAAACTAATGCATGACATCCAAGCAAACCTATCAACTTGCTTACCTCCTACAGCAGAACAATTCGATAACTGCCTGCGTTCATTGCTCAACAAACATGCCCCAGCTACCAAGTGCAGAGTATCAATTCAAAATTATTATCCATGGTATAACAGTGTTCGGGACCAGCATCGCACTGCTAAAAGAGACCGCCGTAAAGCTGAGAGGCTTTGGCTTTCCACCAGACTCACTATTCTTAATAAAATCTATGAAGCCGCTAAGAAGAATGTCACAAATATAGTCCATGCAGCGAAATCAACCCACTACACTACTAAGATCTTGGAAAGTTTCAGCTGCAAAGAGCTCTTCGAAATTATTAACAAGCTAATGTCAAAGGACAAAGGTACACAACTTCCAACTAGCTTCTCTCCAGTCGACCTTCCGGACATGTTTGCAAATTTCTTCCGTGACAAAGTACAAACCATTGGAGATAATATTGACACCACAATATTAATTGACTCGTCGTCACCATACAGTTGGGATACAGAGTTTGAGCGGCAACCATTAGCAGCATTTGAACCTGTCGCTATGGATTTCGTACGTACAATCCTGATGAAGAGTTCACCAAAGTCATGTGAACTTGATCCAATTCCAACATCACTGCTGTTTGAGTGCTTAGATTCAGTATTGGCTTCACTAACTGATGTTATTAATACCTCTCTCTCATCCGGGGAATTCCCATCATTTTTCAAGACTGCCATTGTAAAGCCTCTGCTGAAGAAACCAACACTCGCCAATAACGATTTAAAGAACTACCGCCCAGTTTCTAATCTCCCATTCATATCAAAAATCTTAGAAAAGGTTGTTCTATCCCAGCATGTATCTCATCTGAATTCAAACAGTCTTTTTCAGCAATGTACAATCTGCATATCGCCCTTGCCACAGTGCTGAAACTAATCTTCTTAAAGTAGTTAATGACATTCTCTCTGCTTTGGATAGCGGAAAGATTACAGTCCTCACCCTCCTTGATTTGTCTGCAGCATTTGACACAATAGACCATGATATATTACTTCACCGTCTCCAGCATGTATTTGGCATTCATGATACAGCCTTACTGTGGTTCAAGACCTATTTGGTCAACAGGACACAAATTGTGTCTGCATGGAAAACACTCCAGCCCAGTTGTGGTGTTCCACTTGGACCTGTTCTCTTCATTCTTTACACTCAGCCGTTCTCAAGTGTCATAGATCATCATCCAGTGCCTCACCAATTGTATGCTGATGACACCCAAATATACAAATCTAGCCACCCAACTGAAGTTGATGCTACCATCCAAGGTGTCGAGAGGTGCATTTCTGATGTCAGATCATGGATGACATGTCGCAGATGAATGATGATAAAACTGAGGCCACTGTGATCACAATACAAAGACTTTCTCATTTACATCCTGTACCTCAGACAATAAATATCAGCAATACCAACATTAAATATAATACAATCAGTACGAAACCTAGGAGTTACTCTGGACAGTACTCTCACATTACACCAACATGTCATGAACATATGGAAGGCTGCATATCTTGAGCTGGGACATATCAGTTCCATTCGCAAATATCTTTCAGTTGATGCCACCAAAACAATGTTGTGTTCATTAGTACTTTCAAGACTGGACTATTGTAGTTCAATTTTGTCTAGTTCATCTCAATATTTACTCCAGAAACTTCAGAAAGTTCAAAACACAGCTGCTCGGATCATACTTAGAGTACCACGATCAGAGCACACCTGCCCGCTGCTCTGTACCCTACACTGGCTATGCAATCGATCCAGAATCAAGCACAAAATTTGTTCTCTGTGCTACGTTTCACTGACGGACTCCAGTCCAACATAGCTATCCGACCTCACCCACGTGTACACACCAGCAAGATACTTACAATCCTCTTCTGACAATCGTATACTCATTATTCCCACTATGAAAACAAAGTCATATGGACAGGGTTCTTTTGCATACCAGCGCCCAGCAACGTGGAATGAATTGCCCACTGAACTTAGACACAAAGACACAGTGATCCCATTCAAGAGATCTCTTAAAACTCACTTATTTCGACTGCAAGAACAAACTTAAAGGCATAATGTTTCCTACCTTAAATATTTTCAGCCTTTTTTTAATGTTTACTAATTTCATGGTGTTTGTTTTTGTAATCATATCATTATATATCTTTTTATGTTATAGGTGTTGTCTAATGTTGTAAAGCGTTTAGAGCTTCTAAAGATTAGGCGCTATACAAAGTCCATATTATTATTATTATTATTATTATTATTATTATTATTATTTATAGTGACCTCTTTCAAAAGAGTGTATTATTTAACCTTTCAGTCTCAAGATGGTAAGACTTCTTGTGTCAGCGGTGTGTCATATCAAGGAGAGTATGGATATGTAGATTATAGATGTATAGAGTGAATTGAAAAACTGGGAGAGATAGGCTTTTATGTTGATCTGAACCCAAACTTGTATCCTGAATTGTAAAGATTTCGCACACTGAAACAAACGTTTGCCAACAAGACTATAGTCAAAAGATAATTTAAGAGGCCCCATTGTATAACTCAGTCCTTTGTTCAAATCTGTCTTCTTCAGGGCAGCTATGTTCTATGTGTCAATAAGGTCTGTACCATGAGCACCAAGAATTGGGAAGTTTTATTGGATCTCTTGAGTATTACATCGCCAAGGGAAAGATTATATTCAAACAGGGACTCTAGAAGAATGTCAATACATTCTTGGAAGCAATGAAGGTTGTCATCTGCAGGGAGATAAGCACTAAAATGCGAAAAGCGGACTTAAAAAATGTCAATCTAAGTTACCACAGCCTAGCTGTTTGAGATAATATGCAAGAATTTTCTTGTACTGTACTGACACTCCTTTTGCGCCCTTATGTATTAAAAATCATACTCACTATTATCTACTTTAGTCTCACACAAACAATTCAAATAGACAGTTTTAGTGTAGCATTTTGCCAGGAGTGCACAAGGAATGTACTCATCGAATAAAACTGACTGCGTGTTTCAGGAAAGGCACAAAACTCCCTGTGCTGTACGGAGAAAGCAATTGTCATGCATTTATTGATGGGTGTGGGGACTATGAAGAACCACATAATTTTCAAGATCGACCAACTACTTCCCGCTTGTTTCACTGTTCAAGTTTGACACACACTTCGCCCGAGACCATTATCCTACCAACACCAAGTGTTCAGACAACCGTGCCATCTGAAACACGTACAGTGCCAATGATCAGTTCAGTTCCAGTGACGCAGATTCCATTCGACAATAGTTCCACTAATCTTACTTCAGAAACGTCAGCAAGCCAAGATAGCGGCAGCCCCGATCAGAGACTCGTCGCCAGTCATAATGATTAAAATAGTACTATTTGTATGGCAACCCCATTAAATATTATATATACTGATCCGACTGCGTCGGTGTTGACCATTTAGGGTTTAGCCTTCTCATTTAGGTACTGTTACTCATAATCCTATAGACAGTTTTTCATAGAGTGCAAATTATCCTACACGTCACCGCCATTTCTTCCTGAACAAAACTAAGTACCAAAAACATAAATCGTATGCTGAGCCAAGAATGTATCCATATATTCCCTCCACCACTCCCACCAACTCAGAATTGCTTATCTTCACATATCCATCAACTAGGTCCTACTAGCCACAACCGCAAAGCAGCTCTCAGACATTTTGTTTGGGATGCGGCGGCCTTCGTTCATCTCGCACAATGGAAGGCGTGCACTGTTTGATTCAAGTGCACATATATTTCCTACAAAAGTTAGGTTTCTAGATCGTGTAGGCTTACCATCATTTCAACAACCTATTTCATAGATTTTAGGAGTTTGGCAGTGTGAGCACCATAGTGTCTCAGGTCATGTCGAACTAAATTTACAACTAGGATGCATTCGCTGGTCTCATTCATTCTGAATGTCGTCAAAGTTTAATATCATATATCGATCCTCAGTATCCAATTTTCGACTACGTACAAAGCCTAGATGTTTGAGATAATATTGAAGAATTTTATTGTACCGTACTGACACGATTGTGACCATATGTGTTAAAGTCATACGCACTATTATCTACTTTAGTCTGACACAACGCAATTAATTAAATTGACAGTTTTAGTGTATCATTTTATCTAGAGTGCACAAAGAATGATCTCACTGAATAATACCGACTTTGCTTTCTCTTATGGAAACGCACATCACTCCCGAGCTGTACGGAGAATACAAGTGTCATTGATGGGTGTGGAGAAAATAAAGCAGTGAGAAAATTCTAGCTCTGGCATTCGAGCCAGTGTAAGTCCACAAGACCGATCTTTCAGCCGATGTAGGGGCACGTTTAAGACGTGAGAACGGAGCGCAATGGTGGTATTGTGTTGAAAGAAAAGAATATTTATAAACTGAGGTCACGAATGGACGATACTTCGTGTCGAATACAAGTATTACAATGAGTTATGGATTAAAATTCGTTGTGTCACATACGGATCAGCTCTACGCGTAAAACAGGACATTAGTGAGTTCCAGTTTCACTGAGATGACAAATAAACTGAGCAATGGAAAAGAAAAATCAATAATTAGGACAGAAATTACTTTTTAATAACCTTATTATTTCATGACTGCTTTCATTGTCATTGAGACTGCATGCATTATTAGTGTCTTATATTTTTAAATGTTATATTATTTGTATACTTTGCTTTTTTCAGCTTATTTTTGGCTTCGTTCTTATAGTGGTTTGTTGTCCCCCCCGCTCCCCATCTCAACGTTTATTTCCTACAAAAGTTAGACTTCTAGATCGTGTAGGCTCATATTCACTTCAACATTCTATTTCTTAGATTTTCGGAGTTGGCAGTGAGCATCATGTTGTCCCAGGTCATGTCGAACTAAATTTACGAATAGGGTGCATTCGTTGGTCTCATTCATTATGTCTGTCGTACCAGTTTTATATAATATGTCGATCCCCAGTATCTTATTTTCGACTACGTACAAAGACGTCTTAGATCTCGATGGGCAGATACACTCGTTATAAATCTAATACACAGACCGACCGAGTTAGTGTGTGGTGTTCACACCATTGCTGTTCTCTCAAATACCATTTCATCAATGAGAAAATTTCCCAATTTAACAACTATCTTACTTGTACCTTCACATAGCTAGCTAAAAATTCTCAAATTATTCCCGCTCGTATAACCGTAGCAGTTTCAAACAGAATTTACATTCCAATAATCAATCTCAACTCCATCACTAAGGCATAAACTTGTCAAAAACGTATTGTCGTCTTCTGATGCACTTCATCCTCACGCCATATTTACCACTGCGGTTTATAATCATTCTGATTCCCATGTCATAGATCCGCAATGAAATTAGCCACAAGAAAGATTGGTTTTGGTTTAGTTTAAGTGTTATTTATATTTACAATGCTAAAGATATCAAATGTGGAGTTTGCCAGAAATTCTCAATAGAGCAAGCTTTATGAAAGTAAGGCTCTTTTGCTCTTCACTATCAAACACCTTCATTGTGTCAAAAAATGCGGCATAGACTTTTGATTCCAGGTTAGTGAAGTTAGCATTGCGTAAGATAAACTATGCCGTTTATGCAAGCCAGACTGTTTTGAAGCTCCGCTGCTGTGTATTTGAAACATTTAACATTTTTGTTTTGCGCTTTGTAATGAATCTAATATACACACATTTTTTAAATACTTTGTACAAAACGGCTGATAAAATTACAGCCTATAGTAGATAGAGACATTTTTACACTTCTTGTCCGCCTTTGTAGACTGTTACAATTATGCTTACCTTCAAGACAGATGGAAGATAAGTATTTAGTATCACACCGAATAGATTTGTAATAATTTCTATCAGTTGTTAGCTCGCGTATATGTTATGCTCGCACTGTATAGCATATATCCCCATTGTTTCACCGAGCTTAAGTTGTATTATGAATGCTTCTATTTAGTGACATGTAATATTTTCAGTCAAAACAGACACTTTAAAATGGGTTCCTTTGTTCGTTGCAAGGGTAGGAAATGGAGTATTTTCTGGGGTGCATAGATTATTGATATATCTGACATTATGTTAGCTGCCTATTGTGCATTGGATGTTGTTTCAAATTTCAATCCCAAACAGCTTTTTAAGTTTTTGTTGTTTAATATAACAGAAGTTTCTAATATCTAACAGCATATTCAACTATGTTATTAAACACTCTATCTTCGTACGTATTGATAGCTTGCCCTTGATGTTATTTTACATTCTCCCTTGCCAATCTTCCATTGATTGTAGGTTACATACCTTAGTCACCTGTGTCTCCCATCTTCAATCCATCTCCTTCTAAACTATATAGCCCTTTCATGTGCTTCATGAATGTCCTTTGACCAATAAGGTTTTAGTTGAATACGGATTGTCTTTCAAGAAGTTTTTGTTAGAGTGGCTTTTTTTCAAAAGAGTTTATTATTTAACTCTTCTATTTGTTTTGGCATCAACTGGATTGAATATAATCATTTATGTAATCTTTCGTCAATCTCTAGTTGGTAAGCCTTCTTGTGTCAGCTGTGTGCCATTCGAAGGAGAGTATGGACATGTATCTCTTCCAGTCGCTAGGTATTTCAATTCTCTCTATATATTAGAAAGAACTGAAATACCTTGTGACGGGAAGAGATAGGCTTTTATTGTGATCTAGCCCCAAATTTGTATCCTGATTTGTTAAGACCTGGCACACTGAAACAAATGTTTGCCAACAAGAATATCGTCAAAAGATAGTTTAAAGTGTCCAATATGTGTAACTCTGTCCTTTGTTCAAATTTGTCTTCTTCAGAGCCACTAAGTTATTTGTGTCAATAAAGTTTGTACCATGAGCACCAAGAATGGAAAATTTCATCGTATCTCATGCGTATTACATCGCCAAGTGAAGCATTATACTCAAACAGGGACTCCAGAATGTCAATACATTCTTGGAAGAAATGAATGTTGTGATCTGCAGGAAGATAAGCACCAAAATACGAAATGCGGAGTTTTGCCTAAAAGAGTTATTCTCAGGTCAGTTAGCACGATTCGGTCGTTACCACAACCTAGTTATTTGAGATAATAGGAATGACTTTTCTTGTATCGTACTCCCAGCGCTTTTTTGACCTCCTGTATTTATAGGTTACTGTATTTGTATGGGAAAATATCAACGAGATTTTCGGATGGAGATACTGCACGACCTTGGGAGCGCTGTATATCCATCCGACAAAACGAGTTCATATTTTTCCATACAAATGCAGTAGCCTTTTTATTATATGCTCATTTTCTTATTCTACTAAAGACATTATTATGTAAACAAAAATACACTACACGAAACAAAGTAACTGAATATATGCTGTATACCATACTAAATACACAAGCGCAGATTCATCATTATACAACAACACTATTATTAGTGCGCACTTGACTCCGCCAGGATAAATTTGAACTTTGTCGTGTGCCAGACAGAACTTTCGAAAGAAAATGAAATTTTGGTCTACTTAAAATTGAAATTTGGAGTCATGTCGTGAATGAATGTGCAGTAGAGCAACTTTTCTATTTGATCTGGAATGAATAGATTTTGGTATTTTTGTCGTTTCTGTGAAATTTCGTGATTATGGACTGGATTTATGTACCAATTCTACATGAAGTTCATTGGATTTCATTGGAGATAGAGCAGCGTCTTGACATCGGCAAGTGTGTTTCTGTTTTGCCATTGAATGTTTGAAATCATAATGTGGGACAAATATGAAGTCATTCAATTTCAATTATCAAATAGACGATATGAAATCTAAAGTTTATTTCATTTTGAGTACAGTCAAGAGGATGTAATTGCACTTGGAATATAGTCGAAATTACTGTACGATTTCGAAATGCGTTATCAAGCTTGAGATCCCACGACATGGCTCATGTAATTCGGATTTACAGAACTAAGAAAGTACATTTTGAGGAAATTCAGAATGTAAAACTGTAAGTATAGTTTTGTAATTCTTATTAGCAGCTAAAGAAAACAGTTTATGCCTTGTAACTTGCATGTTATTTGTAGGTACCCACCTATTTTATGACATCTAGCGTCTATCGCGAAAATCCGAAACATTGTATCATAAAAGCTAACACGGAATGTAGCAAAGCAGATGGTATGTGGCAGTCCACGAAACAGCTATCTTTTAGTTCATTCAGAAACAAATTTAATCAACCAAACGTAAAGCGTATGCTTACACGACTGTATATGATTTGTTTACAAAGTAGTTCCTAACACACTATTGGGCACACGTATCCTGGACATGAGTGCAATATGGAGGTATGCAATATCGTAGAATATTGAAAGATTCTGACAATGTATATCTCATGCGCATTACATCGCCAAGGAAATCATTATATACAAACGGGGACTCCAGAATCTCAATACCTTCATGGAAGAAATGAAGGTTGTCATCCCAAGGAAGATAAGAACTAAAATGCGAAAACCGGTTTAAGATTTGTTTAATTCTTTGTTTAGTTAGCACGATTCCGTTCTTACCAAAGCCAAGTTGTTTGAGATAATATGCATGAATTGTTTTGTACCGTACTGACACCGCTTTTGCGACCTTATGTATTAAAAAGTCATACTCACTATTATCTACTTTAGTCTCACACAAACCCATCCAATTAACAGTTTTAGTGTAGCATTTTGCCAGCAGTGCACAAGCAATGTGCTCACCGAATAAAACTGTTTGCGTGTTTTAGAAAACGCACAAAACTACCCGTGCTGTACGGAGAAAGCAATAGTCATGCATTTATTGATGGGTGTCGGGACTTTTAAGAACCACATAATTTTCAAGATCGACCAGCTACTTGCCGCTTGTTTCACTGTCCAGTTTCGACACACACTTCGCCCGAGACAATTATCCTACCAACAGTGTCATCTGAAACACTTACAGTGCCAATGACCTGTTCAGTTCCAGTGACGCAGATTCCATTCGACTATAGTTCAATAATCTTGCGCCAGCAACACAAGCAAGCCAAGATAGCGTCAGCCCCTGTGAGAGACTCATCGCCAGTCATAATGATTCAAATGTACTCTTTTTATGGCAAAGCCATTAAATATTACATATACTGCTACAACTGCTTCGGTGCCAAGAACATTTGGGGTTTAGCCTTCTAATATAGTTAATATTACTCTTCATCCTATAGACAGTTTTTCATAGAGTGCCAATTATTCTATACATCACCGCCATTTCGACCTAAACAAATCTAAGTACCAACAATATAAATCGTCTGATTAGCCAACAATTTCTAAAAATATTCCCTCCACCATCCCCACCAACTAAGAATTGCTTATCTTCACATATGCATCAACTAGGCCCTACTAGCCAAAACCGCAAAGCAGGTCTCAGACATTTTGGTTGTGATGTGGTGGCATCTCGAACAATGGAAGGCGTGCACTGTTTGATTCAAGTGCACATATTTCCTACAAACGTTCGTTTTCTAGATCGTGAAGGCTTAAATTTACTTCAACATCCTGTTTCTCAGATTTCGCAGTTGGCAGTGAGCATCATAGTGTCACATATTATGTCGAAATAAATTTACGAATAGGATGCATTCGTTGGTCTCATGTCTGGTATGTCGTACCAGTTTGATATCATATATCGATCCTCAGTATCGAATTTTCCATTACGTACAAAAGCCTAAATGTTTGAGATAATATTCAAGAATTGGCTTGTACCGTACTAACACCGCTTTTGCTACCATATGTATTATAGTCATACTCACTGTTATCTACTCTAGTGGGTTCTAATTACAATGAGATGACAAAAAACTGAGGAATGGAAAAGAGAGTTCAATAATAGGACAGAAATTAATATTAAATAACCATATTATTTCATGACTGCTTTCATTGTCATTGAGAATGCATACAAAGTTAGTGTTATATGTCTGAAAATGTTATTTTTTAAAAAATATTTTGTACTTTGCGTTCTACAGTGGTTTGTTGTTCACCATCTCAACTTTCTGAACGTAGAGTGTTCTTGGCATAGTGTAGCTTGTATAACCGTCGTTTGAGGTTTACAATGATTTTTCGGAATGGCTTAACTTGTGTTTAGATATATCAGTAACTACTAGTAAATTAGTTGCACAGAGTGCGCAGGACATTATGACCATTCTGTTCCAAGTAAATAAATCCATTATCAGGCATTAGAATAAGAAAAAAACAAAACTAGGCAAAGTTCACAACTTGCTTGCTTGTGAGTGAACAGCACATTATCAACATACTAACAAATCACTACCACTCAATATCATATTTGCTTATGTTTCGCATATTATGAGTGACAACGACCATGATCTACAATGTAATATTCTTTGCCATCGATATTGTAGTCATCATAGTTATTTTTGTAGCTTGTTTCACCGTATAAATGTGAGTTTCTGACATGATAGTTACTTTACCTATCTGAAGCAGGTACTGGAACATCCCTTTTAATTGAACACTTTCATGTGTAATATCTTGAACGAAGGCTGGGTTTTTCTCAAATGAAATCTGCATTTTCTACAATTGCAAGCTTATCGGTAGGAATAGTTATTTTTACAATGATGTTTTCTTTATTTTTTTTTATTTTTTTTTTTGTTCAAACCAAATTTTTGAAGTGGTATTTGTGAAGAATTCTGTATGTTCTTATACGTCTGGGATAAATTTCATTTGTTTCGTGCGGTCATTCCTGCAAAGAAAGGTATACATTCTCATTATAAAATAGTCTTTTACACAAGTTATTCTAAGGCGTATGACTTAATTCTGCAAAAAATTTCGTGTATCAATTTCAGGGACATTTCTGTTTGGGCCAATGGTCCACTTGAAATTGCTCTGTCTCTCTGATCTGTCTGTCTCCCTTGAAGATGACAATACAACTCTTGCTTTTATTGACTTTTAAGATCCGTGCAGAAAAGTGGGATAACAAGCATTGATTGCAAAACTGGAAGGTATTGTAAGTTCACAGGGTGATATCATCAAGAAGAAATTGATCTTACGGTTAACATATCATACCCGGTAGGGAAGCTTAGAAAGTGCACCGTCTTGACGGACACCTTACCTGATTGGTACAGGCTCAAATTTAGTGCCATTAATAGTCACAGTTCTATAGATATCATACAATATCAAACCTCTTCATTATGTCCAAAAATACAGCATACACTTGATTCTAATTTCAGTTAGTCAAGATCGCTTTGTTTTACGCTAGATTATGCCGTTTATGGAACTCCCTTTTGTAAGCCCCGTTGCTGAGTATTATGAAATTTAACATTTTTGTTTTGTACTTTGCAACAAGTCTAATATACACACACATTTCAAATAGTTTGTTCAATACGGGAGGTAAAATTACAGCTCTGTATTTGTAAGGGTTATGTTTACACTTTTGTCCTTCTTGATAGATTGCTACAATTTTGCTGACTTTCCACTCAGATTGTACATATTAGTTCCGCGCCGAAAATATTTGTAATAATTTCTGTCAGTTTTAAACCCGTATCTTTTATGCTCGCACTCTATACCATATATCACTGGTGCTTCATCCCGCTTAAGTTGTATTATGGATGCTGCTATTTTTTAATGTAAAATTTGAAGTCTACACGGAGGCTTTCCGATCGGTTCTTTATTCGTTGAAGGGCTAAGGAATAGAATGTTTCTTTGGGGTGCATAGGTTTTGAAATATTTGGCCAATACTGTTAGCTACCTCTTGTGCGTTGGATGCTGTTTCTCTATCAAATTTCAGTTCGAAAGATCTTTTAGAGATTTTGTTGTTTACAATAACATTTTCAAAAGTGTCTAATATCTAACTGCTCCTTCATCTATATTATAAAACACGCTTTCGTCGTACTCATTAATGGCTTGCTCTTTATTTTTTTACATTCTCTCTTGGCATCCTTGCATTGTTTGCAGTTGTAATCCATCTCCTTCTGAACTATATATCACTGTCATCTGTTTCATGAGCATCCTTTGAACAATTAGGCTTTGCTTGCAAAGAGATTGTCTTTCTAGAGATATTAGTTTCAAGATGGCCGTTATCGCTTAACCGGCATGAAGCAGCCGTTCCGCTTTTTGTGCCGTTTTCATGATATATGTGCTTGTTGCCTGTCTTCGTCTGCTTTATTGTGTTCATCATGTATTGACTGTTCAGTTCCTATGTGTTTCTTCATGTCCTTGTTTTGGAAACGAGAACCATTAGACTTGTTCTCAGCTGTCTTGCTCCACTGTTACAACTTCCTTTGTTTTCGAATACGTGATACTCGCCAGTCAACCCGTTTATGATATGATGGACCCTCATTAATAGCTTTAAATGACCACTCCTTGGCTCTCCACACTACATTGTGGTCTAGACTAAACGAACTGGGACTATATTCATCATTACCTAAATGTAAACAAAAACGTTATTTCAAAGGAGGCCGGCGTAGAACAGGAAGAAGAATTCCAATTATCTCCTTTATGCCATTTCCGGCTCAACAATTTAAAAATTCGACCGTTAATTTAGATAACCTAATTAAAATCCCTATCGTCAACCTTTGTGTCAACTATCCAAGAGATTTAAATCTTCAATGCCCAATCAGCAGGACCACCGGAAAAGCACACATAAATAGTTAATTTTATCAACCACCAGAATATCGGCGTCTTTTTCCTGACAGAAACATGGTTATAAATATCAGTTGCGCGGATCTAACACCCACTGGTTACTCCATCAAGTCGTTCCCACGTAAATCTCGCGGAGGTGGAATTGCTGTCATTACAAAGAACTCCATGATCAAACGTCTTAACCACACCACAACATTCATTTGCGAACACACATTGTTTGAATTAGTCCAAACCACACTTACATTGGAGCAAAGGTCAGTCCAATTTTGCTATCTATACCGCCCTCCTCCTAGTAGAAAAGACAAGCTGACTGAATCCCTCTTTTTGGAGCAGTTTCCGAATCTCCTGGAGAATGGAAATTCGATAGGAGGCAACCTGATTATTCTTGGGAATTTCAGCTTTCACTTTGACTGTACCGGAAACCCAAACACATCAAAAGTCATAGATTCCATTATTGTTTTCAACCTCTAACAGCCAGTTAACTATTTATGTGCGCTTTTCCCATAAACATGGCCACATTTAAGACTGGATTCTTCATAGACCTGATGATAACATTCTACGGTCCTCCCTGGTATCTCATGAACTTGCATCAGATCACCTCTGCATTACTTGCCATCTTGACGTATCAGTCCCTAACCCTCCACCTTTATCTGCTACTAAGAGAAACCTCCGTATGATAAATAGAACCAAACTAATGCATGACATCCAAGCAAACCTATCAACTTGCTTACCTCCTACAGCAGAACAATTCGATAACTGCCTGCGTTCATTGCTCAACAAACATGCCCCAGCTACCAAGTGCAGAGTATCAATTCAAAATTATTATCCATGGTATAACAGTGTTCGGGACCAGCATCGCACTGCTAAAAGAGACCGCCGTAAAGCTGAGAGGCTTTGGCTTTCCACCAGACTCACTATTCTTAATAAAATCTATGAAGCCGCTAAGAAGAATGTCACAAATATAGTCCATGCAGCGAAATCAACCCACTACACTACTAAGATCTTGGAAAGTTTCAGCTGCAAAGAGCTCTTCGAAATTATTAACAAGCTAATGTCAAAGGACAAAGGTACACAACTTCCAACTAGCTTCTCTCCAGTCGACCTTCCGGACATGTTTGCAAATTTCTTCCGTGACAAAGTACAAACCATTGGAGATAATATTGACACCACAATATTAATTGACTCGTCGTCACCATACAGTTGGGATACAGAGTTTGAGCGGCAACCATTAGCAGCATTTGAACCTGTCGCTATGGATTTCGTACGTACAATCCTGATGAAGAGTTCACCAAAGTCATGTGAACTTGATCCAATTCCAACATCACTGCTGTTTGAGTGCTTAGATTCAGTATTGGCTTCACTAACTGATGTTATTAATACCTCTCTCTCATCCGGGGAATTCCCATCATTTTTCAAGACTGCCATTGTAAAGCCTCTGCTGAAGAAACCAACACTCGCCAATAACGATTTAAAGAACTACCGCCCAGTTTCTAATCTCCCATTCATATCAAAAATCTTAGAAAAGGTTGTTCTATCCCAGCATGTATCTCATCTGAATTCAAACAGTCTTTTTCAGCAATGTACAATCTGCATATCGCCCTTGCCACAGTGCTGAAACTAATCTTCTTAAAGTAGTTAATGACATTCTCTCTGCTTTGGATAGCGGAAAGATTACAGTCCTCACCCTCCTTGATTTGTCTGCAGCATTTGACACAATAGACCATGATATATTACTTCACCGTCTCCAGCATGTATTTGGCATTCATGATACAGCCTTACTGTGGTTCAAGACCTATTTGGTCAACAGGACACAAATTGTGTCTGCATGGAAAACACTCCAGCCCAGTTGTGGTGTTCCACTTGGACCTGTTCTCTTCATTCTTTACACTCAGCCGTTCTCAAGTGTCATAGATCATCATCCAGTGCCTCACCAATTGTATGCTGATGACACCCAAATATACAAATCTAGCCACCCAACTGAAGTTGATGCTACCATCCAAGGTGTCGAGAGGTGCATTTCTGATGTCAGATCATGGATGACATGTCGCAGATGAATGATGATAAAACTGAGGCCACTGTGATCACAATACAAAGACTTTCTCATTTATATCCTGTACCTCAGACAATAAATATCAGCAATACCAACATTAAATATAATACAATCAGTACGAAACCTAGGAGTTACTCTGGACAGTACTCTCACATTACACCAACATGTCATGAACATATGGAAGGCTGCATATCTTGAGCTGGGACATATCAGTTCCATTCGCAAATATCTTTCAGTTGATGCCACCAAAACAATGTTGTGTTCATTAGTACTTTCAAGACTGGACTATTGTAGTTCAATTTTGTCTAGTTCATCTCAATATTTACTCCAGAAACTTCAGAAAGTTCAAAACACAGCTGCTCGGATCATACTTAGAGTACCACGATCAGAGCACACCTGCCCGCTGCTCTGTACCCTACACTGGCTATGCAATCGATCCAGAATCAAGCACAAAATTTGTTCTCTGTGCTACGTTTCACTGACGGACTCCAGTCCAACATAGCTATCCGACCTCACCCACGTGTACACACCAGCAAGATACTTACAATCCTCTTCTGACAATCGTATACTCATTATTCCCACTATGAAAACAAAGTCATATGGACAGGGTTCTTTTGCATACCAGCGCCCAGCAACGTGGAATGAATTGCCCACTGAACTTAGACACAAAGACACAGTGATCCCATTCAAGAGATCTCTTAAAACTCACTTATTTCGACTGCAAGAACAAACTTAAAGGCATAATGTTTCCTACCTTAAATATTTTCAGCCTTTTTTTAATGTTTACTAATTTCATGGTGTTTGTTTTTGTAATCATATCATTATATATCTTTTTATGTTATAGGTGTTGTCTAATGTTGTAAAGCGTTTAGAGCTTCTAAAGATTAGGCGCTATACAAAGTCCATATTATTATTATTATTATTATTATTATTATTATTTATAGTGACCTCTTTCAAAAGAGTGTATTATTTAACCTTTCAGTCTCAAGATGGTAAGACTTCTTGTGTCAGCGGTGTGTCATATCAAGGAGAGTATGGATATGTAGATTATAGATGTATAGAGTGAATTGAAAAACTGGGAGAGATAGGCTTTTATGTTGATCTGAACCCAAACTTGTATCCTGAATTGTAAAGATTTCGCACACTGAAACAAACGTTTGCCAACAAGACTATAGTCAAAAGATAATTTAAGAGGCCCCATTGTATAACTCAGTCCTTTGTTCAAATCTGTCTTCTTCAGGGCAGCTATGTTCTATGTGTCAATAAGGTCTGTACCATGAGCACCAAGAATTGGGAAGTTTTATTGGATCTCTTGAGTATTACATCGCCAAGGGAAAGATTATATTCAAACAGGGACTCTAGAAGAATGTCAATACATTCTTGGAAGCAATGAAGGTTGTCATCTGCAGGGAGATAAGCACTAAAATGCGAAAAGCGGACTTAAAAAATGTCAATCTAAGTTACCACAGCCTAGCTGTTTGAGATAATATGCAAGAATTTTCTTGTACTGTACTGACACTCCTTTTGCGCCCTTATGTATTAAAAATCATACTCACTATTATCTACTTTAGTCTCACACAAACAATTCAAATAGACAGTTTTAGTGTAGCATTTTGCCAGGAGTGCACAAGGAATGTACTCATCGAATAAAACTGACTGCGTGTTTCAGGAAAGGCACAAAACTCCCTGTGCTGTACGGAGAAAGCAATTGTCATGCATTTATTGATGGGTGTGGGGACTATGAAGAACCACATAATTTTCAAGATCGACCAACTACTTCCCGCTTGTTTCACTGTTCAAGTTTGACACACACTTCGCCCGAGACCATTATCCTACCAACACCAAGTGTTCAGACAACCGTGCCATCTGAAACACGTACAGTGCCAATGATCAGTTCAGTTCCAGTGACGCAGATTCCATTCGACAATAGTTCCACTAATCTTACTTCAGAAACGTCAGCAAGCCAAGATAGCGGCAGCCCCGATCAGAGACTCGTCGCCAGTCATAATGATTAAAATAGTACTATTTGTATGGCAACCCCATTAAATATTATATATACTGATCCGACTGCGTCGGTGTTGACCATTTAGGGTTTAGCCTTCTCATTTAGGTACTGTTACTCATAATCCTATAGACAGTTTTTCATAGAGTGCAAATTATCCTACACGTCACCGCCATTTCTTCCTGAACAAAACTAAGTACCAAAAACATAAATCGTATGCTGAGCCAACAATGTATCCATATATTCCCTCCACCACTCCCACCAACTCAGAATTGCTTATCTTCACATATCCATCAACTAGGTCCTACTAGCCACAACCGCAAAGCAGCTCTCAGACATTTTGTTTGGGATGCGGCGGCCTTCGTTCATCTCGCACAATGGAAGGCGTGCACTGTTTGATTCAAGTGCACATATATTTCCTACAAAAGTTAGGTTTCTAGATCGTGTAGGCTTACCATCATTTCAACAACCTATTTCATAGATTTTAGGAGTTTGGCAGTGTGAGCACCATAGTGTCTCAGGTCATGTCGAACTAAATTTACAACTAGGATGCATTCGCTGGTCTCATTCATTCTGAATGTCGTCAAAGTTTAATATCATATATCGATCCTCAGTATCCAATTTTCGACTACGTACAAAGCCTAGATGTTTGAGATAATATTGAAGAATTTTATTGTACCGTACTGACACGATTGTGACCATATGTGTTAAAGTCATACGCACTATTATCTACTTTAGTCTGACACAACGCAATTAATTAAATTGACAGTTTTAGTGTATCATTTTATCTAGAGTGCACAAAGAATGATCTCACTGAATAATACCGACTTTGCTTTCTCTTATGGAAACGCACATCACTCCCGAGCTGTACGGAGAATACAAGTGTCATTGATGGGTGTGGAGAAAATAAAGCAGTGAGAAAATTCTAGCTCTGGCATTCGAGCCAGTGTAAGTCCACAAGACCGATCTTTCAGCCGATGTAGGGGCACGTTTAAGACGTGAGAACGGAGCGCAATGGTGGTATTGTGTTGAAAGAAAAGAATATTTATAAACTGAGGTCACGAATGGACGATACTTCGTGTCGAATACAAGTATTACAATGAGTTATGGATTAAAATTCGTTGTGTCACATACGGATCAGCTCTACGCGTAAAACAGGACATTAGTGAGTTCCAGTTTCACTGAGATGACAAATAAACTGAGCAATGGAAAAGAAAAATCAATAATTAGGACAGAAATTACTTTTTAATAACCTTATTATTTCATGACTGCTTTCATTGTCATTGAGACTGCATGCATTATTAGTGTCTTATATTTTTAAATGTTATATTATTTGTATACTTTGCTTTTTTCAGCTTATTTTTGGCTTCGTTCTTATAGTGGTTTGTTGTCCCCCCCGCTCCCCATCTCAACGTTTATTTCCTACAAAAGTTAGACTTCTAGATCGTGTAGGCTCATATTCACTTCAACATTCTATTTCTTAGATTTTCGGAGTTGGCAGTGAGCATCATGTTGTCCCAGGTCATGTCGAACTAAATTTACGAATAGGGTGCATTCGTTGGTCTCATTCATTATGTCTGTCGTACCAGTTTTATATAATATGTCGATCCCCAGTATCTAATTTTCGACTACGTACAAAGACGTCTTAGATCTCGATGGGCAGATACACTCGTTATAAATCTAATACACAGACCGACCGAGTTAGTGTGTGGTGTTCACACCATTGCTGTTCTCTCAAATACCATTTCATCAATGAGAAAATTTCCCAATTTAACAACTATCTTACTTGTACCTTCACATAGCTAGCTAAAAATTCTCAAATTATTCCCGCTCGTATAACCGTAGCAGTTTCAAACAGAATTTACATTCCAATAATCAATCTCAACTCCATCACTAAGGCATAAACTTGTCAAAAACGTATTGTCGTCTTCTGATGCACTTCATCCTCACGCCATATTTACCACTGCGGTTTATAATCATTCTGATTCCCATGTCATAGATCCGCAATGAAATTAGCCACAAGAAAGATTGGTTTTGGTTTAGTTTAAGTGTTATTTATATTTACAATGCTAAAGATATCAAATGTGGAGTTTGCCAGAAATTCTCAATAGAGCAAGCTTTATGAAAGTAAGGCTCTTTTGCTCTTCACTATCAAACACCTTCATTGTGTCAAAAAATGCGGCATAGACGTTTGATTCCAGGTTAGTGAAGTTAGCATTGCGTAAGATAAACTATGCCGTTTATGCAAGCCAGACTGTTTTGAAGCTCCGCTGCTGTGTATTTGAAACATTTAACATTTTTGTTTTGCGCTTTGTAATGAATCTAATATACACACATTTTTTAAATACTTTGTACAAAACGGCTGATAAAATTACAGCCTATAGTAGATAGAGACATTTTTACACTTCTTGTCCGCCTTTGTAGACTGTTACAATTATGCTTACCTTCAAGACAGATGGAAGATAAGTATTTAGTATCACACCGAATAGATTTGTAATAATTTCTATCAGTTGTTAGCTCGCGTATATGTTATGCTCGCACTGTATAGCATATATCCCCATTGTTTCACCGAGCTTAAGTTGTATTATGAATGCTTCTATTTAGTGACATGTAATATTTTCAGTCAAAACAGACACTTTAAAATGGGTTCCTTTGTTCGTTGCAAGGGTAGGAAATGGAGTATTTTCTGGGGTGCATAGATTATTGATATATCTGACATTATGTTAGCTGCCTATTGTGCATTGGATGTTGTTTCAAATTTCAATCCCAAACAGCTTTTTAAGTTTTTGTTGTTTAATATAACAGAAGTTTCTAATATCTAACAGCATATTCAACTATGTTATTAAACACTCTATCTTCGTACGTATTGATAGCTTGCCCTTGATGTTATTTTACATTCTCCCTTGCCAATCTTCCATTGATTGTAGGTTACATACCTTAGTCACCTGTGTCTCCCATCTTCAATCCATCTCCTTCTAAACTATATAGCCCTTTCATGTGCTTCATGAATGTCCTTTGACCAATAAGGTTTTAGTTGAATACGGATTGTCTTTCAAGAAGTTTTTGTTAGAGTGGCTTTTTTTCAAAAGAGTTTATTATTTAACTCTTCTATTTGTTTTGGCATCAACTGGATTGAATATAATCATTTATGTAATCTTTCGTCAATCTCTAGTTGGTAAGCCTTCTTGTGTCAGCTGTGTGCCATTCGAAGGAGAGTATGGACATGTATCTCTTCCAGTCGCTAGGTATTTCAATTCTCTCTATATATTAGAAAGAACTGAAATACCTTGTGACGGGAAGAGATAGGCTTTTATTGTGATCTAGCCCCAAATTTGTATCCTGATTTGTTAAGACCTGGCACACTGAAACAAATGTTTGCCAACAAGAATATCGTCAAAAGATAGTTTAAAGTGTCCAATATGTGTAACTCTGTCCTTTGTTCAAATTTGTCTTCTTCAGAGCCACTAAGTTATTTGTGTCAATAAAGTTTGTACCATGAGCACCAAGAATGGAAAATTTCATCGTATCTCATGCGTATTACATCGCCAAGTGAAGCATTATACTCAAACAGGGACTCCAGAATGTCAATACATTCTTGGAAGAAATGAATGTTGTGATCTGCAGGAAGATAAGCACCAAAATACGAAATGCGGAGTTTTGCCTAAAAGAGTTATTCTCAGGTCAGTTAGCACGATTCGGTCGTTACCACAACCTAGTTATTTGAGATAATAGGAATGACTTTTCTTGTATCGTACTCCCAGCGCTTTTTTGACCTCCTGTATTTATAGGTTACTGTATTTGTATGGGAAAATATCAACGAGATTTTCGGATGGAGATACTGCACGACCTTGGGAGCGCTGTATATCCATCCGACAAAACGAGTTCATATTTTTCCATACAAATGCAGTAGCCTTTTTATTATATGCTCATTTTCTTATTCTACTAAAGACATTATTATGTAAACAAAAATACACTACACGAAACAAAGTAACTGAATATATGCTGTATACCATACTAAATACACAAGCGCAGATTCATCATTATACAACAACACTATTATTAGTGCGCACTTGACTCCGCCAGGATAAATTTGAACTTTGTCGTGTGCCAGACAGAACTTTCGAAAGAAAATGAAATTTTGGTCTACTTAAAATTGAAATTTGGAGTCATGTCGTGAATGAATGTGCAGTAGAGCAACTTTTCTATTTGATCTGGAATGAATAGATTTTGGTATTTTTGTCGTTTCTGTGAAATTTCGTGATTATGGACTGGATTTATGTACCAATTCTACATGAAGTTCATTGGATTTCATTGGAGATAGAGCAGCGTCTTGACATCGGCAAGTGTGTTTCTGTTTTGCCATTGAATGTTTGAAATCATAATGTGGGACAAATATGAAGTCATTCAATTTCAATTATCAAATAGACGATATGAAATCTAAAGTTTATTTCATTTTGAGTACAGTCAAGAGGATGTAATTGCACTTGGAATATAGTCGAAATTACTGTACGATTTCGAAATGCGTTATCAAGCTTGAGATCCCACGACATGGCTCATGTAATTCGGATTTACAGAACTAAGAAAGTACATTTTGAGGAAATTCAGAATGTAAAACTGTAAGTATAGTTTTGTAATTCTTATTAGCAGCTAAAGAAAACAGTTTATGCCTTGTAACTTGCATGTTATTTGTAGGTACCCACCTATTTTATGACATCTAGCGTCTATCGCGAAAATCCGAAACATTGTATCATAAAAGCTAACACGGAATGTAGCAAAGCAGATGGTATGTGGCAGTCCACGAAACAGCTATCTTTTAGTTCATTCAGAAACAAATTTAATCAACCAAACGTAAAGCGTATGCTTACACGACTGTATATGATTTGTTTACAAAGTAGTTCCTAACACACTATTGGGCACACGTATCCTGGACATGAGTGCAATATGGAGGTATGCAATATCGTAGAATATTGAAAGATTCTGACAATGTATATCTCATGCGCATTACATCGCCAAGGAAATCATTATATACAAACGGGGACTCCAGAATCTCAATACCTTCATGGAAGAAATGAAGGTTGTCATCCCAAGGAAGATAAGAACTAAAATGCGAAAACCGGTTTAAGATTTGTTTAATTCTTTGTTTAGTTAGCACGATTCCGTTCTTACCAAAGCCAAGTTGTTTGAGATAATATGCATGAATTGTTTTGTACCGTACTGACACCGCTTTTGCGACCTTATGTATTAAAAAGTCATACTCACTATTATCTACTTTAGTCTCACACAAACCCATCCAATTAACAGTTTTAGTGTAGCATTTTGCCAGCAGTGCACAAGCAATGTGCTCACCGAATAAAACTGTTTGCGTGTTTTAGAAAACGCACAAAACTACCCGTGCTGTACGGAGAAAGCAATAGTCATGCATTTATTGATGGGTGTCGGGACTTTTAAGAACCACATAATTTTCAAGATCGACCAGCTACTTGCCGCTTGTTTCACTGTCCAGTTTCGACACACACTTCGCCCGAGACAATTATCCTACCAACAGTGTCATCTGAAACACTTACAGTGCCAATGACCTGTTCAGTTCCAGTGACGCAGATTCCATTCGACTATAGTTCAATAATCTTGCGCCAGCAACACAAGCAAGCCAAGATAGCGTCAGCCCCTGTGAGAGACTCATCGCCAGTCATAATGATTCAAATGTACTCTTTTTATGGCAAAGCCATTAAATATTACATATACTGCTACAACTGCTTCGGTGCCAAGAACATTTGGGGTTTAGCCTTCTAATATAGTTAATATTACTCTTCATCCTATAGACAGTTTTTCATAGAGTGCCAATTATTCTATACATCACCGCCATTTCGACCTAAACAAATCTAAGTACCAACAATATAAATCGTCTGATTAGCCAACAATTTCTAAAAATATTCCCTCCACCATCCCCACCAACTAAGAATTGCTTATCTTCACATATGCATCAACTAGGCCCTACTAGCCAAAACCGCAAAGCAGGTCTCAGACATTTTGGTTGTGATGTGGTGGCATCTCGAACAATGGAAGGCGTGCACTGTTTGATTCAAGTGCACATATTTCCTACAAACGTTCGTTTTCTAGATCGTGAAGGCTTAAATTTACTTCAACATCCTGTTTCTCAGATTTCGCAGTTGGCAGTGAGCATCATAGTGTCACATATTATGTCGAAATAAATTTACGAATAGGATGCATTCGTTGGTCTCATGTCTGGTATGTCGTACCAGTTTGATATCATATATCGATCCTCAGTATCGAATTTTCCATTACGTACAAAAGCCTAAATGTTTGAGATAATATTCAAGAATTGGCTTGTACCGTACTAACACCGCTTTTGCTACCATATGTATTATAGTCATACTCACTGTTATCTACTCTAGTGGGTTCTAATTACAATGAGATGACAAAAAACTGAGGAATGGAAAAGAGAGTTCAATAATAGGACAGAAATTAATATTAAATAACCATATTATTTCATGACTGCTTTCATTGTCATTGAGAATGCATACAAAGTTAGTGTTATATGTCTGAAAATGTTATTTTTTAAAAAATATTTTGTACTTTGCGTTCTACAGTGGTTTGTTGTTCACCATCTCAACTTTCTGAACGTAGAGTGTTCTTGGCATAGTGTAGCTTGTATAACCGTCGTTTGAGGTTTACAATGATTTTTCGGAATGGCTTAACTTGTGTTTAGATATATCAGTAACTACTAGTAAATTAGTTGCACAGAGTGCGCAGGACATTATGACCATTCTGTTCCAAGTAAATAAATCCATTATCAGGCATTAGAATAAGAAAAAAACAAAACTAGGCAAAGTTCACAACTTGCTTGCTTGTGAGTGAACAGCACATTATCAACATACTAACAAATCACTACCACTCAATATCATATTTGCTTATGTTTCGCATATTATGAGTGACAACGACCATGATCTACAATGTAATATTCTTTGCCATCGATATTGTAGTCATCATAGTTATTTTTGTAGCTTGTTTCACCGTATAAATGTGAGTTTCTGACATGATAGTTACTTTACCTATCTGAAGCAGGTACTGGAACATCCCTTTTAATTGAACACTTTCATGTGTAATATCTTGAACGAAGGCTGGGTTTTTCTCAAATGAAATCTGCATTTTCTACAATTGCAAGCTTATCGGTAGGAATAGTTATTTTTACAATGATGTTTTCTTTATTTTTTTTTATTTTTTTTTTTGTTCAAACCAAATTTTTGAAGTGGTATTTGTGAAGAATTCTGTATGTTCTTATACGTCTGGGATAAATTTCATTTGTTTCGTGCGGTCATTCCTGCAAAGAAAGGTATACATTCTCATTATAAAATAGTCTTTTACACAAGTTATTCTAAGGCGTATGACTTAATTCTGCAAAAAATTTCGTGTATCAATTTCAGGGACATTTCTGTTTGGGCCAATGGTCCACTTGAAATTGCTCTGTCTCTCTGATCTGTCTGTCTCCCTTGAAGATGACAATACAACTCTTGCTTTTATTGACTTTTAAGATCCGTGCAGAAAAGTGGGATAACAAGCATTGATTGCAAAACTGGAAGGTATTGTAAGTTCACAGGGTGATATCATCAAGAAGAAATTGATCTTACGGTTAACATATCATACCCGGTAGGGAAGCTTAGAAAGTGCACCGTCTTGACGGACACCTTACCTGATTGGTACAGGCTCAAATTTAGTGCCATTAATAGTCACAGTTCTATAGATATCATACAATATCAAACCTCTTCATTATGTCCAAAAATACAGCATACACTTGATTCTAATTTCAGTTAGTCAAGATCGCTTTGTTTTACGCTAGATTATGCCGTTTATGGAACTCCCTTTTGTAAGCCCCGTTGCTGAGTATTATGAAATTTAACATTTTTGTTTTGTACTTTGCAACAAGTCTAATATACACACACATTTCAAATAGTTTGTTCAATACGGGAGGTAAAATTACAGCTCTGTATTTGTAAGGGTTATGTTTACACTTTTGTCCTTCTTGATAGATTGCTACAATTTTGCTGACTTTCCACTCAGATTGTACATATTAGTTCCGCGCCGAAAATATTTGTAATAATTTCTGTCAGTTTTAAACCCGTATCTTTTATGCTCGCACTCTATACCATATATCACTGGTGCTTCATCCCGCTTAAGTTGTATTATGGATGCTGCTATTTTTTAATGTAAAATTTGAAGTCTACACGGAGGCTTTCCGATCGGTTCTTTATTCGTTGAAGGGCTAAGGAATAGAATGTTTCTTTGGGGTGCATAGGTTTTGAAATATTTGGCCAATACTGTTAGCTACCTCTTGTGCGTTGGATGCTGTTTCTCTATCAAATTTCAGTTCGAAAGATCTTTTAGAGATTTTGTTGTTTACAATAACATTTTCAAAAGTGTCTAATATCTAACTGCTCCTTCATCTATATTATAAAACACGCTTTCGTCGTACTCATTAATGGCTTGCTCTTTATTTTTTTACATTCTCTCTTGGCATCCTTGCATTGTTTGTAGTTGTAATCCATCTCCTTCTGAACTATATATCACTGTCATCTGTTTCATGAGCATCCTTTGAACAATTAGGCTTTGCTTGCAAAGAGATTGTCTTTCTAGAGATATTAGTTTCAAGATGGCCGTTATCGCTTAACCGGCATGAAGCAGCCGTTCCGCTTTTTGTGCCGTTTTCATGATATATGTGCTTGTTGCCTGTCTTCGTCTGCTTTATTGTGTTCATCATGTATTGACTGTTCAGTTCCTATGTGTTTCTTCATGTCCTTGTTTTGGAAACGAGAACCATTAGACTTGTTCTCAGCTGTCTTGCTCCACTGTTACAACTTCCTTTGTTTTCGAATACGTGATACTCGCCAGTCAACCCGTTTATGATATGATGGACCCTCATTAATAGCTTTAAATGACCACTCCTTGGCTCTCCACACTACATTGTGGTCTAGACTAAACGAACTGGGACTATATTCATCATTACCTAAATGTAAACAAAAACGTTATTTCAAAGGAGGCCGGCGTAGAACAGGAAGAAGAATTCCAATTATCTCCTTTATGCCATTTCCGGCTCAACAATTTAAAAATTCGACCGTTAATTTAGATAACCTAATTAAAATCCCTATCGTCAACCTTTGTGTCAACTATCCAAGAGATTTAAATCTTCAATGCCCAATCAGCAGGACCACCGGAAAAGCACACATAAATAGTTAATTTTATCAACCACCAGAATATCGGCGTCTTTTTCCTGACAGAAACATGGTTATAAATATCAGTTGCGCGGATCTAACACCCACTGGTTACTCCATCAAGTCGTTCCCACGTAAATCTCGCGGAGGTGGAATTGCTGTCATTACAAAGAACTCCATGATCAAACGTCTTAACCACACCACAACATTCATTTGCGAACACACATTGTTTGAATTAGTCCAAACCACACTTACATTGGAGCAAAGGTCAGTCCAATTTTGCTATCTATACCGCCCTCCTCCTAGTAGAAAAGACAAGCTGACTGAATCCCTCTTTTTGGAGCAGTTTCCGAATCTCCTGGAGAATGGAAATTCGATAGGAGGCAACCTGATTATTCTTGGGAATTTCAGCTTTCACTTTGACTGTACCGGAAACCCAAACACATCAAAAGTCATAGATTCCATTATTGTTTTCAACCTCTAACAGCCAGTTAACTATTTATGTGCGCTTTTCCCATAAACATGGCCACATTTAAGACTGGATTCTTCATAGACCTGATGATAACATTCTACGGTCCTCCCTGGTATCTCATGAACTTGCATCAGATCACCTCTGCATTACTTGCCATCTTGACGTATCAGTCCCTAACCCTCCACCTTTATCTGCTACTAAGAGAAACCTCCGTATGATAAATAGAACCAAACTAATGCATGACATCCAAGCAAACCTATCAACTTGCTTACCTCCTACAGCAGAACAATTCGATAACTGCCTGCGTTCATTGCTCAACAAACATGCCCCAGCTACCAAGTGCAGAGTATCAATTCAAAATTATTATCCATGGTATAACAGTGTTCGGGACCAGCATCGCACTGCTAAAAGAGACCGCCGTAAAGCTGAGAGGCTTTGGCTTTCCACCAGACTCACTATTCTTAATAAAATCTATGAAGCCGCTAAGAAGAATGTCACAAATATAGTCCATGCAGCGAAATCAACCCACTACACTACTAAGATCTTGGAAAGTTTCAGCTGCAAAGAGCTCTTCGAAATTATTAACAAGCTAATGTCAAAGGACAAAGGTACACAACTTCCAACTAGCTTCTCTCCAGTCGACCTTCCGGACATGTTTGCAAATTTCTTCCGTGACAAAGTACAAACCATTGGAGATAATATTGACACCACAATATTAATTGACTCGTCGTCACCATACAGTTGGGATACAGAGTTTGAGCGGCAACCATTAGCAGCATTTGAACCTGTCGCTATGGATTTCGTACGTACAATCCTGATGAAGAGTTCACCAAAGTCATGTGAACTTGATCCAATTCCAACATCACTGCTGTTTGAGTGCTTAGATTCAGTATTGGCTTCACTAACTGATGTTATTAATACCTCTCTCTCATCCGGGGAATTCCCATCATTTTTCAAGACTGCCATTGTAAAGCCTCTGCTGAAGAAACCAACACTCGCCAATAACGATTTAAAGAACTACCGCCCAGTTTCTAATCTCCCATTCATATCAAAAATCTTAGAAAAGGTTGTTCTATCCCAGCATGTATCTCATCTGAATTCAAACAGTCTTTTTCAGCAATGTACAATCTGCATATCGCCCTTGCCACAGTGCTGAAACTAATCTTCTTAAAGTAGTTAATGACATTCTCTCTGCTTTGGATAGCGGAAAGATTACAGTCCTCACCCTCCTTGATTTGTCTGCAGCATTTGACACAATAGACCATGATATATTACTTCACCGTCTCCAGCATGTATTTGGCATTCATGATACAGCCTTACTGTGGTTCAAGACCTATTTGGTCAACAGGACACAAATTGTGTCTGCATGGAAAACACTCCAGCCCAGTTGTGGTGTTCCACTTGGACCTGTTCTCTTCATTCTTTACACTCAGCCGTTCTCAAGTGTCATAGATCATCATCCAGTGCCTCACCAATTGTATGCTGATGACACCCAAATATACAAATCTAGCCACCCAACTGAAGTTGATGCTACCATCCAAGGTGTCGAGAGGTGCATTTCTGATGTCAGATCATGGATGACATGTCGCAGATGAATGATGATAAAACTGAGGCCACTGTGATCACAATACAAAGACTTTCTCATTTACATCCTGTACCTCAGACAATAAATATCAGCAATACCAACATTAAATATAATACAATCAGTACGAAACCTAGGAGTTACTCTGGACAGTACTCTCACATTACACCAACATGTCATGAACATATGGAAGGCTGCATATCTTGAGCTGGGACATATCAGTTCCATTCGCAAATATCTTTCAGTTGATGCCACCAAAACAATGTTGTGTTCATTAGTACTTTCAAGACTGGACTATTGTAGTTCAATTTTGTCTAGTTCATCTCAATATTTACTCCAGAAACTTCAGAAAGTTCAAAACACAGCTGCTCGGATCATACTTAGAGTACCACGATCAGAGCACACCTGCCCGCTGCTCTGTACCCTACACTGGCTATGCAATCGATCCAGAATCAAGCACAAAATTTGTTCTCTGTGCTACGTTTCACTGACGGACTCCAGTCCAACATAGCTATCCGACCTCACCCACGTGTACACACCAGCAAGATACTTACAATCCTCTTCTGACAATCGTATACTCATTATTCCCACTATGAAAACAAAGTCATATGGACAGGGTTCTTTTGCATACCAGCGCCCAGCAACGTGGAATGAATTGCCCACTGAACTTAGACACAAAGACACAGTGATCCCATTCAAGAGATCTCTTAAAACTCACTTATTTCGACTGCAAGAACAAACTTAAAGACATAATGTTTCCTACCTTAAATATTTTCAGCCTTTTTTTAATGTTTACTAATTTCATGGTGTTTGTTTTTGTAATCATATCATTATATATCTTTTTATGTTATAGGTGTTGTCTAATGTTGTAAAGCGTTTAGAGCTTCTAAAGATTAGGCGCTATACAAAGTCCATATTATTATTATTATTATTATTATTATTATTATTATTATTATTATTTATAGTGACCTCTTTCAAAAGAGTGTATTATTTAACCTTTCAGTCTCAAGATGGTAAGACTTCTTGTGTCAGCGGTGTGTCATATCAAGGAGAGTATGGATATGTAGATTATAGATGTATAGAGTGAATTGAAAAACTGGGAGAGATAGGCTTTTATGTTGATCTGAACCCAAACTTGTATCCTGAATTGTAAAGATTTCGCACACTGAAACAAACGTTTGCCAACAAGACTATAGTCAAAAGATAATTTAAGAGGCCCCATTGTATAACTCAGTCCTTTGTTCAAATCTGTCTTCTTCAGGGCAGCTATGTTCTATGTGTCAATAAGGTCTGTACCATGAGCACCAAGAATTGGGAAGTTTTATTGGATCTCTTGAGTATTACATCGCCAAGGGAAAGATTATATTCAAACAGGGACTCTAGAAGAATGTCAATACATTCTTGGAAGCAATGAAGGTTGTCATCTGCAGGGAGATAAGCACTAAAATGCGAAAAGCGGACTTAAAAAATGTCAATCTAAGTTACCACAGCCTAGCTGTTTGAGATAATATGCAAGAATTTTCTTGTACTGTACTGACACTCCTTTTGCGCCCTTATGTATTAAAAATCATACTCACTATTATCTACTTTAGTCTCACACAAACAATTCAAATAGACAGTTTTAGTGTAGCATTTTGCCAGGAGTGCACAAGGAATGTACTCATCGAATAAAACTGACTGCGTGTTTCAGGAAAGGCACAAAACTCCCTGTGCTGTACGGAGAAAGCAATTGTCATGCATTTATTGATGGGTGTGGGGACTATGAAGAACCACATAATTTTCAAGATCGACCAACTACTTCCCGCTTGTTTCACTGTTCAAGTTTGACACACACTTCGCCCGAGACCATTATCCTACCAACACCAAGTGTTCAGACAACCGTGCCATCTGAAACACGTACAGTGCCAATGATCAGTTCAGTTCCAGTGACGCAGATTCCATTCGACAATAGTTCCACTAATCTTACTTCAGAAACGTCAGCAAGCCAAGATAGCGGCAGCCCCGATCAGAGACTCGTCGCCAGTCATAATGATTAAAATAGTACTATTTGTATGGCAACCCCATTAAATATTATATATACTGATCCGACTGCGTCGGTGTTGACCATTTAGGGTTTAGCCTTCTCATTTAGGTACTGTTACTCATAATCCTATAGACAGTTTTTCATAGAGTGCAAATTATCCTACACGTCACCGCCATTTCTTCCTGAACAAAACTAAGTACCAAAAACATAAATCGTATGCTGAGCCAACAATGTATCCATATATTCCCTCCACCACTCCCACCAACTCAGAATTGCTTATCTTCACATATCCATCAACTAGGTCCTACTAGCCACAACCGCAAAGCAGCTCTCAGACATTTTGTTTGGGATGCGGCGGCCTTCGTTCATCTCGCACAATGGAAGGCGTGCACTGTTTGATTCAAGTGCACATATATTTCCTACAAAAGTTAGGTTTCTAGATCGTGTAGGCTTACCATCATTTCAACAACCTATTTCATAGATTTTAGGAGTTTGGCAGTGTGAGCACCATAGTGTCTCAGGTCATGTCGAACTAAATTTACAACTAGGATGCATTCGCTGGTCTCATTCATTCTGAATGTCGTCAAAGTTTAATATCATATATCGATCCTCAGTATCCAATTTTCGACTACGTACAAAGCCTAGATGTTTGAGATAATATTGAAGAATTTTATTGTACCGTACTGACACGATTGTGACCATATGTGTTAAAGTCATACGCACTATTATCTACTTTAGTCTGACACAACGCAATTAATTAAATTGACAGTTTTAGTGTATCATTTTATCTAGAGTGCACAAAGAATGATCTCACTGAATAATACCGACTTTGCTTTCTCTTATGGAAACGCACATCACTCCCGAGCTGTACGGAGAATACAAGTGTCATTGATGGGTGTGGAGAAAATAAAGCAGTGAGAAAATTCTAGCTCTGGCATTCGAGCCAGTGTAAGTCCACAAGACCGATCTTTCAGCCGATGTAGGGGCACGTTTAAGACGTGAGAACGGAGCGCAATGGTGGTATTGTGTTGAAAGAAAAGAATATTTATAAACTGAGGTCACGAATGGACGATACTTCGTGTCGAATACAAGTATTACAATGAGTTATGGATTAAAATTCGTTGTGTCACATACGGATCAGCTCTACGCGTAAAACAGGACATTAGTGAGTTCCAGTTTCACTGAGATGACAAATAAACTGAGCAATGGAAAAGAAAAATCAATAATTAGGACAGAAATTACTTTTTAATAACCTTATTATTTCATGACTGCTTTCATTGTCATTGAGACTGCATGCATTATTAGTGTCTTATATTTTTAAATGTTATATTATTTGTATACTTTGCTTTTTTCAGCTTATTTTTGGCTTCGTTCTTATAGTGGTTTGTTGTCCCCCCCGCTCCCCATCTCAACGTTTATTTCCTACAAAAGTTAGACTTCTAGATCGTGTAGGCTCATATTCACTTCAACATTCTATTTCTTAGATTTTCGGAGTTGGCAGTGAGCATCATGTTGTCCCAGGTCATGTCGAACTAAATTTACGAATAGGGTGCATTCGTTGGTCTCATTCATTATGTCTGTCGTACCAGTTTTATATAATATGTCGATCCCCAGTATCTAATTTTCGACTACGTACAAAGACGTCTTAGATCTCGATGGGCAGATACACTCGTTATAAATCTAATACACAGACCGACCGAGTTAGTGTGTGGTGTTCACACCATTGCTGTTCTCTCAAATACCATTTCATCAATGAGAAAATTTCCCAATTTAACAACTATCTTACTTGTACCTTCACATAGCTAGCTAAAAATTCTCAAATTATTCCCGCTCGTATAACCGTAGCAGTTTCAAACAGAATTTACATTCCAATAATCAATCTCAACTCCATCACTAAGGCATAAACTTGTCAAAAACGTATTGTCGTCTTCTGATGCACTTCATCCTCACGCCATATTTACCACTGCGGTTTATAATCATTCTGATTCCCATGTCATAGATCCGCAATGAAATTAGCCACAAGAAAGATTGGTTTTGGTTTAGTTTAAGTGTTATTTATATTTACAATGCTAAAGATATCAAATGTGGAGTTTGCCAGAAATTCTCAATAGAGCAAGCTTTATGAAAGTAAGGCTCTTTTGCTCTTCACTATCAAACACCTTCATTGTGTCAAAAAATGCGGCATAGACTTTTGATTCCAGGTTAGTGAAGTTAGCATTGCGTAAGATAAACTATGCCGTTTATGCAAGCCAGACTGTTTTGAAGCTCCGCTGCTGTGTATTTGAAACATTTAACATTTTTGTTTTGCGCTTTGTAATGAATCTAATATACACACATTTTTTAAATACTTTGTACAAAACGGCTGATAAAATTACAGCCTATAGTAGATAGAGACATTTTTACACTTCTTGTCCGCCTTTGTAGACTGTTACAATTATGCTTACCTTCAAGACAGATGGAAGATAAGTATTTAGTATCACACCGAATAGATTTGTAATAATTTCTATCAGTTGTTAGCTCGCGTATATGTTATGCTCGCACTGTATAGCATATATCCCCATTGTTTCACCGAGCTTAAGTTGTATTATGAATGCTTCTATTTAGTGACATGTAATATTTTCAGTCAAAACAGACACTTTAAAATGGGTTCCTTTGTTCGTTGCAAGGGTAGGAAATGGAGTATTTTCTGGGGTGCATAGATTATTGATATATCTGACATTATGTTAGCTGCCTATTGTGCATTGGATGTTGTTTCAAATTTCAATCCCAAACAGCTTTTTAAGTTTTTGTTGTTTAATATAACAGAAGTTTCTAATATCTAACAGCATATTCAACTATGTTATTAAACACTCTATCTTCGTACGTATTGATAGCTTGCCCTTGATGTTATTTTACATTCTCCCTTGCCAATCTTCCATTGATTGTAGGTTACATACCTTAGTCACCTGTGTCTCCCATCTTCAATCCATCTCCTTCTAAACTATATAGCCCTTTCATGTGCTTCATGAATGTCCTTTGACCAATAAGGTTTTAGTTGAATACGGATTGTCTTTCAAGAAGTTTTTGTTAGAGTGGCTTTTTTTCAAAAGAGTTTATTATTTAACTCTTCTATTTGTTTTGGCATCAACTGGATTGAATATAATCATTTATGTAATCTTTCGTCAATCTCTAGTTGGTAAGCCTTCTTGTGTCAGCTGTGTGCCATTCGAAGGAGAGTATGGACATGTATCTCTTCCAGTCGCTAGGTATTTCAATTCTCTCTATATATTAGAAAGAACTGAAATACCTTGTGACGGGAAGAGATAGGCTTTTATTGTGATCTAGCCCCAAATTTGTATCCTGATTTGTTAAGACCTGGCACACTGAAACAAATGTTTGCCAACAAGAATATCGTCAAAAGATAGTTTAAAGTGTCCAATATGTGTAACTCTGTCCTTTGTTCAAATTTGTCTTCTTCAGAGCCACTAAGTTATTTGTGTCAATAAAGTTTGTACCATGAGCACCAAGAATGGAAAATTTCATCGTATCTCATGCGTATTACATCGCCAAGTGAAGCATTATACTCAAACAGGGACTCCAGAATGTCAATACATTCTTGGAAGAAATGAATGTTGTGATCTGCAGGAAGATAAGCACCAAAATACGAAATGCGGAGTTTTGCCTAAAAGAGTTATTCTCAGGTCAGTTAGCACGATTCGGTCGTTACCACAACCTAGTTATTTGAGATAATAGGAATGACTTTTCTTGTATCGTACTCCCAGCGCTTTTTTGACCTCCTGTATTTATAGGTTACTGTATTTGTATGGGAAAATATCAACGAGATTTTCGGATGGAGATACTGCACGACCTTGGGAGCGCTGTATATCCATCCGACAAAACGAGTTCATATTTTTCCATACAAATGCAGTAGCCTTTTTATTATATGCTCATTTTCTTATTCTACTAAAGACATTATTATGTAAACAAAAATACACTACACGAAACAAAGTAACTGAATATATGCTGTATACCATACTAAATACACAAGCGCAGATTCATCATTATACAACAACACTATTATTAGTGCGCACTTGACTCCGCCAGGATAAATTTGAACTTTGTCGTGTGCCAGACAGAACTTTCGAAAGAAAATGAAATTTTGGTCTACTTAAAATTGAAATTTGGAGTCATGTCGTGAATGAATGTGCAGTAGAGCAACTTTTCTATTTGATCTGGAATGAATAGATTTTGGTATTTTTGTCGTTTCTGTGAAATTTCGTGATTATGGACTGGATTTATGTACCAATTCTACATGAAGTTCATTGGATTTCATTGGAGATAGAGCAGCGTCTTGACATCGGCAAGTGTGTTTCTGTTTTGCCATTGAATGTTTGAAATCATAATGTGGGACAAATATGAAGTCATTCAATTTCAATTATCAAATAGACGATATGAAATCTAAAGTTTATTTCATTTTGAGTACAGTCAAGAGGATGTAATTGCACTTGGAATATAGTCGAAATTACTGTACGATTTCGAAATGCGTTATCAAGCTTGAGATCCCACGACATGGCTCATGTAATTCGGATTTACAGAACTAAGAAAGTACATTTTGAGGAAATTCAGAATGTAAAACTGTAAGTATAGTTTTGTAATTCTTATTAGCAGCTAAAGAAAACAGTTTATGCCTTGTAACTTGCATGTTATTTGTAGGTACCCACCTATTTTATGACATCTAGCGTCTATCGCGAAAATCCGAAACATTGTATCATAAAAGCTAACACGGAATGTAGCAAAGCAGATGGTATGTGGTAGTCCACGAAACAGCTATCTTTTAGTTCATTCAGAAACAAATTTAATCAACCAAACGTAAAGCGTATGCTTACACGACTGTATATGATTTGTTTACAAAGTAGTTCCTAACACACTATTGGGCACACGTATCCTGGACATGAGTGCAATATGGAGGTATGCAATATCGTAGAATATTGAAAGATTCTGACAATGTATATCTCATGCGCATTACATCGCCAAGGAAATCATTATATACAAACGGGGACTCCAGAATCTCAATACCTTCATGGAAGAAATGAAGGTTGTCATCCCAAGGAAGATAAGAACTAAAATGCGAAAACCGGTTTAAGATTTGTTTAATTCTTTGTTTAGTTAGCACGATTCCGTTCTTACCAAAGCCAAGTTGTTTGAGATAATATGCATGAATTGTTTTGTACCGTACTGACACCGCTTTTGCGACCTTATGTATTAAAAAGTCATACTCACTATTATCTACTTTAGTCTCACACAAACCCATCCAATTAACAGTTTTAGTGTAGCATTTTGCCAGCAGTGCACAAGCAATGTGCTCACCGAATAAAACTGTTTGCGTGTTTTAGAAAACGCACAAAACTACCCGTGCTGTACGGAGAAAGCAATAGTCATGCATTTATTGATGGGTGTCGGGACTTTTAAGAACCACATAATTTTCAAGATCGACCAGCTACTTGCCGCTTGTTTCACTGTCCAGTTTCGACACACACTTCGCCCGAGACAATTATCCTACCAACAGTGTCATCTGAAACACTTACAGTGCCAATGACCTGTTCAGTTCCAGTGACGCAGATTCCATTCGACTATAGTTCAATAATCTTGCGCCAGCAACACAAGCAAGCCAAGATAGCGTCAGCCCCTGTGAGAGACTCATCGCCAGTCATAATGATTCAAATGTACTCTTTTTATGGCAAAGCCATTAAATATTACATATACTGCTACAACTGCTTCGGTGCCAAGAACATTTGGGGTTTAGCCTTCTAATATAGTTAATATTACTCTTCATCCTATAGACAGTTTTTCATAGAGTGCCAATTATTCTATACATCACCGCCATTTCGACCTAAACAAATCTAAGTACCAACAATATAAATCGTCTGATTAGCCAACAATTTCTAAAAATATTCCCTCCACCATCCCCACCAACTAAGAATTGCTTATCTTCACATATGCATCAACTAGGCCCTACTAGCCAAAACCGCAAAGCAGGTCTCAGACATTTTGGTTGTGATGTGGTGGCATCTCGAACAATAGAAGGCGTGCACTGTTTGATTCAAGTGCACATATTTCCTACAAACGTTCGTTTTCTAGATCGTGAAGGCTTAAATTTACTTCAACATCCTGTTTCTCAGATTTCGCAGTTGGCAGTGAGCATCATAGTGTCACATATTATGTCGAAATAAATTTACGAATAGGATGCATTCGTTGGTCTCATGTCTGGTATGTCGTACCAGTTTGATATCATATATCGATCCTCAGTATCGAATTTTCCATTACGTACAAAAGCCTAAATGTTTGAGATAATATTCAAGAATTGGCTTGTACCGTACTAACACCGCTTTTGCGACCATATGTATTATAGTCATACTCACTGTTATCTACTCTAGTGGGTTCTAATTACAATGAGATGACAAAAAACTGAGGAATGGAAAAGAGAGTTCAATAATAGGACAGAAATTAATATTAAATAACCATATTATTTCATGACTGCTTTCATTGTCATTGAGAATGCATACAAAGTTAGTGTTATATGTCTGAAAATGTTATTTTTTAAAAAATATTTTGTACTTTGCGTTCTACAGTGGTTTGTTGTTCACCATCTCAACTTTCTGAACGTAGAGTGTTCTTGGCATAGTGTAGCTTGTATAACCGTCGTTTGAGGTTTACAATGATTTTTCGGAATGGCTTAACTTGTGTTTAGATATATCAGTAACTACTAGTAAATTAGTTGCACAGAGTGCGCAGGACATTATGACCATTCTGTTCCAAGTAAATAAATCCATTATCAGGCATTAGAATAAGAAAAAAACAAAACTAGGCAAAGTTCACAACTTGCTTGCTTGTGAGTGAACAGCACATTATCAACATACTAACAAATCACTACCACTCAATATCATATTTGCTTATGTTTCGCATATTATGAGTGACAACGACCATGATCTACAATGTAATATTCTTTGCCATCGATATTGTAGTCATCATAGTTATTTTTGTAGCTTGTTTCACCGTATAAATGTGAGTTTCTGACATGATAGTTACTTTACCTATCTGAAGCAGGTACTGGAACATCCCTTTTAATTGAACACTTTCATGTGTAATATCTTGAACGAAGGCTGGGTTTTTCTCAAATGAAATCTGCATTTTCTACAATTGCAAGCTTATCGGTAGGAATAGTTATCTTTACAATGATGTTTTCTTTATTTTTTTTTATTTTTTTTTTTGTTCAAACCAAATTTTTGAAGTGGTATTTGTGAAGAATTCTGTATGTTCTTATACGTCTGGGATAAATTTCATTTGTTTCGTGCGGTCATTCCTGCAAAGAAAGGTATACATTCTCATTATAAAATAGTCTTTTACACAAGTTATTCTAAGGCGTATGACTTAATTCTGCAAAAAATTTCGTGTATCAATTTCAGGGACATTTCTGTTTGGGCCAATGGTCCACTTGAAATTGCTCTGTCTCTCTGATCTGTCTGTCTCCCTTGAAGATGACAATACAACTCTTGCTTTTATTGACTTTTAAGATCCGTGCAGAAAAGTGGGATAACAAGCATTGATTGCAAAACTGGAAGGTATTGTAAGTTCACAGGGTGATATCATCAAGAAGAAATTGATCTTACGGTTAACATATCATACCCGGTAGGGAAGCTTAGAAAGTGCACCGTCTTGACGGACACCTTACCTGATTGGTACAGGCTCAAATTTAGTGCCATTAATAGTCACAGTTCTATAGATATCATACAATATCAAACCTCTTCATTATGTCCAAAAATACAGCATACACTTGATTCTAATTTCAGTTAGTCAAGATCGCTTTGTTTTACGCTAGATTATGCCGTTTATGGAACTCCCTTTTGTAAGCCCCGTTGCTGAGTATTATGAAATTTAACATTTTTGTTTTGTACTTTGCAACAAGTCTAATATACACACACATTTCAAATAGTTTGTTCAATACGGGAGGTAAAATTACAGCTCTGTATTTGTAAGGGTTATGTTTACACTTTTGTCCTTCTTGATAGATTGCTACAATTTTGCTGACTTTCCACTCAGATTGTACATATTAGTTCCGCGCCGAAAATATTTGTAATAATTTCTGTCAGTTTTAAACCCGTATCTTTTATGCTCGCACTCTATACCATATATCACTGGTGCTTCATCCCGCTTAAGTTGTATTATGGATGCTGCTATTTTTTAATGTAAAATTTGAAGTCTACACGGAGGCTTTCCGATCGGTTCTTTATTCGTTGAAGGGCTAAGGAATAGAATGTTTCTTTGGGGTGCATAGGTTTTGAAATATTTGGCCAATACTGTTAGCTACCTCTTGTGCGTTGGATGCTGTTTCTCTATCAAATTTCAGTTCGAAAGATCTTTTAGAGATTTTGTTGTTTACAATAACATTTTCAAAAGTGTCTAATATCTAACTGCTCCTTCATCTATATTATAAAACACGCTTTCGTCGTACTCATTAATGGCTTGCTCTTTATTTTTTTACATTCTCTCTTGGCATCCTTGCATTGTTTGTAGTTGTAATCCATCTCCTTCTGAACTATATATCACTGTCATCTGTTTCATGAGCATCCTTTGAACAATTAGGCTTTGCTTGCAAAGAGATTGTCTTTCTAGAGATATTAGTTTCAAGATGGCCGTTATCGCTTAACCGGCATGAAGCAGCCGTTCCGCTTTTTGTGCCGTTTTCATGATATATGTGCTTGTTGCCTGTCTTCGTCTGCTTTATTGTGTTCATCATGTATTGACTGTTCAGTTCCTATGTGTTTCTTCATGTCCTTGTTTTGGAAACGAGAACCATTAGACTTGTTCTCAGCTGTCTTGCTCCACTGTTACAACTTCCTTTGTTTTCGAATACGTGATACTCGCCAGTCAACCCGTTTATGATATGATGGACCCTCATTAATAGCTTTAAATGACCACTCCTTGGCTCTCCACACTACATTGTGGTCTAGACTAAACGAACTGGGACTATATTCATCATTACCTAAATGTAAACAAAAACGTTATTTCAAAGGAGGCCGGCGTAGAACAGGAAGAAGAATTCCAATTATCTCCTTTATGCCATTTCCGGCTCAACAATTTAAAAATTCGACCGTTAATTTAGATAACCTAATTAAAATCCCTATCGTCAACCTTTGTGTCAACTATCCAAGACATTTAAATCTTCAATGCCCAATCAGCAGGACCACCGGAAAAGCACACATAAATAGTTAATTTTATCAACCACCAGAATATCGGCGTCTTTTTCCTGACAGAAACATGGTTATAAATATCAGTTGCGCGGATCTAACACCCACTGGTTACTCCATCAAGTCGTTCCCACGTAAATCTCGCGGAGGTGGAATTGCTGTCATTACAAAGAACTCCATGATCAAACGTCTTAACCACACCACAACATTCATTTGCGAACACACATTGTTTGAATTAGTCCAAACCACACTTACATTGGAGCAAAGGTCAGTCCAATTTTGCTATCTATACCGCCCTCCTCCTAGTAGAAAAGACAAGCTGACTGAATCCCTCTTTTTGGAGCAGTTTCCGAATCTCCTGGAGAATGGAAATTCGATAGGAGGCAACCTGATTATTCTTGGGAATTTCAGCTTTCACTTTGACTGTACCGGAAACCCAAACACATCAAAAGTCATAGATTCCATTATTGTTTTCACCCTCTAACAGCCAGTTAACTATTTATGTGCGCTTTTCCCATAAACATGGCCACATTTAAGACTGGATTCTTCATAGACCTGATGATAACATTCTACGGTCCTCCCTGGTATCTCATGAACTTGCATCAGATCACCTCTGCATTACTTGCCATCTTGACGTATCAGTCCCTAACCATCCACCTTTATCTGCTACTAAGAGAAACCTCCGTATGATAAATAGAACCAAACTAATGCATGACATCCAAGCAAACCTATCAACTTGCTTACCTCCTACAGCAGAACAATTCGATAACTGCCTGCGTTCATTGCTCAACAAACATGCCCCAGCTACCAAGTGCAGAGTATCAATTCAAAATTATTATCCATGGTATAACAGTGTTCGGGACCAGCATCGCACTGCTAAAAGAGACCGCCGTAAAGCTGAGAGGCTTTGGCTTTCCACCAGACTCACTATTCTTAATAAAATCTATGAAGCCGCTAAGAAGAATGTCACAAATATAGTCCATGCAGCGAAATCAACCCACTACACTACTAAGATCTTGGAAAGTTTCAGCTGCAAAGAGCTCTTCGAAATTATTAACAAGCTAATGTCAAAGGACAAAGGTACACAACTTCCAACTAGCTTCTCTCCAGTCGACCTTCCGGACATGTTTGCAAATTTCTTCCGTGACAAAGTACAAACCATTGGAGATAATATTGACACCACAATATTAATTGACTCGTCGTCACCATACAGTTGGGATACAGAGTTTGAGCGGCAACCATTAGCAGCATTTGAACCTGTCGCTATGGATTTCGTACGTACAATCCTGATGAAGAGTTCACCAAAGTCATGTGAACTTGATCCAATTCCAACATCACTGCTGTTTGAGTGCTTAGATTCAGTATTGGCTTCACTAACTGATGTTATTAATACCTCTCTCTCATCCGGGGAATTCCCATCATTTTTCAAGACTGCCATTGTAAAGCCTCTGCTGAAGAAACCAACACTCGCCAATAACGATTTAAAGAACTACCGCCCAGTTTCTAATCTCCCATTCATATCAAAAATCTTAGAAAAGGTTGTTCTATCCCAGCATGTATCTCATCTGAATTCAAACAGTCTTTTTCAGCAATGTACAATCTGCATATCGCCCTTGCCACAGTGCTGAAACTAATCTTCTTAAAGTAGTTAATGACATTCTCTCTGCTTTGGATAGCGGAAAGATTACAGTCCTCACCCTCCTTGATTTGTCTGCAGCATTTGACACAATAGACCATGATATATTACTTCACCGTCTCCAGCATGTATTTGGCATTCATGATACAGCCTTACTGTGGTTCAAGACCTATTTGGTCAACAGGACACAAATTGTGTCTGCATGGAAAACACTCCAGCCCAGTTGTGGTGTTCCACTTGGACCTGTTCTCTTCATTCTTTACACTCAGCCGTTCTCAAGTGTCATAGATCATCATCCAGTGCCTCACCAATTGTATGCTGATGACACCCAAATATACAAATCTAGCCACCCAACTGAAGTTGATGCTACCATCCAAGGTGTCGAGAGGTGCATTTCTGATGTCAGATCATGGATGACATGTCGCAGATGAATGATGATAAAACTGAGGCCACTGTGATCACAATACAAAGACTTTCTCATTTACATCCTGTACCTCAGACAATAAATATCAGCAATACCAACATTAAATATAATACAATCAGTACGAAACCTAGGAGTTACTCTGGACAGTACTCTCACATTACACCAACATGTCATGAACATATGGAAGGCTGCATATCTTGAGCTGGGACATATCAGTTCCATTCGCAAATATCTTTCAGTTGATGCCACCAAAACAATGTTGTGTTCATTAGTACTTTCAAGACTGGACTATTGTAGTTCAATTTTGTCTAGTTCATCTCAATATTTACTCCAGAAACTTCAGAAAGTTCAAAACACAGCTGCTCGGATCATACTTAGAGTACCACGATCAGAGCACACCTGCCCGCTGCTCTGTACCCTACACTGGCTATGCAATCGATCCAGAATCAAGCACAAAATTTGTTCTCTGTGCTACGTTTCACTGACGGACTCCAGTCCAACATAGCTATCCGACCTCACCCACGTGTACACACCAGCAAGATACTTACAATCCTCTTCTGACAATCGTATACTCATTATTCCCACTATGAAAACAAAGTCATATGGACAGGGTTCTTTTGCATACCAGCGCCCAGCAACGTGGAATGAATTGCCCACTGAACTTAGACACAAAGACACAGTGATCCCATTCAAGAGATCTCTTAAAACTCACTTATTTCGACTGCAAGAACAAACTTAAAGACATAATGTTTCCTACCTTAAATATTTTCAGCCTTTTTTTAATGTTTACTAATTTCATGGTGTTTGTTTTTATTATTATTTAACCTTTCAGTCTCAAGATGGTAAGACTTCTTGTGTCAGCGGTGTGTCATATCAAGGAGAGTATGGATATGTAGATTATAGATGTATAGAGTGAATTGAAAAACTGGGAGAGATAGGCTTTTATGTTGATCTGAACCCAAACTTGTATCCTGAATTGTAAAGATTTCGCACACTGAAACAAACGTTTGCCAACAAGACTATAGTCAAAAGATAATTTAAGAGGCCCCATTGTATAACTCAGTCCTTTGTTCAAATCTGTCTTCTTCAGGGCAGCTATGTTCTATGTGTCAATAAGGTCTGTACCATGAGCACCAAGAATTGGGAAGTTTTATTGGATCTCTTGAGTATTACATCGCCAAGGGAAAGATTATATTCAAACAGGGACTCTAGAAGAATGTCAATACATTCTTGGAAGCAATGAAGGTTGTCATCTGCAGGGAGATAAGCACTAAAATGCGAAAAGCGGACTTAAAAAATGTCAATCTAAGTTACCACAGCCTAGCTGTTTGAGATAATATGCAAGAATTTTCTTGTACTGTACTGACACTCCTTTTGCGCCCTTATGTATTAAAAATCATACTCACTATTATCTACTTTAGTCTCACACAAACAATTCAAATAGACAGTTTTAGTGTAGCATTTTGCCAGGAGTGCACAAGGAATGTACTCATCGAATAAAACTGACTGCGTGTTTCAGGAAAGGCACAAAACTCCCTGTGCTGTACGGAGAAAGCAATTGTCATGCATTTATTGATGGGTGTGGGGACTATGAAGAACCACATAATTTTCAAGATCGACCAACTACTTCCCGCTTGTTTCACTGTTCAAGTTTGACACACACTTCGCCCGAGACCATTATCCTACCAACACCAAGTGTTCAGACAACCGTGCCATCTGAAACACGTACAGTGCCAATGATCAGTTCAGTTCCAGTGACGCAGATTCCATTCGACAATAGTTCCACTAATCTTACTTCAGAAACGTCAGCAAGCCAAGATAGCGGCAGCCCCGATCAGAGACTCGTCGCCAGTCATAATGATTAAAATAGTACTATTTGTATGGCAACCCCATTAAATATTATATATACTGATCCGACTGCGTCGGTGTTGACCATTTAGGGTTTAGCCTTCTCATTTAGGTACTGTTACTCATAATCCTATAGACAGTTTTTCATAGAGTGCAAATTATCCTACACGTCACCGCCATTTCTTCCTGAACAAAACTAAGTACCAAAAACATAAATCGTATGCTGAGCCAACAATGTATCCATATATTCCCTCCACCACTCCCACCAACTCAGAATTGCTTATCTTCACATATCCATCAACTAGGTCCTACTAGCCACAACCGCAAAGCAGCTCTCAGACATTTTGTTTGGGATGCGGCGGCCTTCGTTCATCTCGCACAATGGAAGGCGTGCACTGTTTGATTCAAGTGCACATATATTTCCTACAAAAGTTAGGTTTCTAGATCGTGTAGGCTTACCATCATTTCAACAACCTATTTCATAGATTTTAGGAGTTTGGCAGTGTGAGCACCATAGTGTCTCAGGTCATGTCGAACTAAATTTACAACTAGGATGCATTCGCTGGTCTCATTCATTCTGAATGTCGTCAAAGTTTAATATCATATATCGATCCTCAGTATCCAATTTTCGACTACGTACAAAGCCTAGATGTTTGAGATAATATTGAAGAATTTTATTGTACCGTACTGACACGATTGTGACCATATGTGTTAAAGTCATACGCACTATTATCTACTTTAGTCTGACACAACGCAATTAATTAAATTGACAGTTTTAGTGTATCATTTTATCTAGAGTGCACAAAGAATGATCTCACTGAATAATACCGACTTTGCTTTCTCTTATGGAAACGCACATCACTCCCGAGCTGTACGGAGAATACAAGTGTCATTGATGGGTGTGGAGAAAATAAAGCAGTGAGAAAATTCTAGCTCTGGCATTCGAGCCAGTGTAAGTCCACAAGACCGATCTTTCAGCCGATGTAGGGGCACGTTTAAGACGTGAGAACGGAGCGCAATGGTGGTATTGTGTTGAAAGAAAAGAATATTTATAAACTGAGGTCACGAATGGACGATACTTCGTGTCGAATACAAGTATTACAATGAGTTATGGATTAAAATTCGTTGTGTCACATACGGATCAGCTCTACGCGTAAAACAGGACATTAGTGAGTTCCAGTTTCACTGAGATGACAAATAAACTGAGCAATGGAAAAGAAAAATCAATAATTAGGACAGAAATTACTTTTTAATAACCTTATTATTTCATGACTGCTTTCATTGTCATTGAGACTGCATGCATTATTAGTGTCTTATATTTTTAAATGTTATATTATTTGTATACTTTGCTTTTTTCAGCTTATTTTTGGCTTCGTTCTTATAGTGGTTTGTTGTCCCCCCCGCTCCCCATCTCAACGTTTATTTCCTACAAAAGTTAGACTTCTAGATCGTGTAGGCTCATATTCACTTCAACATTCTATTTCTTAGATTTTCGGAGTTGGCAGTGAGCATCATGTTGTCCCAGGTCATGTCGAACTAAATTTACGAATAGGGTGCATTCGTTGGTCTCATTCATTATGTCTGTCGTACCAGTTTTATATAATATGTCGATCCCCAGTATCTAATTTTCGACTACGTACAAAGACGTCTTAGATCTCGATGGGCAGATACACTCGTTATAAATCTAATACACAGACCGACCGAGTTAGTGTGTGGTGTTCACACCATTGCTGTTCTCTCAAATACCATTTCATCAATGAGAAAATTTCCCAATTTAACAACTATCTTACTTGTACCTTCACATAGCTAGCTAAAAATTCTCAAATTATTCCCGCTCGTATAACCGTAGCAGTTTCAAACAGAATTTACATTCCAATAATCAATCTCAACTCCATCACTAAGGCATAAACTTGTCAAAAACGTATTGTCGTCTTCTGATGCACTTCATCCTCACGCCATATTTACCACTGCGGTTTATAATCATTCTGATTCCCATGTCATAGATCCGCAATGAAATTAGCCACAAGAAAGATTGGTTTTGGTTTAGTTTAAGTGTTATTTATATTTACAATGCTAAAGATATCAAATGTGGAGTTTGCCAGAAATTCTCAATAGAGCAAGCTTTATGAAAGTAAGGCTCTTTTGCTCTTCACTATCAAACACCTTCATTGTGTCAAAAAATGCGGCATAGACTTTTGATTCCAGGTTAGTGAAGTTAGCATTGCGTAAGATAAACTATGCCGTTTATGCAAGCCAGACTGTTTTGAAGCTCCGCTGCTGTGTATTTGAAACATTTAACATTTTTGTTTTGCGCTTTGTAATGAATCTAATATACACACATTTTTTAAATACTTTGTACAAAACGGCTGATAAAATTACAGCCTATAGTAGATAGAGACATTTTTACACTTCTTGTCCGCCTTTGTAGACTGTTACAATTATGCTTACCTTCAAGACAGATGGAAGATAAGTATTTAGTATCACACCGAATAGATTTGTAATAATTTCTATCAGTTGTTAGCTCGCGTATATGTTATGCTCGCACTGTATAGCATATATCCCCATTGTTTCACCGAGCTTAAGTTGTATTATGAATGCTTCTATTTAGTGACATGTAATATTTTCAGTCAAAACAGACACTTTAAAATGGGTTCCTTTGTTCGTTGCAAGGGTAGGAAATGGAGTATTTTCTGGGGTGCATAGATTATTGATATATCTGACATTATGTTAGCTGCCTATTGTGCATTGGATGTTGTTTCAAATTTCAATCCCAAACAGCTTTTTAAGTTTTTGTTGTTTAATATAACAGAAGTTTCTAATATCTAACAGCATATTCAACTATGTTATTAAACACTCTATCTTCGTACGTATTGATAGCTTGCCCTTGATGTTATTTTACATTCTCCCTTGCCAATCTTCCATTGATTGTAGGTTACATACCTTAGTCACCTGTGTCTCCCATCTTCAATCCATCTCCTTCTAAACTATATAGCCCTTTCATGTGCTTCATGAATGTCCTTTGACCAATAAGGTTTTAGTTGAATACGGATTGTCTTTCAAGAAGTTTTTGTTAGAGTGGCTTTTTTTCAAAAGAGTTTATTATTTAACTCTTCTATTTGTTTTGGCATCAACTGGATTGAATATAATCATTTATGTAATCTTTCGTCAATCTCTAGTTGGTAAGCCTTCTTGTGTCAGCTGTGTGCCATTCGAAGGAGAGTATGGACATGTATCTCTTCCAGTCGCTAGGTATTTCAATTCTCTCTATATATTAGAAAGAACTGAAATACCTTGTGACGGGAAGAGATAGGCTTTTATTGTGATCTAGCCCCAAATTTGTATCCTGATTTGTTAAGACCTGGCACACTGAAACAAATGTTTGCCAACAAGAATATCGTCAAAAGATAGTTTAAAGTGTCCAATATGTGTAACTCTGTCCTTTGTTCAAATTTGTCTTCTTCAGAGCCACTAAGTTATTTGTGTCAATAAAGTTTGTACCATGAGCACCAAGAATGGAAAATTTCATCGTATCTCATGCGTATTACATCGCCAAGTGAAGCATTATACTCAAACAGGGACTCCAGAATGTCAATACATTCTTGGAAGAAATGAATGTTGTGATCTGCAGGAAGATAAGCACCAAAATACGAAATGCGGAGTTTTGCCTAAAAGAGTTATTCTCAGGTCAGTTAGCACGATTCGGTCGTTACCACAACCTAGTTATTTGAGATAATAGGAATGACTTTTCTTGTATCGTACTCCCAGCGCTTTTTTGACCTCCTGTATTTATAGGTTACTGTATTTGTATGGGAAAATATCAACGAGATTTTCGGATGGAGATACTGCACGACCTTGGGAGCGCTGTATATCCATCCGACAAAACGAGTTCATATTTTTCCATACAAATGCAGTAGCCTTTTTATTATATGCTCATTTTCTTATTCTACTAAAGACATTATTATGTAAACAAAAATACACTACACGAAACAAAGTAACTGAATATATGCTGTATACCATACTAAATACACAAGCGCAGATTCATCATTATACAACAACACTATTATTAGTGCGCACTTGACTCCGCCAGGATAAATTTGAACTTTGTCGTGTGCCAGACAGAACTTTCGAAAGAAAATGAAATTTTGGTCTACTTAAAATTGAAATTTGGAGTCATGTCGTTAATGAATGTGCAGTAGAGCAACTTTTCTATTTGATCTGGAATGAATAGATTTTGGTATTTTTGTCGTTTCTGTGAAATTTCGTGATTATGGACTGGATTTATGTACCAATTCTACATGAAGTTCATTGGATTTCATTGGAGATAGAGCAGCGTCTTGACATCGGCAAGTGTGTTTCTGTTTTGCCATTGAATGTTTGAAATCATAATGTGGGACAAATATGAAGTCATTCAATTTCAATTATCAAATAGACGATATGAAATCTAAAGTTTATTTCATTTTGAGTACAGTCAAGAGGATGTAATTGCACTTGGAATATAGTCGAAATTACTGTACGATTTCGAAATGCGTTATCAAGCTTGAGATCCCACGACATGGCTCATGTAATTCGGATTTACAGAACTAAGAAAGTACATTTTGAGGAAATTCAGAATGTAAAACTGTAAGTATAGTTTTGTAATTCTTATTAGCAGCTAAAGAAAACAGTTTATGCCTTGTAACTTGCATGTTATTTGTAGGTACCCACCTATTTTATGACATCTAGCGTCTATCGCGAAAATCCGAAACATTGTATCATAAAAGCTAACACGGAATGTAGCAAAGCAGATGGTATGTGGCAGTCCACGAAACAGCTATCTTTTAGTTCATTCAGAAACAAATTTAATCAACCAAACGTAAAGCGTATGCTTACACGACTGTATATGATTTGTTTACAAAGTAGTTCCTAACACACTATTGGGCACACGTATCCTGGACATGAGTGCAATATGGAGGTATGCAATATCGTAGAATATTGAAAGATTCTGACAATGTATATCTCATGCGCATTACATCGCCAAGGAAATCATTATATACAAACGGGGACTCCAGAATCTCAATACCTTCATGGAAGAAATGAAGGTTGTCATCCCAAGGAAGATAAGAACTAAAATGCGAAAACCGGTTTAAGATTTGTTTAATTCTTTGTTTAGTTAGCACGATTCCGTTCTTACCAAAGCCAAGTTGTTTGAGATAATATGCATGAATTGTTTTGTACCGTACTGACACCGCTTTTGCGACCTTATGTATTAAAAAGTCATACTCACTATTATCTACTTTAGTCTCACACAAACCCATCCAATTAACAGTTTTAGTGTAGCATTTTGCCAGCAGTGCACAAGCAATGTGCTCACCGAATAAAACTGTTTGCGTGTTTTAGAAAACGCACAAAACTACCCGTGCTGTACGGAGAAAGCAATAGTCATGCATTTATTGATGGGTGTCGGGACTTTTAAGAACCACATAATTTTCAAGATCGACCAGCTACTTGCCGCTTGTTTCACTGTCCAGTTTCGACACACACTTCGCCCGAGACAATTATCCTACCAACAGTGTCATCTGAAACACTTACAGTGCCAATGACCTGTTCAGTTCCAGTGACGCAGATTCCATTCGACTATAGTTCAATAATCTTGCGCCAGCAACACAAGCAAGCCAAGATAGCGTCAGCCCCTGTGAGAGACTCATCGCCAGTCATAATGATTCAAATGTACTCTTTTTATGGCAAAGCCATTAAATATTACATATACTGCTACAACTGCTTCGGTGCCAAGAACATTTGGGGTTTAGCCTTCTAATATAGTTAATATTACTCTTCATCCTATAGACAGTTTTTCATAGAGTGCCAATTATTCTATACATCACCGCCATTTCGACCTAAACAAATCTAAGTACCAACAATATAAATCGTCTGATTAGCCAACAATTTCTAAAAATATTCCCTCCACCATCCCCACCAACTAAGAATTGCTTATCTTCACATATGCATCAACTAGGCCCTACTAGCCAAAACCGCAAAGCAGGTCTCAGACATTTTGGTTGTGATGTGGTGGCATCTCGAACAATGGAAGGCGTGCACTGTTTGATTCAAGTGCACATATTTCCTACAAACGTTCGTTTTCTAGATCGTGAAGGCTTAAATTTACTTCAACATCCTGTTTCTCAGATTTCGCAGTTGGCAGTGAGCATCATAGTGTCACATATTATGTCGAAATAAATTTACGAATAGGATGCATTCGTTGGTCTCATGTCTGGTATGTCGTACCAGTTTGATATCATATATCGATCCTCAGTATCGAATTTTCCATTACGTACAAAAGCCTAAATGTTTGAGATAATATTCAAGAATTGGCTTGTACCGTACTAACACCGCTTTTGCGACCATATGTATTATAGTCATACTCACTGTTATCTACTCTAGTGGGTTCTAATTACAATGAGATGACAAAAAACTGAGGAATGGAAAAGAGAGTTCAATAATAGGACAGAAATTAATATTAAATAACCATATTATTTCATGACTGCTTTCATTGTCATTGAGAATGCATACAAAGTTAGTGTTATATGTCTGAAAATGTTATTTTTTAAAAAATATTTTGTACTTTGCGTTCTACAGTGGTTTGTTGTTCACCATCTCAACTTTCTGAACGTAGAGTGTTCTTGGCATAGTGTAGCTTGTATAACCGTCGTTTGAGGTTTACAATGATTTTTCGGAATGGCTTAACTTGTGTTTAGATATATCAGTAACTACTAGTAAATTAGTTGCACAGAGTGCGCAGGACATTATGACCATTCTGTTCCAAGTAAATAAATCCATTATCAGGCATTAGAATAAGAAAAAAACAAAACTAGGCAAAGTTCACAACTTGCTTGCTTGTGAGTGAACAGCACATTATCAACATACTAACAAATCACTACCACTCAATATCATATTTGCTTATGTTTCGCATATTATGAGTGACAACGACCATGATCTACAATGTAATATTCTTTGCCATCGATATTGTAGTCATCATAGTTATTTTTGTAGCTTGTTTCACCGTATAAATGTGAGTTTCTGACATGATAGTTACTTTACCTATCTGAAGCAGGTACTGGAACATCCCTTTTAATTGAACACTTTCATGTGTAATATCTTGAACGAAGGCTGGGTTTTTCTCAAATGAAATCTGCATTTTCTACAATTGCAAGCTTATCGGTAGGAATAGTTATCTTTACAATGATGTTTTCTTTATTTTTTTTTATTTTTTTTTTTGTTCAAACCAAATTTTTGAAGTGGTATTTGTGAAGAATTCTGTATGTTCTTATACGTCTGGGATAAATTTCATTTGTTTCGTGCGGTCATTCCTGCAAAGAAAGGTATACATTCTCATTATAAAATAGTCTTTTACACAAGTTATTCTAAGGCGTATGACTTAATTCTGCAAAAAATTTCGTGTATCAATTTCAGGGACATTTCTGTTTGGGCCAATGGTCCACTTGAAATTGCTCTGTCTCTCTGATCTGTCTGTCTCCCTTGAAGATGACAATACAACTCTTGCTTTTATTGACTTTTAAGATCCGTGCAGAAAAGTGGGATAACAAGCATTGATTGCAAAACTGGAAGGTATTGTAAGTTCACAGGGTGATATCATCAAGAAGAAATTGATCTTACGGTTAACATATCATACCCGGTAGGGAAGCTTAGAAAGTGCACCGTCTTGACGGACACCTTACCTGATTGGTACAGGCTCAAATTTAGTGCCATTAATAGTCACAGTTCTATAGATATCATACAATATCAAACCTCTTCATTATGTCCAAAAATACAGCATACACTTGATTCTAATTTCAGTTAGTCAAGATCGCTTTGTTTTACGCTAGATTATGCCGTTTATGGAACTCCCTTTTGTAAGCCCCGTTGCTGAGTATTATGAAATTTAACATTTTTGTTTTGTACTTTGCAACAAGTCTAATATACACACACATTTCAAATAGTTTGTTCAATACGGGAGGTAAAATTACAGCTCTGTATTTGTAAGGGTTATGTTTACACTTTTGTCCTTCTTGATAGATTGCTACAATTTTGCTGACTTTCCACTCAGATTGTACATATTAGTTCCGCGCCGAAAATATTTGTAATAATTTCTGTCAGTTTTAAACCCGTATCTTTTATGCTCGCACTCTATACCATATATCACTGGTGCTTCATCCCGCTTAAGTTGTATTATGGATGCTGATATTTTTTAATGTAAAATTTGAAGTCTACACGGAGGCTTTCCGATCGGTTCTTTATTCGTTGAAGGGCTAAGGAATAGAATGTTTCTTTGGGGTGCATAGGTTTTGAAATATTTGGCCAATACTGTTAGCTACCTCTTGTGCGTTGGATGCTGTTTCTCTATCAAATTTCAGTTCGAAAGATCTTTTAGAGATTTTGTTGTTTACAATAACATTTTCAAAAGTGTCTAATATCTAACTGCTCCTTCATCTATATTATAAAACACGCTTTCGTCGTACTCATTAATGGCTTGCTCTTTATTTTTTTACATTCTCTCTTGGCATCCTTGCATTGTTTGTAGTTGTAATCCATCTCCTTCTGAACTATATATCACTGTCATCTGTTTCATGAGCATCCTTTGAACAATTAGGCTTTGCTTGCAAAGAGATTGTCTTTCTAGAGATATTAGTTTCAAGATGGCCGTTATCGCTTAACCGGCATGAAGCAGCCGTTCCGCTTTTTGTGCCGTTTTCATGATATATGTGCTTGTTGCCTGTCTTCGTCTGCTTTATTGTGTTCATCATGTATTGACTGTTCAGTTCCTATGTGTTTCTTCATGTCCTTGTTTTGGAAACGAGAACCATTAGACTTGTTCTCAGCTGTCTTGCTCCACTGTTACAACTTCCTTTGTTTTCGAATACGTGATACTCGCCAGTCAACCCGTTTATGATATGATGGACCCTCATTAATAGCTTTAAATGACCACTCCTTGGCTCTCCACACTACATTGTGGTCTAGACTAAACGAACTGGGACTATATTCATCATTACCTAAATGTAAACAAAAACGTTATTTCAAAGGAGGCCGGCGTAGAACAGGAAGAAGAATTCCAATTATCTCCTTTATGCCATTTCCGGCTCAACAATTTAAAAATTCGACCGTTAATTTAGATAACCTAATTAAAATCCCTATCGTCAACCTTTGTGTCAACTATCCAAGAGATTTAAATCTTCAATGCCCAATCAGCAGGACCACCGGAAAAGCACACATAAATAGTTAATTTTATCAACCACCAGAATACACTGGTCAACAGTGAAATCATTACTGACTTGAAAAGGCCCTAATCTGTAGTATTTTGGTGTGCCGAACACGAATATAACCGTGAAAAATTTGTATTGGCTCTCGTTTTGAAGATATTCATATACCTCATTTTCTATGTTTCACTGTGTAAATTTCTCCAGTAGGACTGCAGCAACATCCGGAATAATGATGTAACATTGCATAATACCATCATGCTCACATCATCCACAGTTGATTGCATCATTTTCTGATGCAATGCAATACTAATGCCATGCGGCTGCTGAAGTAAGTTGACGTCAGCAGTGTACTATACATGTGTAGGCCTATTATACTAATGCCAGGCGGCTGCTGAAGCTGACGTAAGCAGTGTACTATATAAAGCCCAATCAGATAGGTTCAGCATTTAAAATATTTTAGACGTTGTGCGAGACAGTTCAAGCTACTGTTACATAAAACTTATTATTTTATCCATTTACGTACAATAAAGAACAGTAATGCCTCGAAAGTGTGTTAATACCGCGGACAATATTTGCTATATTTGTGGGGAAGTGACATTTGCCAACCAGAAGAAAAGTATCAATTCTCAAGTGAAGAAGGCATATCATCTTTACTTCGGATGCAAGGTTGGTGACCAAGACAAGCCTTTAACTCCGCATATATGCTGTGCTACATGTACAACACAGCTTTCACAGTGGTTGAATTGCAAAAGGTCATCAATGCCGTTTGCAGTCCCAATGGTGTGGAGAGAGCCAAGCAACCACCTAAATGACTGTTACTTCTGCTTGGTTCCTCCTCTTTCCGGCGGAATAACGAAGCGAAAGAAGTCGAGAATAGTCTACCCAAACATTCCGTCTGCATTGAGACCAGTTCCACATGGTGAGGGACTTCCTATTCCAGAACCTCCAGCAGAATATTCTCTTGATTCATCTGACGAAGACAAAGGTGAGTCGACCTGTTCTTCTCCTGGTCCATCAGCATGCAGTGATCCAGATTTTCACTGTGGTGCATCATCAACCCCACACAGAATAACACAGGAAGAACTAAATGACCTGATTCGTGATTTGGACTTATCAAAGAACAAGGCAGAATCGCTAGGATCAAGACTCCAACAATGGAATCTTCTAGAAGAAGATGTCACAATTACTGCATATCGAAAGCGCCACCAGCAATTGGAGCCTTTCTTCAGAAAGGAAAGTAATCTGATATTCTGTTCCGATATTGAGGGCCTCATGAATGCTTTAAAAATCACTCATGACCCACAAGAATGGAGACTATTTGTGGACTCTTCGAAACTGAGTCTCAAGGCTGTGCTTTTGCACAATGGAAACATTCTTCCATCTATTCCAGTAGCGTATGCTGTCCACATGAAAGAGACATACGATAACTTAAGGCAGCTACTGAATTCCATTGAGTATAACAAGTACAGCTGGCACCTCTGTGGTGATTTGAAGGTAGTTGCCCTTTTAATGGGACTGCAGCAAGGATATACAAAATACATGTGTTTCTTATGCGAGTGGGATAGCCGAGCAAGGGAAATGCACTACATGAGGAAGGAATGGACTCACAGGCAGAATGTAGCCATTGGAGAGAAGAATATCCAACACCCAGCTCTGGTTGAGGCTCAGAAAATCTTGCTACCACCCCTTCACATCAAACTAGGTTTGATGAAGAACTTCGTGAAAGCCATTGACCGGACTTTGCCAGCATTCCGATACCTGCATGAAAAATTCCCTCGACTCAGCGAAGCAAAGATTAAAGAGGGAGTTTTTGTGGGTCCTCAGATTCGAGAGCTTTTCAAAGATGACCGGTTCAACAACTTGCTGAAAGGTGACGCGAAACAAGCATGGAATGCTTTTCGCCTAGTTTCTACAAACTTCCTCGGAAATGTTAGGGCAGAAAACTATAAGGAACTAGTAGAAGACATGTTGATGAAGTATAAGAAACTTGGCTGCAATATGTCTCTAAAGATTCACTTCCTTCATTCCCATTTGGATTTCTTTCCTAGCAACTGTGGTATTGTTAGTGATGAACACGGCGAACGTTTTCATCAAGATATCGCAACAATGGAACAAAGATACCAGGGAAAATGGTCCACTACAATGCTGGCTGACTACTGCTGGACACTCCTCAGAGATGCTCCCGAACAGCTGTACAAGAGACAGGCGAAGAAATCTAAGATGTAGTCAATGACTTGATTTTTTATAGGTAGGCTATTACAGTTGACCTTTTACTATTGGAATGCATTTCGTTATGTAAACATTAATTTCTTGCAGATTACAAAAAAACTAGAGCCAATTTTGCAATTTGACTGTCATATTCGTGTTCAGCACATAAAAATTGATAAGAATTGACTAATTTTATTTCAGTAACATGACTTTTGTAAAAATTTGTTGTCCAGTGATATCGGCGTCTTTTTCCTGACAGAAACATGGTTATAAATATCAGTTGCGCGGATCTAACACCCACTGGTTACTCCATCAAGTCGTTCCCACGTAAATCTCGCGGAGGTGGAATTGCTGTCATTACAAAGAACTCCATGATCAAACGTCTTAACCACACCACAACATTCATTTGCGAACACACATTGTTTGAATTAGTCCAAACCACACTTACATTGGAGCAAAGGTCAGTCCAATTTTGCTATCTATACCGCCCTCCTCCTAGTAGAAAAGACAAGCTGACTGAATCCCTCTTTTTGGAGCAGTTTCCGAATCTCCTGGAGAATGGAAATTCGATAGGAGGCAACCTGATTATTCTTGGGAATTTCAGCTTTCACTTTGACTGTACCGGAAACCCAAACACATCAAAAGTCATAGATTCCATTATTGTTTTCAACCTCTAACAGCCAGTTAACTATTTATGTGCGCTTTTCCCATAAACATGGCCACATTTAAGACTGGATTCTTCATAGACCTGATGATAACATTCTACGGTCCTCCCTGGTATCTCATGAACTTGCATCAGATCACCTCTGCATTACTTGCCATCTTGACGTATCAGTCCCTAACCCTCCACCTTTATCTGCTACTAAGAGAAACCTCCGTATGATAAATAGAACCAAACTAATGCATGACATCCAAGCAAACCTATCAACTTGCTTACCTCCTACAGCAGAACAATTCGATAACTGCCTGCGTTCATTGCTCAACAAACATGCCCCAGCTACCAAGTGCAGAGTATCAATTCAAAATTATTATCCATGGTATAACAGTGTTCGGGACCAGCATCGCACTGCTAAAAGAGACCGCCGTAAAGCTGAGAGGCTTTGGCTTTCCACCAGACTCACTATTCTTAATAAAATCTATGAAGCCGCTAAGAAGAATGTCACAAATATAGTCCATGCAGCGAAATCAACCCACTACACTACTAAGATCTTGGAAAGTTTCAGCTGCAAAGAGCTCTTCGAAATTATTAACAAGCTAATGTCAAAGGACAAAGGTACACAACTTCCAACTAGCTTCTCTCCAGTCGACCTTCCGGACATGTTTGCAAATTTCTTCCGTGACAAAGTACAAACCATTGGAGATAATATTGACACCACAATATTAATTGACTCGTCGTCACCATACAGTTGGGATACAGAGTTTGAGCGGCAACCATTAGCAGCATTTGAACCTGTCGCTATGGATTTCGTACGTACAATCCTGATGAAGAGTTCACCAAAGTCATGTGAACTTGATCCAATTCCAACATCACTGCTGTTTGAGTGCTTAGATTCAGTATTGGCTTCACTAACTGATGTTATTAATACCTCTCTCTCATCCGGGGAATTCCCATCATTTTTCAAGACTGCCATTGTAAAGCCTCTGCTGAAGAAACCAACACTCGCCAATAACGATTTAAAGAACTACCGCCCAGTTTCTAATCTCCCATTCATATCAAAAATCTTAGAAAAGGTTGTTCTATCCCAGCATGTATCTCATCTGAATTCAAACAGTCTTTTTCAGCAATGTACAATCTGCATATCGCCCTTGCCACAGTGCTGAAACTAATCTTCTTAAAGTAGTTAATGACATTCTCTCTGCTTTGGATAGCGGAAAGATTACAGTCCTCACCCTCCTTGATTTGTCTGCAGCATTTGACACAATAGACCATGATATATTACTTCACCGTCTCCAGCATGTATTTGGCATTCATGATACAGCCTTACTGTGGTTCAAGACCTATTTGGTCAACAGGACACAAATTGTGTCTGCATGGAAAACACTCCAGCCCAGTTGTGGTGTTCCACTTGGACCTGTTCTCTTCATTCTTTACACTCAGCCGTTCTCAAGTGTCATAGATCATCATCCAGTGCCTCACCAATTGTATGCTGATGACACCCAAATATACAAATCTAGCCACCCAACTGAAGTTGATGCTACCATCCAAGGTGTCGAGAGGTGCATTTCTGATGTCAGATCATGGATGACATGTCGCAGATGAATGATGATAAAACTGAGGCCACTGTGATCACAATACAAAGACTTTCTCATTTACATCCTGTACCTCAGACAATAAATATCAGCAATACCAACATTAAATATAATACAATCAGTACGAAACCTAGGAGTTACTCTGGACAGTACTCTCACATTACACCAACATGTCATGAACATATGGAAGGCTGCATATCTTGAGCTGGGACATATCAGTTCCATTCGCAAATATCTTTCAGTTGATGCCACCAAAACAATGTTGTGTTCATTAGTACTTTCAAGACTGGACTATTGTAGTTCAATTTTGTCTAGTTCATCTCAATATTTACTCCAGAAACTTCAGAAAGTTCAAAACACAGCTGCTCGGATCATACTTAGAGTACCACGATCAGAGCACACCTGCCCGCTGCTCTGTACCCTACACTGGCTATGCAATCGATCCAGAATCAAGCACAAAATTTGTTCTCTGTGCTACGTTTCACTGACGGACTCCAGTCCAACATAGCTATCCGACCTCACCCACGTGTACACACCAGCAAGATACTTACAATCCTCTTCTGACAATCGTATACTCATTATTCCCACTATGAAAACAAAGTCATATGGACAGGGTTCTTTTGCATACCAGCGCCCAGCAACGTGGAATGAATTGCCCACTGAACTTAGACACAAAGACACAGTGATCCCATTCAAGAGATCTCTTAAAACTCACTTATTTCGACTGCAAGAACAAACTTAAAGACATAATGTTTCCTACCTTAAATATTTTCAGCCTTTTTTTAATGTTTACTAATTTCATGGTGTTTGTTTTTGTAATCATATCATTATATATCTTTTTATGTTATAGGTGTTGTCTAATGTTGTAAAGCGTTTAGAGCTTCTAAAGATTAGGCGCTATACAAAGTCCATATTATTATTATTATTATTATTATTATTATTATTATTATTATTATTTATAGTGACCTCTTTCAAAAGAGTGTATTATTTAACCTTTCAGTCTCAAGATGGTAAGACTTCTTGTGTCAGCGGTGTGTCATATCAAGGAGAGTATGGATATGTAGATTATAGATGTATAGAGTGAATTGAAAAACTGGGAGAGATAGGCTTTTATGTTGATCTGAACCCAAACTTGTATCCTGAATTGTAAAGATTTCGCACACTGAAACAAACGTTTGCCAACAAGACTATAGTCAAAAGATAATTTAAGAGGCCCCATTGTATAACTCAGTCCTTTGTTCAAATCTGTCTTCTTCAGGGCAGCTATGTTCTATGTGTCAATAAGGTCTGTACCATGAGCACCAAGAATTGGGAAGTTTTATTGGATCTCTTGAGTATTACATCGCCAAGGGAAAGATTATATTCAAACAGGGACTCTAGAAGAATGTCAATACATTCTTGGAAGCAATGAAGGTTGTCATCTGCAGGGAGATAAGCACTAAAATGCGAAAAGCGGACTTAAAAAATGTCAATCTAAGTTACCACAGCCTAGCTGTTTGAGATAATATGCAAGAATTTTCTTGTACTGTACTGACACTCCTTTTGCGCCCTTATGTATTAAAAATCATACTCACTATTATCTACTTTAGTCTCACACAAACAATTCAAATAGACAGTTTTAGTGTAGCATTTTGCCAGGAGTGCACAAGGAATGTACTCATCGAATAAAACTGACTGCGTGTTTCAGGAAAGGCACAAAACTCCCTGTGCTGTACGGAGAAAGCAATTGTCATGCATTTATTGATGGGTGTGGGGACTATGAAGAACCACATAATTTTCAAGATCGACCAACTACTTCCCGCTTGTTTCACTGTTCAAGTTTGACACACACTTCGCCCGAGACCATTATCCTACCAACACCAAGTGTTCAGACAACCGTGCCATCTGAAACACGTACAGTGCCAATGATCAGTTCAGTTCCAGTGACGCAGATTCCATTCGACAATAGTTCCACTAATCTTACTTCAGAAACGTCAGCAAGCCAAGATAGCGGCAGCCCCGATCAGAGACTCGTCGCCAGTCATAATGATTAAAATAGTACTATTTGTATGGCAACCCCATTAAATATTATATATACTGATCCGACTGCGTCGGTGTTGACCATTTAGGGTTTAGCCTTCTCATTTAGGTACTGTTACTCATAATCCTATAGACAGTTTTTCATAGAGTGCAAATTATCCTACACGTCACCGCCATTTCTTCCTGAACAAAACTAAGTACCAAAAACATAAATCGTATGCTGAGCCAAGAATGTATCCATATATTCCCTCCACCACTCCCACCAACTCAGAATTGCTTATCTTCACATATCCATCAACTATGTCCTACTAGCCACAACCGCAAAGCAGCTCTCAGACATTTTGTTTGGGATGCGGCGGCCTTCGTTCATCTCGCACAATGGAAGGCGTGCACTGTTTGATTCAAGTGCACATATATTTCCTACAAAAGTTAGGTTTCTAGATCGTGTAGGCTTACCATCATTTCAACAACCTATTTCATAGATTTTAGGAGTTTGGCAGTGTGAGCACCATAGTGTCTCAGGTCATGTCGAACTAAATTTACAACTAGGATGCATTCGCTGGTCTCATTCATTCTGAATGTCGTCAAAGTTTAATATCATATATCGATCCTCAGTATCCAATTTTCGACTACGTACAAAGCCTAGATGTTTGAGATAATATTGAAGAATTTTATTGTACCGTACTGACACGATTGTGACCATATGTGTTAAAGTCATACGCACTATTATCTACTTTAGTCTGACACAACGCAATTAATTAAATTGACAGTTTTAGTGTATCATTTTATCTAGAGTGCACAAAGAATGATCTCACTGAATAATACCGACTTTGCTTTCTCTTATGGAAACGCACATCACTCCCGAGCTGTACGGAGAATACAAGTGTCATTGATGGGTGTGGAGAAAATAAAGCAGTGAGAAAATTCTAGCTCTGGCATTCGAGCCAGTGTAAGTCCACAAGACCGATCTTTCAGCCGATGTAGGGGCACGTTTAAGACGTGAGAACGGAGCGCAATGGTGGTATTGTGTTGAAAGAAAAGAATATTTATAAACTGAGGTCACGAATGGACGATACTTCGTGTCGAATACAAGTATTACAATGAGTTATGGATTAAAATTCGTTGTGTCACATACGGATCAGCTCTACGCGTAAAACAGGACATTAGTGAGTTCCAGTTTCACTGAGATGACAAATAAACTGAGCAATGGAAAAGAAAAATCAATAATTAGGACAGAAATTACTTTTTAATAACCTTATTATTTCATGACTGCTTTCATTGTCATTGAGACTGCATGCATTATTAGTGTCTTATATTTTTAAATGTTATATTATTTGTATACTTTGCTTTTTTCAGCTTATTTTTGGCTTCGTTCTTATAGTGGTTTGTTGTCCCCCCCGCTCCCCATCTCAACGTTTATTTCCTACAAAAGTTAGACTTCTAGATCGTGTAGGCTCATATTCACTTCAACATTCTATTTCTTAGATTTTCGGAGTTGGCAGTGAGCATCATGTTGTCCCAGGTCATGTCGAACTAAATTTACGAATAGGGTGCATTCGTTGGTCTCATTCATTATGTCTGTCGTACCAGTTTTATATAATATGTCGATCCCCAGTATCTAATTTTCGACTACGTACAAAGACGTCTTAGATCTCGATGGGCAGATACACTCGTTATAAATCTAATACACAGACCGACCGAGTTAGTGTGTGGTGTTCACACCATTGCTGTTCTCTCAAATACCATTTCATCAATGAGAAAATTTCCCAATTTAACAACTATCTTACTTGTACCTTCACATAGCTAGCTAAAAATTCTCAAATTATTCCCGCTCGTATAACCGTAGCAGTTTCAAACAGAATTTACATTCCAATAATCAATCTCAACTCCATCACTAAGGCATAAACTTGTCAAAAACGTATTGTCGTCTTCTGATGCACTTCATCCTCACGCCATATTTACCACTGCGGTTTATAATCATTCTGATTCCCATGTCATAGATCCGCAATGAAATTAGCCACAAGAAAGATTGGTTTTGGTTTAGTTTAAGTGTTATTTATATTTACAATGCTAAAGATATTAAATGTGGAGTTTGCCAGAAATTCTCAATAGAGCAAGCTTTATGAAAGTAAGGCTCTTTTGCTCTTCACTATCAAACACCTTCATTGTGTCAAAAAATGCGGCATAGACTTTTGATTCCAGGTTAGTGAAGTTAGCATTGCGTAAGATAAACTATGCCGTTTATGCAAGCCAGACTGTTTTGAAGCTCCGCTGCTGTGTATTTGAAACATTTAACATTTTTGTTTTGCGCTTTGTAATGAATCTAATATACACACATTTTTTAAATACTTTGTACAAAACGGCTGATAAAATTACAGCCTATAGTAGATAGAGACATTTTTACACTTCTTGTCCGCCTTTGTAGACTGTTACAATTATGCTTACCTTCAAGACAGATGGAAGATAAGTATTTAGTATCACACCGAATAGATTTGTAATAATTTCTATCAGTTGTTAGCTCGCGTATATGTTATGCTCGCACTGTATAGCATATATCCCCATTGTTTCACCGAGCTTAAGTTGTATTATGAATGCTTCTATTTAGTGACATGTAATATTTTCAGTCAAAACAGACACTTTAAAATGGGTTCCTTTGTTCGTTGCAAGGGTAGGAAATGGAGTATTTTCTGGGGTGCATAGATTATTGATATATCTGACATTATGTTAGCTGCCTATTGTGCATTGGATGTTGTTTCAAATTTCAATCCCAAACAGCTTTTTAAGTTTTTGTTGTTTAATATAACAGAAGTTTCTAATATCTAACAGCATATTCAACTATGTTATTAAACACTCTATCTTCGTACGTATTGATAGCTTGCCCTTGATGTTATTTTACATTCTCCCTTGCCAATCTTCCATTGATTGTAGGTTACATACCTTAGTCACCTGTGTCTCCCATCTTCAATCCATCTCCTTCTAAACTATATAGCCCTTTCATGTGCTTCATGAATGTCCTTTGACCAATAAGGTTTTAGTTGAATACGGATTGTCTTTCAAGAAGTTTTTGTTAGAGTGGCTTTTTTTCAAAAGAGTTTATTATTTAACTCTTCTATTTGTTTTGGCATCAACTGGATTGAATATAATCATTTATGTAATCTTTCGTCAATCTCTAGTTGGTAAGCCTTCTTGTGTCAGCTGTGTGCCATTCGAAGGAGAGTATGGACATGTATCTCTTCCAGTCGCTAGGTATTTCAATTCTCTCTATATATTAGAAAGAACTGAAATACCTTGTGACGGGAAGAGATAGGCTTTTATTGTGATCTAGCCCCAAATTTGTATCCTGATTTGTTAAGACCTGGCACACTGAAACAAATGTTTGCCAACAAGAATATCGTCAAAAGATAGTTTAAAGTGTCCAATATGTGTAACTCTGTCCTTTGTTCAAATTTGTCTTCTTCAGAGCCACTAAGTTATTTGTGTCAATAAAGTTTGTACCATGAGCACCAAGAATGGAAAATTTCATCGTATCTCATGCGTATTACATCGCCAAGTGAAGCATTATACTCAAACAGGGACTCCAGAATGTCAATACATTCTTGGAAGAAATGAATGTTGTGATCTGCAGGAAGATAAGCACCAAAATACGAAATGCGGAGTTTTGCCTAAAAGAGTTATTCTCAGGTCAGTTAGCACGATTCGGTCGTTACCACAACCTAGTTATTTGAGATAATAGGAATGACTTTTCTTGTATCGTACTCCCAGCGCTTTTTTGACCTCCTGTATTTATAGGTTACTGTATTTGTATGGGAAAATATCAACGAGATTTTCGGATGGAGATACTGCACGACCTTGGGAGCGCTGTATATCCATCCGACAAAACGAGTTCATATTTTTCCATACAAATGCAGTAGCCTTTTTATTATATGCTCATTTTCTTATTCTACTAAAGACATTATTATGTAAACAAAAATACACTACACGAAACAAAGTAACTGAATATATGCTGTATACCATACTAAATACACAAGCGCAGATTCATCATTATACAACAACACTATTATTAGTGCGCACTTGACTCCGCCAGGATAAATTTGAACTTTGTCGTGTGCCAGACAGAACTTTCGAAAGAAAATGAAATTTTGGTCTACTTAAAATTGAAATTTGGAGTCATGTCGTGAATGAATGTGCAGTAGAGCAACTTTTCTATTTGATCTGGAATGAATAGATTTTGGTATTTTTGTCGTTTCTGTGAAATTTCGTGATTATGGACTGGATTTATGTACCAATTCTACATGAAGTTCATTGGATTTCATTGGAGATAGAGCAGCGTCTTGACATCGGCAAGTGTGTTTCTGTTTTGCCATTGAATGTTTGAAATCATAATGTGGGACAAATATGAAGTCATTCAATTTCAATTATCAAATAGACGATATGAAATCTAAAGTTTATTTCATTTTGAGTACAGTCAAGAGGATGTAATTGCACTTGGAATATAGTCGAAATTACTGTACGATTTCGAAATGCGTTATCAAGCTTGAGATCCCACGACATGGCTCATGTAATTCGGATTTACAGAACTAAGAAAGTACATTTTGAGGAAATTCAGAATGTAAAACTGTAAGTATAGTTTTGTAATTCTTATTAGCAGCTAAAGAAAACAGTTTATGCCTTGTAACTTGCATGTTATTTGTAGGTACCCACCTATTTTATGACATCTAGCGTCTATCGCGAAAATCCGAAACATTGTATCATAAAAGCTAACACGGAATGTAGCAAAGCAGATGGTATGTGGCAGTCCACGAAACAGCTATCTTTTAGTTCATTCAGAAACAAATTTAATCAACCAAACGTAAAGCGTATGCTTACACGACTGTATATGATTTGTTTACAAAGTAGTTCCTAACACACTATTGGGCACACGTATCCTGGACATGAGTGCAATATGGAGGTATGCAATATCGTAGAATATTGAAAGATTCTGACAATGTATATCTCATGCGCATTACATCGCCAAGGAAATCATTATATACAAACGGGGACTCCAGAATCTCAATACCTTCATGGAAGAAATGAAGGTTGTCATCCCAAGGAAGATAAGAACTAAAATGCGAAAACCGGTTTAAGATTTGTTTAATTCTTTGTTTAGTTAGCACGATTCCGTTCTTACCAAAGCCAAGTTGTTTGAGATAATATGCATGAATTGTTTTGTACCGTACTGACACCGCTTTTGCGACCTTATGTATTAAAAAGTCATACTCACTATTATCTACTTTAGTCTCACACAAACCCATCCAATTAACAGTTTTAGTGTAGCATTTTGCCAGCAGTGCACAAGCAATGTGCTCACCGAATAAAACTGTTTGCGTGTTTTAGAAAACGCACAAAACTACCCGTGCTGTACGGAGAAAGCAATAGTCATGCATTTATTGATGGGTGTCGGGACTTTTAAGAACCACATAATTTTCAAGATCGACCAGCTACTTGCCGCTTGTTTCACTGTCCAGTTTCGACACACACTTCGCCCGAGACAATTATCCTACCAACAGTGTCATCTGAAACACTTACAGTGCCAATGACCTGTTCAGTTCCAGTGACGCAGATTCCATTCGACTATAGTTCAATAATCTTGCGCCAGCAACACAAGCAAGCCAAGATAGCGTCAGCCCCTGTGAGAGACTCATCGCCAGTCATAATGATTCAAATGTACTCTTTTTATGGCAAAGCCATTAAATATTACATATACTGCTACAACTGCTTCGGTGCCAAGAACATTTGGGGTTTAGCCTTCTAATATAGTTAATATTACTCTTCATCCTATAGACAGTTTTTCATAGAGTGCCAATTATTCTATACATCACCGCCATTTCGACCTAAACAAATCTAAGTACCAACAATATAAATCGTCTGATTAGCCAACAATTTCTAAAAATATTCCCTCCACCATCCCCACCAACTAAGAATTGCTTATCTTCACATATGCATCAACTAGGCCCTACTAGCCAAAACCGCAAAGCAGGTCTCAGACATTTTGGTTGTGATGTGGTGGCATCTCGAACAATGGAAGGCGTGCACTGTTTGATTCAAGTGCACATATTTCCTACAAACGTTCGTTTTCTAGATCGTGAAGGCTTAAATTTACTTCAACATCCTGTTTCTCAGATTTCGCAGTTGGCAGTGAGCATCATAGTGTCACATATTATGTCGAAATAAATTTACGAATAGGATGCATTCGTTGGTCTCATGTCTGGTATGTCGTACCAGTTTGATATCATATATCGATCCTCAGTATCGAATTTTCCATTACGTACAAAAGCCTAAATGTTTGAGATAATATTCAAGAATTGGCTTGTACCGTACTAACACCGCTTTTGCGACCATATGTATTATAGTCATACTCACTGTTATCTACTCTAGTGGGTTCTAATTACAATGAGATGACAAAAAACTGAGGAATGGAAAAGAGAGTTCAATAATAGGACAGAAATTAATATTAAATAACCATATTATTTCATGACTGCTTTCATTGTCATTGAGAATGCATACAAAGTTAGTGTTATATGTCTGAAAATGTTATTTTTTAAAAAATATTTTGTACTTTGCGTTCTACAGTGGTTTGTTGTTCACCATCTCAACTTTCTGAACGTAGAGTGTTCTTGGCATAGTGTAGCTTGTATAACCGTCGTTTGAGGTTTACAATGATTTTTCGGAATGGCTTAACTTGTGTTTAGATATATCAGTAACTACTAGTAAATTAGTTGCACAGAGTGCGCAGGACATTATGACCATTCTGTTCCAAGTAAATAAATCCATTATCAGGCATTAGAATAAGAAAAAAACAAAACTAGGCAAAGTTCACAACTTGCTTGCTTGTGAGTGAACAGCACATTATCAACATACTAACAAATCACTACCACTCAATATCATATTTGCTTATGTTTCGCATATTATGAGTGACAACGACCATGATCTACAATGTAATATTCTTTGCCATCGATATTGTAGTCATCATAGTTATTTTTGTAGCTTGTTTCACCGTATAAATGTGAGTTTCTGACATGATAGTTACTTTACCTATCTGAAGCAGGTACTGGAACATCCCTTTTAATTGAACACTTTCATGTGTAATATCTTGAACGAAGGCTGGGTTTTTCTCAAATGAAATCTGCATTTTCTACAATTGCAAGCTTATCGGTAGGAATAGTTATCTTTACAATGATGTTTTCTTTATTTTTTTTTATTTTTTTTTTTGTTCAAACCAAATTTTTGAAGTGGTATTTGTGAAGAATTCTGTATGTTCTTATACGTCTGGGATAAATTTCATTTGTTTCGTGCGGTCATTCCTGCAAAGAAAGGTATACATTCTCATTATAAAATAGTCTTTTACACAAGTTATTCTAAGGCGTATGACTTAATTCTGCAAAAAATTTCGTGTATCAATTTCAGGGACATTTCTGTTTGGGCCAATGGTCCACTTGAAATTGCTCTGTCTCTCTGATCTGTCTGTCTCCCTTGAAGATGACAATACAACTCTTGCTTTTATTGACTTTTAAGATCCGTGCAGAAAAGTGGGATAACAAGCATTGATTGCAAAACTGGAAGGTATTGTAAGTTCACAGGGTGATATCATCAAGAAGAAATTGATCTTACGGTTAACATATCATACCCGGTAGGGAAGCTTAGAAAGTGCACCGTCTTGACGGACACCTTACCTGATTGGTACAGGCTCAAATTTAGTGCCATTAATAGTCACAGTTCTATAGATATCATACAATATCAAACCTCTTCATTATGTCCAAAAATACAGCATACACTTGATTCTAATTTCAGTTAGTCAAGATCGCTTTGTTTTACGCTAGATTATGCCGTTTATGGAACTCCCTTTTGTAAGCCCCGTTGCTGAGTATTATGAAATTTAACATTTTTGTTTTGTACTTTGCAACAAGTCTAATATACACACACATTTCAAATAGTTTGTTCAATACGGGAGGTAAAATTACAGCTCTGTATTTGTAAGGGTTATGTTTACACTTTTGTCCTTCTTGATAGATTGCTACAATTTTGCTGACTTTCCACTCAGATTGTACATATTAGTTCCGCGCCGAAAATATTTGTAATAATTTCTGTCAGTTTTAAACCCGTATCTTTTATGCTCGCACTCTATACCATATATCACTGGTGCTTCATCCCGCTTAAGTTGTATTATGGATGCTGCTATTTTTTAATGTAAAATTTGAAGTCTACACGGAGGCTTTCCGATCGGTTCTTTATTCGTTGAAGGGCTAAGGAATAGAATGTTTCTTTGGGGTGCATAGGTTTTGAAATATTTGGCCAATACTGTTAGCTACCTCTTGTGCGTTGGATGCTGTTTCTCTATCAAATTTCAGTTCGAAAGATCTTTTAGAGATTTTGTTGTTTACAATAACATTTTCAAAAGTGTCTAATATCTAACTGCTCCTTCATCTATATTATAAAACACGCTTTCGTCGTACTCATTAATGGCTTGCTCTTTATTTTTTTACATTCTCTCTTGGCATCCTTGCATTGTTTGTAGTTGTAATCCATCTCCTTCTGAACTATATATCACTGTCATCTGTTTCATGAGCATCCTTTGAACAATTAGGCTTTGCTTGCAAAGAGATTGTCTTTCTAGAGATATTAGTTTCAAGATGGCCGTTATCGCTTAACCGGCATGAAGCAGCCGTTCCGCTTTTTGTGCCGTTTTCATGATATATGTGCTTGTTGCCTGTCTTCGTCTGCTTTATTGTGTTCATCATGTATTGACTGTTCAGTTCCTATGTGTTTCTTCATGTCCTTGTTTTGGAAACGAGAACCATTAGACTTGTTCTCAGCTGTCTTGCTCCACTGTTACAACTTCCTTTGTTTTCGAATACGTGATACTCGCCAGTCAACCCGTTTATGATATGATGGACCCTCATTAATAGCTTTAAATGACCACTCCTTGGCTCTCCACACTACATTGTGGTCTAGACTAAACGAACTGGGACTATATTCATCATTACCTAAATGTAAACAAAAACGTTATTTCAAAGGAGGCCGGCGTAGAACAGGAAGAAGAATTCCAATTATCTCCTTTATGCCATTTCCGGCTCAACAATTTAAAAATTCGACCGTTAATTTAGATAACCTAATTAAAATCCCTATCGTCAACCTTTGTGTCAACTATCCAAGAGATTTAAATCTTCAATGCCCAATCAGCAGGACCACCGGAAAAGCACACATAAATAGTTAATTTTATCAACCACCAGAATATCGGCGTCTTTTTCCTGACAGAAACATGGTTATAAATATCAGTTGCGCGGATCTAACACCCACTGGTTACTCCATCAAGTCGTTCCCACGTAAATCTCGCGGAGGTGGAATTGCTGTCATTACAAAGAACTCCATGATCAAACGTCTTAACCACACCACAACATTCATTTGCGAACACACATTGTTTGAATTAGTCCAAACCACACTTACATTGGAGCAAAGGTCAGTCCAATTTTGCTATCTATACCGCCCTCCTCCTAGTAGAAAAGACAAGCTGACTGAATCCCTCTTTTTGGAGCAGTTTCCGAATCTCCTGGAGAATGGAAATTCGATAGGAGGCAACCTGATTATTCTTGGGAATTTCAGCTTTCACTTTGACTGTACCGGAAACCCAAACACATCAAAAGTCATAGATTCCATTATTGTTTTCAACCTCTAACAGCCAGTTAACTATTTATGTGCGCTTTTCCCATAAACATGGCCACATTTAAGACTGGATTCTTCATAGACCTGATGATAACATTCTACGGTCCTCCCTGGTATCTCATGAACTTGCATCAGATCACCTCTGCATTACTTGCCATCTTGACGTATCAGTCCCTAACCCTCCACCTTTATCTGCTACTAAGAGAAACCTCCGTATGATAAATAGAACCAAACTAATGCATGACATCCAAGCAAACCTATCAACTTGCTTACCTCCTACAGCAGAACAATTCGATAACTGCCTGCGTTCATTGCTCAACAAACATGCCCCAGCTACCAAGTGCAGAGTATCAATTCAAAATTATTATCCATGGTATAACAGTGTTCGGGACCAGCATCGCACTGCTAAAAGAGACCGCCGTAAAGCTGAGAGGCTTTGGCTTTCCACCAGACTCACTATTCTTAATAAAATCTATGAAGCCGCTAAGAAGAATGTCACAAATATAGTCCATGCAGCGAAATCAACCCACTACACTACTAAGATCTTGGAAAGTTTCAGCTGCAAAGAGCTCTTCGAAATTATTAACAAGCTAATGTCAAAGGACAAAGGTACACAACTTCCAACTAGCTTCTCTCCAGTCGACCTTCCGGACATGTTTGCAAATTTCTTCCGTGACAAAGTACAAACCATTGGAGATAATATTGACACCACAATATTAATTGACTCGTCGTCACCATACAGTTGGGATACAGAGTTTGAGCGGCAACCATTAGCAGCATTTGAACCTGTCGCTATGGATTTCGTACGTACAATCCTGATGAAGAGTTCACCAAAGTCATGTGAACTTGATCCAATTCCAACATCACTGCTGTTTGAGTGCTTAGATTCAGTATTGGCTTCACTGACTGATGTTATTAATACCTCTCTCTCATCCGGGGAATTCCCATCATTTTTCAAGACTGCCATTGTAAAGCCTCTGCTGAAGAAACCAACACTCGCCAATAACGATTTAAAGAACTACCGCCCAGTTTCTAATCTCCCATTCATATCAAAAATCTTAGAAAAGGTTGTTCTATCCCAGCATGTATCTCATCTGAATTCAAACAGTCTTTTTCAGCAATGTACAATCTGCATATCGCCCTTGCCACAGTGCTGAAACTAATCTTCTTAAAGTAGTTAATGACATTCTCTCTGCTTTGGATAGCGGAAAGATTACAGTCCTCACCCTCCTTGATTTGTCTGCAGCATTTGACACAATAGACCATGATATATTACTTCACCGTCTCCAGCATGTATTTGGCATTCATGATACAGCCTTACTGTGGTTCAAGACCTATTTGGTCAACAGGACACAAATTGTGTCTGCATGGAAAACACTCCAGCCCAGTTGTGGTGTTCCACTTGGACCTGTTCTCTTCATTCTTTACACTCAGCCGTTCTCAAGTGTCATAGATCATCATCCAGTGCCTCACCAATTGTATGCTGATGACACCCAAATATACAAATCTAGCCACCCAACTGAAGTTGATGCTACCATCCAAGGTGTCGAGAGGTGCATTTCTGATGTCAGATCATGGATGACATGTCGCAGATGAATGATGATAAAACTGAGGCCACTGTGATCACAATACAAAGACTTTCTCATTTACATCCTGTACCTCAGACAATAAATATCAGCAATACCAACATTAAATATAATACAATCAGTACGAAACCTAGGAGTTACTCTGGACAGTACTCTCACATTACACCAACATGTCATGAACATATGGAAGGCTGCATATCTTGAGCTGGGACATATCAGTTCCATTCGCAAATATCTTTCAGTTGATGCCACCAAAACAATGTTGTGTTCATTAGTACTTTCAAGACTGGACTATTGTAGTTCAATTTTGTCTAGTTCATCTCAATATTTACTCCAGAAACTTCAGAAAGTTCAAAACACAGCTGCTCGGATCATACTTAGAGTACCACGATCAGAGCACACCTGCCCGCTGCTCTGTACCCTACACTGGCTATGCAATCGATCCAGAATCAAGCACAAAATTTGTTCTCTGTGCTACGTTTCACTGACGGACTCCAGTCCAACATAGCTATCCGACCTCACCCACGTGTACACACCAGCAAGATACTTACAATCCTCTTCTGACAATCGTATACTCATTATTCCCACTATGAAAACAAAGTCATATGGACAGGGTTCTTTTGCATACCAGCGCCCAGCAACGTGGAATGAATTGCCCACTGAACTTAGACACAAAGACACAGTGATCCCATTCAAGAGATCTCTTAAAACTCACTTATTTCGACTGCAAGAACAAACTTAAAGACATAATGTTTCCTACCTTAAATATTTTCAGCCTTTTTTTAATGTTTACTAATTTCATGGTGTTTGTTTTTGTAATCATATCATTATATATCTTTTTATGTTATAGGTGTTGTCTAATGTTGTAAAGCGTTTAGAGCTTCTAAAGATTAGGCGCTATACAAAGTCCATATTATTATTATTATTATTATTATTATTATTATTATTATTATTATTATTTATAGTGACCTCTTTCAAAAGAGTGTATTATTTAACCTTTCAGTCTCAAGATGGTAAGACTTCTTGTGTCAGCGGTGTGTCATATCAAGGAGAGTATGGATATGTAGATTATAGATGTATAGAGTGAATTGAAAAACTGGGAGAGATAGGCTTTTATGTTGATCTGAACCCAAACTTGTATCCTGAATTGTAAAGATTTCGCACACTGAAACAAACGTTTGCCAACAAGACTATAGTCAAAAGATAATTTAAGAGGCCCCATTGTATAACTCAGTCCTTTGTTCAAATCTGTCTTCTTCAGGGCAGCTATGTTCTATGTGTCAATAAGGTCTGTACCATGAGCACCAAGAATTGGGAAGTTTTATTGGATCTCTTGAGTATTACATCGCCAAGGGAAAGATTATATTCAAACAGGGACTCTAGAAGAATGTCAATACATTCTTGGAAGCAATGAAGGTTGTCATCTGCAGGGAGATAAGCACTAAAATGCGAAAAGCGGACTTAAAAAATGTCAATCTAAGTTACCACAGCCTAGCTGTTTGAGATAATATGCAAGAATTTTCTTGTACTGTACTGACACTCCTTTTGCGCCCTTATGTATTAAAAATCATACTCACTATTATCTACTTTAGTCTCACACAAACAATTCAAATAGACAGTTTTAGTGTAGCATTTTGCCAGGAGTGCACAAGGAATGTACTCATCGAATAAAACTGACTGCGTGTTTCAGGAAAGGCACAAAACTCCCTGTGCTGTACGGAGAAAGCAATTGTCATGCATTTATTGATGGGTGTGGGGACTATGAAGAACCACATAATTTTCAAGATCGACCAACTACTTCCCGCTTGTTTCACTGTTCAAGTTTGACACACACTTCGCCCGAGACCATTATCCTACCAACACCAAGTGTTCAGACAACCGTGCCATCTGAAACACGTACAGTGCCAATGATCAGTTCAGTTCCAGTGACGCAGATTCCATTCGACAATAGTTCCACTAATCTTACTTCAGAAACGTCAGCAAGCCAAGATAGCGGCAGCCCCGATCAGAGACTCGTCGCCAGTCATAATGATTAAAATAGTACTATTTGTATGGCAACCCCATTAAATATTATATATACTGATCCGACTGCGTCGGTGTTGACCATTTAGGGTTTAGCCTTCTCGTTTAGGTACTGTTACTCATAATCCTATAGACAGTTTTTCATAGAGTGCAAATTATCCTACACGTCACCGCCATTTCTTCCTGAACAAAACTAAGTACCAAAAACATAAATCGTATGCTGAGCCAAGAATGTATCCATATATTCCCTCCACCACTCCCACCAACTCAGAATTGCTTATCTTCACATATCCATCAACTAGGTCCTACTAGCCACAACCGCAAAGCAGCTCTCAGACATTTTGTTTGGGATGCGGCGGCCTTCGTTCATCTCGCACAATGGAAGGCGTGCACTGTTTGATTCAAGTGCACATATATTTCCTACAAAAGTTAGGTTTCTAGATCGTGTAGGCTTACCATCATTTCAACAACCTATTTCATAGATTTTAGGAGTTTGGCAGTGTGAGCACCATAGTGTCTCAGGTCATGTCGAACTAAATTTACAACTAGGATGCATTCGCTGGTCTCATTCATTCTGAATGTCGTCAAAGTTTAATATCATATATCGATCCTCAGTATCCAATTTTCGACTACGTACAAAGCCTAGATGTTTGAGATAATATTGAAGAATTTTATTGTACCGTACTGACACGATTGTGACCATATGTGTTAAAGTCATACGCACTATTATCTACTTTAGTCTGACACAACGCAATTAATTAAATTGACAGTTTTAGTGTATCATTTTATCTAGAGTGCACAAAGAATGATCTCACTGAATAATACCGACTTTGCTTTCTCTTATGGAAACGCACATCACTCCCGAGCTGTACGGAGAATACAAGTGTCATTGATGGGTGTGGAGAAAATAAAGCAGTGAGAAAATTCTAGCTCTGGCATTCGAGCCAGTGTAAGTCCACAAGACCGATCTTTCAGCCGATGTAGGGGCACGTTTAAGACGTGAGAACGGAGCGCAATGGTGGTATTGTGTTGAAAGAAAAGAATATTTATAAACTGAGGTCACGAATGGACGATACTTCGTGTCGAATACAAGTATTACAATGAGTTATGGATTAAAATTCGTTGTGTCACATACGGATCAGCTCTACGCGTAAAACAGGACATTAGTGAGTTCCAGTTTCACTGAGATGACAAATAAACTGAGCAATGGAAAAGAAAAATCAATAATTAGGACAGAAATTACTTTTTAATAACCTTATTATTTCATGACTGCTTTCATTGTCATTGAGACTGCATGCATTATTAGTGTCTTATATTTTTAAATGTTATATTATTTGTATACTTTGCTTTTTTCAGCTTATTTTTGGCTTCGTTCTTATAGTGGTTTGTTGTCCCCCCCGCTCCCCATCTCAACGTTTATTTCCTACAAAAGTTAGACTTCTAGATCGTGTAGGCTCATATTCACTTCAACATTCTATTTCTTAGATTTTCGGAGTTGGCAGTGAGCATCATGTTGTCCCAGGTCATGTCGAACTAAATTTACGAATAGGGTGCATTCGTTGGTCTCATTCATTATGTCTGTCGTACCAGTTTTATATAATATGTCGATCCCCAGTATCTAATTTTCGACTACGTACAAAGACGTCTTAGATCTCGATGGGCAGATACACTCGTTATAAATCTAATACACAGACCGACCGAGTTAGTGTGTGGTGTTCACACCATTGCTGTTCTCTCAAATACCATTTCATCAATGAGAAAATTTCCCAATTTAACAACTATCTTACTTGTACCTTCACATAGCTAGCTAAAAATTCTCAAATTATTCCCGCTCGTATAACCGTAGCAGTTTCAAACAGAATTTACATTCCAATAATCAATCTCAACTCCATCACTAAGGCATAAACTTGTCAAAAACGTATTGTCGTCTTCTGATGCACTTCATCCTCACGCCATATTTACCACTGCGGTTTATAATCATTCTGATTCCCATGTCATAGATCCGCAATGAAATTAGCCACAAGAAAGATTGGTTTTGGTTTAGTTTAAGTGTTATTTATATTTACAATGCTAAAGATATCAAATGTGGAGTTTGCCAGAAATTCTCAATAGAGCAAGCTTTATGAAAGTAAGGCTCTTTTGCTCTTCACTATCAAACACCTTCATTGTGTCAAAAAATGCGGCATAGACTTTTGATTCCAGGTTAGTGAAGTTAGCATTGCGTAAGATAAACTATGCCGTTTATGCAAGCCAGACTGTTTTGAAGCTCCGCTGCTGTGTATTTGAAACATTTAACATTTTTGTTTTGCGCTTTGTAATGAATCTAATATACACACATTTTTTAAATACTTTGTACAAAACGGCTGATAAAATTACAGCCTATAGTAGATAGAGACATTTTTACACTTCTTGTCCGCCTTTGTAGACTGTTACAATTATGCTTACCTTCAAGACAGATGGAAGATAAGTATTTAGTATCACACCGAATAGATTTGTAATAATTTCTATCAGTTGTTAGCTCGCGTATATGTTATGCTCGCACTGTATAGCATATTTCCCCATTGTTTCACCGAGCTTAAGTTGTATTATGAATGCTTCTATTTAGTGACATGTAATATTTTCAGTCAAAACAGACACTTTAAAATGGGTTCCTTTGTTCGTTGCAAGGGTAGGAAATGGAGTATTTTCTGGGGTGCATAGATTATTGATATATCTGACATTATGTTAGCTGCCTATTGTGCATTGGATGTTGTTTCAAATTTCAATCCCAAACAGCTTTTTAAGTTTTTGTTGTTTAATATAACAGAAGTTTCTAATATCTAACAGCATATTCAACTATGTTATTAAACACTCTATCTTCGTACGTATTGATAGCTTGCCCTTGATGTTATTTTACATTCTCCCTTGCCAATCTTCCATTGATTGTAGGTTACATACCTTAGTCACCTGTGTCTCCCATCTTCAATCCATCTCCTTCTAAACTATATAGCCCTTTCATGTGCTTCATGAATGTCCTTTGACCAATAAGGTTTTAGTTGAATACGGATTGTCTTTCAAGAAGTTTTTGTTAGAGTGGCTTTTTTTCAAAAGAGTTTATTATTTAACTCTTCTATTTGTTTTGGCATCAACTGGATTGAATATAATCATTTATGTAATCTTTCGTCAATCTCTAGTTGGTAAGCCTTCTTGTGTCAGCTGTGTGCCATTCGAAGGAGAGTATGGACATGTATCTCTTCCAGTCGCTAGGTATTTCAATTCTCTCTATATATTAGAAAGAACTGAAATACCTTGTGACGGGAAGAGATAGGCTTTTATTGTGATCTAGCCCCAAATTTGTATCCTGATTTGTTAAGACCTGGCACACTGAAACAAATGTTTGCCAACAAGAATATCGTCAAAAGATAGTTTAAAGTGTCCAATATGTGTAACTCTGTCCTTTGTTCAAATTTGTCTTCTTCAGAGCCACTAAGTTATTTGTGTCAATAAAGTTTGTACCATGAGCACCAAGAATGGAAAATTTCATCGTATCTCATGCGTATTACATCGCCAAGTGAAGCATTATACTCAAACAGGGACTCCAGAATGTCAATACATTCTTGGAAGAAATGAATGTTGTGATCTGCAGGAAGATAAGCACCAAAATACGAAATGCGGAGTTTTGCCTAAAAGAGTTATTCTCAGGTCAGTTAGCACGATTCGGTCGTTACCACAACCTAGTTATTTGAGATAATAGGAATGACTTTTCTTGTATCGTACTCCCAGCGCTTTTTTGACCTCCTGTATTTATAGGTTACTGTATTTGTATGGGAAAATATCAACGAGATTTTCGGATGGAGATACTGCACGACCTTGGGAGCGCTGTATATCCATCCGACAAAACGAGTTCATATTTTTCCATACAAATGCAGTAGCCTTTTTATTATATGCTCATTTTCTTATTCTACTAAAGACATTATTATGTAAACAAAAATACACTACACGAAACAAAGTAACTGAATATATGCTGTATACCATACTAAATACACAAGCGCAGATTCATCATTATACAACAACACTATTATTAGTGCGCACTTGACTCCGCCAGGATAAATTTGAACTTTGTCGTGTGCCAGACAGAACTTTCGAAAGAAAATGAAATTTTGGTCTACTTAAAATTGAAATTTGGAGTCATGTCGTGAATGAATGTGCAGTAGAGCAACTTTTCTATTTGATCTGGAATGAATAGATTTTGGTATTTTTGTCGTTTCTGTGAAATTTCGTGATTATGGACTGGATTTATGTACCAATTCTACATGAAGTTCATTGGATTTCATTGGAGATAGAGCAGCGTCTTGACATCGGCAAGTGTGTTTCTGTTTTGCCATTGAATGTTTGAAATCATAATGTGGGACAAATATGAAGTCATTCAATTTCAATTATCAAATAGACGATATGAAATCTAAAGTTTATTTCATTTTGAGTACAGTCAAGAGGATGTAATTGCACTTGGAATATAGTCGAAATTACTGTACGATTTCGAAATGCGTTATCAAGCTTGAGATCCCACGACATGGCTCATGTAATTCGGATTTACAGAACTAAGAAAGTACATTTTGAGGAAATTCAGAATGTAAAACTGTAAGTATAGTTTTGTAATTCTTATTAGCAGCTAAAGAAAACAGTTTATGCCTTGTAACTTGCATGTTATTTGTAGGTACCCACCTATTTTATGACATCTAGCGTCTATCGCGAAAATCCGAAACATTGTATCATAAAAGCTAACACGGAATGTAGCAAAGCAGATGGTATGTGGCAGTCCACGAAACAGCTATCTTTTAGTTCATTCAGAAACAAATTTAATCAACCAAACGTAAAGCGTATGCTTACACGACTGTATATGATTTGTTTACAAAGTAGTTCCTAACACACTATTGGGCACACGTATCCTGGACATGAGTGCAATATGGAGGTATGCAATATCGTAGAATATTGAAAGATTCTGACAATGTATATCTCATGCGCATTACATCGCCAAGGAAATCATTATATACAAACGGGGACTCCAGAATCTCAATACCTTCATGGAAGAAATGAAGGTTGTCATCCCAAGGAAGATAAGAACTAAAATGCGAAAACCGGTTTAAGATTTGTTTAATTCTTTGTTTAGTTAGCACGATTCCGTTCTTACCAAAGCCAAGTTGTTTGAGATAATATGCATGAATTGTTTTGTACCGTACTGACACCGCTTTTGCGACCTTATGTATTAAAAAGTCATACTCACTATTATCTACTTTAGTCTCACACAAACCCATCCAATTAACAGTTTTAGTGTAGCATTTTGCCAGCAGTGCACAAGCAATGTGCTCACCGAATAAAACTGTTTGCGTGTTTTAGAAAACGCACAAAACTACCCGTGCTGTACGGAGAAAGCAATAGTCATGCATTTATTGATGGGTGTCGGGACTTTTAAGAACCACATAATTTTCAAGATCGACCAGCTACTTGCCGCTTGTTTCACTGTCCAGTTTCGACACACACTTCGCCCGAGACAATTATCCTACCAACAGTGTCATCTGAAACACTTACAGTGCCAATGACCTGTTCAGTTCCAGTGACGCAGATTCCATTCGACTATAGTTCAATAATCTTGCGCCAGCAACACAAGCAAGCCAAGATAGCGTCAGCCCCTGTGAGAGACTCATCGCCAGTCATAATGATTCAAATGTACTCTTTTTATGGCAAAGCCATTAAATATTACATATACTGCTACAACTGCTTCGGTGCCAAGAACATTTGGGGTTTAGCCTTCTAATATAGTTAATATTACTCTTCATCCTATAGACAGTTTTTCATAGAGTGCCAATTATTCTATACATCACCGCCATTTCGACCTAAACAAATCTAAGTACCAACAATATAAATCGTCTGATTAGCCAACAATTTCTAAAAATATTCCCTCCACCATCCCCACCAACTAAGAATTGCTTATCTTCACATATGCATCAACTAGGCCCTACTAGCCAAAACCGCAAAGCAGGTCTCAGACATTTTGGTTGTGATGTGGTGGCATCTCGAACAATGGAAGGCGTGCACTGTTTGATTCAAGTGCACATATTTCCTACAAACGTTCGTTTTCTAGATCGTGAAGGCTTAAATTTACTTCAACATCCTGTTTCTCAGATTTCGCAGTTGGCAGTGAGCATCATAGTGTCACATATTATGTCGAAATAAATTTACGAATAGGATGCATTCGTTGGTCTCATGTCTGGTATGTCGTACCAGTTTGATATCATATATCGATCCTCAGTATCGAATTTTCCATTACGTACAAAAGCCTAAATGTTTGAGATAATATTCAAGAATTGGCTTGTACCGTACTAACACCGCTTTTGCGACCATATGTATTATAGTCATACTCACTGTTATCTACTCTAGTGGGTTCTAATTACAATGAGATGACAAAAAACTGAGGAATGGAAAAGAGAGTTCAATAATAGGACAGAAATTAATATTAAATAACCATATTATTTCATGACTGCTTTCATTGTCATTGAGAATGCATACAAAGTTAGTGTTATATGTCTGAAAATGTTATTTTTTAAAAAATATTTTGTACTTTGCGTTCTACAGTGGTTTGTTGTTCACCATCTCAACTTTCTGAACGTAGAGTGTTCTTGGCATAGTGTAGCTTGTATAACCGTCGTTTGAGGTTTACAATGATTTTTCGGAATGGCTTAACTTGTGTTTAGATATATCAGTAACTACTAGTAAATTAGTTGCACAGAGTGCGCAGGACATTATGACCATTCTGTTCCAAGTAAATAAATCCATTATCAGGCATTAGAATAAGAAAAAAACAAAACTAGGCAAAGTTCACAACTTGCTTGCTTGTGAGTGAACAGCACATTATCAACATACTAACAAATCACTACCACTCAATATCATATTTGCTTATGTTTTGCATATTATGAGTGACAACGACCATGATCTACAATGTAATATTCTTTGCCATCGATATTGTAGTCATCATAGTTATTTTTGTAGCTTGTTTCACCGTATAAATGTGAGTTTCTGACATGATAGTTACTTTACCTATCTGAAGCAGGTACTGGAACATCCCTTTTAATTGAACACTTTCATGTGTAATATCTTGAACGAAGGCTGGGTTTTTCTCAAATGAAATCTGCATTTTCTACAATTGCAAGCTTATCGGTAGGAATAGTTATCTTTACAATGATGTTTTCTTTATTTTTTTTTATTTTTTTTTTTGTTCAAACCAAATTTTTGAAGTGGTATTTGTGAAGAATTCTGTATGTTCTTATACGTCTGGGATAAATTTCATTTGTTTCGTGCGGTCATTCCTGCAAAGAAAGGTATACATTCTCATTATAAAATAGTCTTTTACACAAGTTATTCTAAGGCGTATGACTTAATTCTGCAAAAAATTTCGTGTATCAATTTCAGGGACATTTCTGTTTGGGCCAATGGTCCACTTGAAATTGCTCTGTCTCTCTGATCTGTCTGTCTCCCTTGAAGATGACAATACAACTCTTGCTTTTATTGACTTTTAAGATCCGTGCAGAAAAGTGGGATAACAAGCATTGATTGCAAAACTGGAAGGTATTGTAAGTTCACAGGGTGATATCATCAAGAAGAAATTGATCTTACGGTTAACATATCATACCCGGTAGGGAAGCTTAGAAAGTGCACCGTCTTGACGGACACCTTACCTGATTGGTACAGGCTCAAATTTAGTGCCATTAATAGTCACAGTTCTATAGATATCATACAATATCAAACCTCTTCATTATGTCCAAAAATACAGCATACACTTGATTCTAATTTCAGTTAGTCAAGATCGCTTTGTTTTACGCTAGATTATGCCGTTTATGGAACTCCCTTTTGTAAGCCCCGTTGCTGAGTATTATGAAATTTAACATTTTTGTTTTGTACTTTGCAACAAGTCTAATATACACACACATTTCAAATAGTTTGTTCAATACGGGAGGTAAAATTACAGCTCTGTATTTGTAAGGGTTATGTTTACACTTTTGTCCTTCTTGATAGATTGCTACAATTTTGCTGACTTTCCACTCAGATTGTACATATTAGTTCCGCGCCGAAAATATTTGTAATAATTTCTGTCAGTTTTAAACCCGTATCTTTTATGCTCGCACTCTATACCATATATCACTGGTGCTTCATCCCGCTTAAGTTGTATTATGGATGCTGCTATTTTTTAATGTAAAATTTGAAGTCTACACGGAGGCTTTCCGATCGGTTCTTTATTCGTTGAAGGGCTAAGGAATAGAATGTTTCTTTGGGGTGCATAGGTTTTGAAATATTTGGCCAATACTGTTAGCTACCTCTTGTGCGTTGGATGCTGTTTCTCTATCAAATTTCAGTTCGAAAGATCTTTTAGAGATTTTGTTGTTTACAATAACATTTTCAAAAGTGTCTAATATCTAACTGCTCCTTCATCTATATTATAAAACACGCTTTCGTCGTACTCATTAATGGCTTGCTCTTTATTTTTTTACATTCTCTCTTGGCATCCTTGCATTGTTTGTAGTTGTAATCCATCTCCTTCTGAACTATATATCACTGTCATCTGTTTCATGAGCATCCTTTGAACAATTAGGCTTTGCTTGCAAAGAGATTGTCTTTCTAGAGATATTAGTTTCAAGATGGCCGTTATCGCTTAACCGGCATGAAGCAGCCGTTCCGCTTTTTGTGCCGTTTTCATGATATATGTGCTTGTTGCCTGTCTTCGTCTGCTTTATTGTGTTCATCATGTATTGACTGTTCAGTTCCTATGTGTTTCTTCATGTCCTTGTTTTGGAAACGAGAACCATTAGACTTGTTCTCAGCTGTCTTGCTCCACTGTTACAACTTCCTTTGTTTTCGAATACGTGATACTCGCCAGTCAACCCGTTTATGATATGATGGACCCTCATTAATAGCTTTAAATGACCACTCCTTGGCTCTCCACACTACATTGTGGTCTAGACTAAACGAACTGGGACTATATTCATCATTACCTAAATGTAAACAAAAACGTTATTTCAAAGGAGGCCGGCGTAGAACAGGAAGAAGAATTCCAATTATCTCCTTTATGCCATTTCCGGCTCAACAATTTAAAAATTCGACCGTTAATTTAGATAACCTAATTAAAATCCCTATCGTCAACCTTTGTGTCAACTATCCAAGAGATTTAAATCTTCAATGCCCAATCAGCAGGACCACCGGAAAAGCACACATAAATAGTTAATTTTATCAACCACCAGAATATCGGCGTCTTTTTCCTGACAGAAACATGGTTATAAATATCAGTTGCGCGGATCTAACACCCACTGGTTACTCCATCAAGTCGTTCCCACGTAAATCTCGCGGAGGTGGAATTGCTGTCATTACAAAGAACTCCATGATCAAACGTCTTAACCACACCACAACATTCATTTGCGAACACACATTGTTTGAATTAGTCCAAACCACACTTACATTGGAGCAAAGGTCAGTCCAATTTTGCTATCTATACCGCCCTCCTCCTAGTAGAAAAGACAAGCTGACTGAATCCCTCTTTTTGGAGCAGTTTCCGAATCTCCTGGAGAATGGAAATTCGATAGGAGGCAACCTGATTATTCTTGGGAATTTCAGCTTTCACTTTGACTGTACCGGAAACCCAAACACATCAAAAGTCATAGATTCCATTATTGTTTTCAACCTCTAACAGCCAGTTAACTATTTATGTGCGCTTTTCCCATAAACATGGCCACATTTAAGACTGGATTCTTCATAGACCTGATGATAACATTCTACGGTCCTCCCTGGTATCTCATGAACTTGCATCAGATCACCTCTGCATTACTTGCCATCTTGACGTATCAGTCCCTAACCCTCCACCTTTATCTGCTACTAAGAGAAACCTCCGTATGATAAATAGAACCAAACTAATGCATGACATCCAAGCAAACCTATCAACTTGCTTACCTCCTACAGCAGAACAATTCGATAACTGCCTGCGTTCATTGCTCAACAAACATGCCCCAGCTACCAAGTGCAGAGTATCAATTCAAAATTATTATCCATGGTATAACAGTGTTCGGGACCGGCATCGCACTGCTAAAAGAGACCGCCGTAAAGCTGAGAGGCTTTGGCTTTCCACCAGACTCACTATTCTTAATAAAATCTATGAAGCCGCTAAGAAGAATGTCACAAATATAGTCCATGCAGCGAAATCAACCCACTACACTACTAAGATCTTGGAAAGTTTCAGCTGCAAAGAGCTCTTCGAAATTATTAACAAGCTAATGTCAAAGGACAAAGGTACACAACTTCCAACTAGCTTCTCTCCAGTCGACCTTCCGGACATGTTTGCAAATTTCTTCCGTGACAAAGTACAAACCATTGGAGATAATATTGACACCACAATATTAATTGACTCGTCGTCACCATACAGTTGGGATACAGAGTTTGAGCGGCAACCATTAGCAGCATTTGAACCTGTCGCTATGGATTTCGTACGTACAATCCTGATGAAGAGTTCACCAAAGTCATGTGAACTTGATCCAATTCCAACATCACTGCTGTTTGAGTGCTTAGATTCAGTATTGGCTTCACTAACTGATGTTATTAATACCTCTCTCTCATCCGGGGAATTCCCATCATTTTTCAAGACTGCCATTGTAAAGCCTCTGCTGAAGAAACCAACACTCGCCAATAACGATTTAAAGAACTACCGCCCAGTTTCTAATCTCCCATTCATATCAAAAATCTTAGAAAAGGTTGTTCTATCCCAGCATGTATCTCATCTGAATTCAAACAGTCTTTTTCAGCAATGTACAATCTGCATATCGCCCTTGCCACAGTGCTGAAACTAATCTTCTTAAAGTAGTTAATGACATTCTCTCTGCTTTGGATAGCGGAAAGATTACAGTCCTCACCCTCCTTGATTTGTCTGCAGCATTTGACACAATAGACCATGATATATTACTTCACCGTCTCCAGCATGTATTTGGCATTCATGATACAGCCTTACTGTGGTTCAAGACCTATTTGGTCAACAGGACACAAATTGTGTCTGCATGGAAAACACTCCAGCCCAGTTGTGGTGTTCCACTTGGACCTGTTCTCTTCATTCTTTACACTCAGCCGTTCTCAAGTGTCATAGATCATCATCCAGTGCCTCACCAATTGTATGCTGATGACACCCAAATATACAAATCTAGCCACCCAACTGAAGTTGATGCTACCATCCAAGGTGTCGAGAGGTGCATTTCTGATGTCAGATCATGGATGACATGTCGCAGATGAATGATGATAAAACTGAGGCCACTGTGATCACAATACAAAGACTTTCTCATTTACATCCTGTACCTCAGACAATAAATATCAGCAATACCAACATTAAATATAATACAATCAGTACGAAACCTAGGAGTTACTCTGGACAGTACTCTCACATTACACCAACATGTCATGAACATATGGAAGGCTGCATATCTTGAGCTGGGACATATCAGTTCCATTCGCAAATATCTTTCAGTTGATGCCACCAAAACAATGTTGTGTTCATTAGTACTTTCAAGACTGGACTATTGTAGTTCAATTTTGTCTAGTTCATCTCAATATTTACTCCAGAAACTTCAGAAAGTTCAAAACACAGCTGCTCGGATCATACTTAGAGTACCACGATCAGAGCACACCTGCCCGCTGCTCTGTACCCTACACTGGCTATGCAATCGATCCAGAATCAAGCACAAAATTTGTTCTCTGTGCTACGTTTCACTGACGGACTCCAGTCCAACATAGCTATCCGACCTCACCCACGTGTACACACCAGCAAGATACTTACAATCCTCTTCTGACAATCGTATACTCATTATTCCCACTATGAAAACAAAGTCATATGGACAGGGTTCTTTTGCATACCAGCGCCCAGCAACGTGGAATGAATTGCCCACTGAACTTAGACACAAAGACACAGTGATCCCATTCAAGAGATCTCTTAAAACTCACTTATTTCGACTGCAAGAACAAACTTAAAGACATAATGTTTCCTACCTTAAATATTTTCAGCCTTTTTTTAATGTTTACTAATTTCATGGTGTTTGTTTTTGTAATCATATCATTATATATCTTTTTATGTTATAGGTGTTGTCTAATGTTGTAAAGCGTTTAGAGCTTCTAAAGATTAGGCGCTATACAAAGTCCATATTATTATTATTATTATTATTATTATTATTATTATTATTATTTATAGTGACCTCTTTCAAAAGAGTGTATTATTTAACCTTTCAGTCTCAAGATGGTAAGACTTCTTGTGTCAGCGGTGTGTCATATCAAGGAGAGTATGGATATGTAGATTATAGATGTATAGAGTGAATTGAAAAACTGGGAGAGATAGGCTTTTATGTTGATCTGAACCCAAACTTGTATCCTGAATTGTAAAGATTTCGCACACTGAAACAAACGTTTGCCAACAAGACTATAGTCAAAAGATAATTTAAGAGGCCCCATTGTATAACTCAGTCCTTTGTTCAAATCTGTCTTCTTCAGGGCAGCTATGTTCTATGTGTCAATAAGGTCTGTACCATGAGCACCAAGAATTGGGAAGTTTTATTGGATCTCTTGAGTATTACATCGCCAAGGGAAAGATTATATTCAAACAGGGACTCTAGAAGAATGTCAATACATTCTTGGAAGCAATGAAGGTTGTCATCTGCAGGGAGATAAGCACTAAAATGCGAAAAGCGGACTTAAAAAATGTCAATCTAAGTTACCACAGCCTAGCTGTTTGAGATAATATGCAAGAATTTTCTTGTACTGTACTGACACTCCTTTTGCGCCCTTATGTATTAAAAATCATACTCACTATTATCTACTTTAGTCTCACACAAACAATTCAAATAGACAGTTTTAGTGTAGCATTTTGCCAGGAGTGCACAAGGAATGTACTCATCGAATAAAACTGACTGCGTGTTTCAGGAAAGGCACAAAACTCCCTGTGCTGTACGGAGAAAGCAATTGTCATGCATTTATTGATGGGTGTGGGGACTATGAAGAACCACATAATTTTCAAGATCGACCAACTACTTCCCGCTTGTTTCACTGTTCAAGTTTGACACACACTTCGCCCGAGACCATTATCCTACCAACACCAAGTGTTCAGACAACCGTGCCATCTGAAACACGTACAGTGCCAATGATCAGTTCAGTTCCAGTGACGCAGATTCCATTCGACAATAGTTCCACTAATCTTACTTCAGAAACGTCAGCAAGCCAAGATAGCGGCAGCCCCGATCAGAGACTCGTCGCCAGTCATAATGATTAAAATAGTACTATTTGTATGGCAACCCCATTAAATATTATATATACTGATCCGACTGCGTCGGTGTTGACCATTTAGGGTTTAGCCTTCTCATTTAGGTACTGTTACTCATAATCCTATAGACAGTTTTTCATAGAGTGCAAATTATCCTACACGTCACCGCCATTTCTTCCTGAACAAAACTAAGTACCAAAAACATAAATCGTATGCTGAGCCAACAATGTATCCATATATTCCCTCCACCACTCCCACCAACTCAGAATTGCTTATCTTCACATATCCATCAACTAGGTCCTACTAGCCACAACCGCAAAGCAGCTCTCAGACATTTTGTTTGGGATGCGGCGGCCTTCGTTCATCTCGCACAATGGAAGGCGTGCACTGTTTGATTCAAGTGCACATATATTTCCTACAAAAGTTAGGTTTCTAGATCGTGTAGGCTTACCATCATTTCAACAACCTATTTCATAGATTTTAGGAGTTTGGCAGTGTGAGCACCATAGTGTCTCAGGTCATGTCGAACTAAATTTACAACTAGGATGCATTCGCTGGTCTCATTCATTCTGAATGTCGTCAAAGTTTAATATCATATATCGATCCTCAGTATCCAATTTTCGACTACGTACAAAGCCTAGATGTTTGAGATAATATTGAAGAATTTTATTGTACCGTACTGACACGATTGTGACCATATGTGTTAAAGTCATACGCACTATTATCTACTTTAGTCTGACACAACGCAATTAATTAAATTGACAGTTTTAGTGTATCATTTTATCTAGAGTGCACAAAGAATGATCTCACTGAATAATACCGACTTTGCTTTCTCTTATGGAAACGCACATCACTCCCGAGCTGTACGGAGAATACAAGTGTCATTGATGGGTGTGGAGAAAATAAAGCAGTGAGAAAATTCTAGCTCTGGCATTCGAGCCAGTGTAAGTCCACAAGACCGATCTTTCAGCCGATGTAGGGGCACGTTTAAGACGTGAGAACGGAGCGCAATGGTGGTATTGTGTTGAAAGAAAAGAATATTTATAAACTGAGGTCACGAATGGACGATACTTCGTGTCGAATACAAGTATTACAATGAGTTATGGATTAAAATTCGTTGTGTCACATACGGATCAGCTCTACGCGTAAAACAGGACATTAGTGAGTTCCAGTTTCACTGAGATGACAAATAAACTGAGCAATGGAAAAGAAAAATCAATAATTAGGACAGAAATTACTTTTTAATAACCTTATTATTTCATGACTGCTTTCATTGTCATTGAGACTGCATGCATTATTAGTGTCTTATATTTTTAAATGTTATATTATTTGTATACTTTGCTTTTTTCAGCTTATTTTTGGCTTCGTTCTTATAGTGGTTTGTTGTCCCCCCCGCTCCCCATCTCAACGTTTATTTCCTACAAAAGTTAGACTTCTAGATCGTGTAGGCTCATATTCACTTCAACATTCTATTTCTTAGATTTTCGGAGTTGGCAGTGAGCATCATGTTGTCCCAGGTCATGTCGAACTAAATTTACGAATAGGGTGCATTCGTTGGTCTCATTCATTATGTCTGTCGTACCAGTTTTATATAATATGTCGATCCCCAGTATCTAATTTTCGACTACGTACAAAGACGTCTTAGATCTCGATGGGCAGATACACTCGTTATAAATCTAATACACAGACCGACCGAGTTAGTGTGTGGTGTTCACACCATTGCTGTTCTCTCAAATACCATTTCATCAATGAGAAAATTTCCCAATTTAACAACTATCTTACTTGTACCTTCACATAGCTAGCTAAAAATTCTCAAATTATTCCCGCTCGTATAACCGTAGCAGTTTCAAACAGAATTTACATTCCAATAATCAATCTCAACTCCATCACTAAGGCATAAACTTGTCAAAAACGTATTGTCGTCTTCTGATGCACTTCATCCTCACGCCATATTTACCACTGCGGTTTATAATCATTCTGATTCCCATGTCATAGATCCGCAATGAAATTAGCCACAAGAAAGATTGGTTTTGGTTTAGTTTAAGTGTTATTTATATTTACAATGCTAAAGATATCAAATGTGGAGTTTGCCAGAAATTCTCAATAGAGCAAGCTTTATGAAAGTAAGGCTCTTTTGCTCTTCACTATCAAACACCTTCATTGTGTCAAAAAATGCGGCATAGACTTTTGATTCCAGGTTAGTGAAGTTAGCATTGCGTAAGATAAACTATGCCGTTTATGCAAGCCAGACTGTTTTGAAGCTCCGCTGCTGTGTATTTGAAACATTTAACATTTTTGTTTTGCGCTTTGTAATGAATCTAATATACACACATTTTTTAAATACTTTGTACAAAACGGCTGATAAAATTACAGCCTATAGTAGATAGAGACATTTTTACACTTCTTGTCCGCCTTTGTAGACTGTTACAATTATGCTTACCTTCAAGACAGATGGAAGATAAGTATTTAGTATCACACCGAATAGATTTGTAATAATTTCTATCAGTTGTTAGCTCGCGTATATGTTATGCTCGCACTGTATAGCATATTTCCCCATTGTTTCACCGAGCTTAAGTTGTATTATGAATGCTTCTATTTAGTGACATGTAATATTTTCAGTCAAAACAGACACTTTAAAATGGGTTCCTTTGTTCGTTGCAAGGGTAGGAAATGGAGTATTTTCTGGGGTGCATAGATTATTGATATATCTGACATTATGTTAGCTGCCTATTGTGCATTGGATGTTGTTTCAAATTTCAATCCCAAACAGCTTTTTAAGTTTTTGTTGTTTAATATAACAGAAGTTTCTAATATCTAACAGCATATTCAACTATGTTATTAAACACTCTATCTTCGTACGTATTGATAGCTTGCCCTTGATGTTATTTTACATTCTCCCTTGCCAATCTTCCATTGATTGTAGGTTACATACCTTAGTCACCTGTGTCTCCCATCTTCAATCCATCTCCTTCTAAACTATATAGCCCTTTCATGTGCTTCATGAATGTCCTTTGACCAATAAGGTTTTAGTTGAATACGGATTGTCTTTCAAGAAGTTTTTGTTAGAGTGGCTTTTTTTCAAAAGAGTTTATTATTTAACTCTTCTATTTGTTTTGGCATCAACTGGATTGAATATAATCATTTATGTAATCTTTCGTCAATCTCTAGTTGGTAAGCCTTCTTGTGTCAGCTGTGTGCCATTCGAAGGAGAGTATGGACATGTATCTCTTCCAGTCGCTAGGTATTTCAATTCTCTCTATATATTAGAAAGAACTGAAATACCTTGTGACGGGAAGAGATAGGCTTTTATTGTGATCTAGCCCCAAATTTGTATCCTGATTTGTTAAGACCTGGCACACTGAAACAAATGTTTGCCAACAAGAATATCGTCAAAAGATAGTTTAAAGTGTCCAATATGTGTAACTCTGTCCTTTGTTCAAATTTGTCTTCTTCAGAGCCACTAAGTTATTTGTGTCAATAAAGTTTGTACCATGAGCACCAAGAATGGAAAATTTCATCGTATCTCATGCGTATTACATCGCCAAGTGAAGCATTATACTCAAACAGGGACTCCAGAATGTCAATACATTCTTGGAAGAAATGAATGTTGTGATCTGCAGGAAGATAAGCACCAAAATACGAAATGCGGAGTTTTGCCTAAAAGAGTTATTCTCAGGTCAGTTAGCACGATTCGGTCGTTACCACAACCTAGTTATTTGAGATAATAGGAATGACTTTTCTTGTATCGTACTCCCAGCGCTTTTTTGACCTCCTGTATTTATAGGTTACTGTATTTGTATGGGAAAATATCAACGAGATTTTCGGATGGAGATACTGCACGACCTTGGGAGCGCTGTATATCCATCCGACAAAACGAGTTCATATTTTTCCATACAAATGCAGTAGCCTTTTTATTATATGCTCATTTTCTTATTCTACTAAAGACATTATTATGTAAACAAAAATACACTACACGAAACAAAGTAACTGAATATATGCTGTATACCATACTAAATACACAAGCGCAGATTCATCATTATACAACAACACTATTATTAGTGCGCACTTGACTCCGCCAGGATAAATTTGAACTTTGTCGTGTGCCAGACAGAACTTTCGAAAGAAAATGAAATTTTGGTCTACTTAAAATTGAAATTTGGAGTCATGTCGTGAATGAATGTGCAGTAGAGCAACTTTTCTATTTGATCTGGAATGAATAGATTTTGGTATTTTTGTCGTTTCTGTGAAATTTCGTGATTATGGACTGGATTTATGTACCAATTCTACATGAAGTTCATTGGATTTCATTGGAGATAGAGCAGCGTCTTGACATCGGCAAGTGTGTTTCTGTTTTGCCATTGAATGTTTGAAATCATAATGTGGGACAAATATGAAGTCATTCAATTTCAATTATCAAATAGACGATATGAAATCTAAAGTTTATTTCATTTTGAGTACAGTCAAGAGGATGTAATTGCACTTGGAATATAGTCGAAATTACTGTACGATTTCGAAATGCGTTATCAAGCTTGAGATCCCACGACATGGCTCATGTAATTCGGATTTACAGAACTAAGAAAGTACATTTTGAGGAAATTCAGAATGTAAAACTGTAAGTATAGTTTTGTAATTCTTATTAGCAGCTAAAGAAAACAGTTTATGCCTTGTAACTTGCATGTTATTTGTAGGTACCCACCTATTTTATGACATCTAGCGTCTATCGCGAAAATCCGAAACATTGTATCATAAAAGCTAACACGGAATGTAGCAAAGCAGATGGTATGTGGCAGTCCACGAAACAGCTATCTTTTAGTTCATTCAGAAACAAATTTAATCAACCAAACGTAAAGCGTATGCTTACACGACTGTATATGATTTGTTTACAAAGTAGTTCCTAACACACTATTGGGCACACGTATCCTGGACATGAGTGCAATATGGAGGTATGCAATATCGTAGAATATTGAAAGATTCTGACAATGTATATCTCATGCGCATTACATCGCCAAGGAAATCATTATATACAAACGGGGACTCCAGAATCTCAATACCTTCATGGAAGAAATGAAGGTTGTCATCCCAAGGAAGATAAGAACTAAAATGCGAAAACCGGTTTAAGATTTGTTTAATTCTTTGTTTAGTTAGCACGATTCCGTTCTTACCAAAGCCAAGTTGTTTGAGATAATATGCATGAATTGTTTTGTACCGTACTGACACCGCTTTTGCGACCTTATGTATTAAAAAGTCATACTCACTATTATCTACTTTAGTCTCACACAAACCCATCCAATTAACAGTTTTAGTGTAGCATTTTGCCAGCAGTGCACAAGCAATGTGCTCACCGAATAAAACTGTTTGCGTGTTTTAGAAAACGCACAAAACTACCCGTGCTGTACGGAGAAAGCAATAGTCATGCATTTATTGATGGGTGTCGGGACTTTTAAGAACCACATAATTTTCAAGATCGACCAGCTACTTGCCGCTTGTTTCACTGTCCAGTTTCGACACACACTTCGCCCGAGACAATTATCCTACCAACAGTGTCATCTGAAACACTTACAGTGCCAATGACCTGTTCAGTTCCAGTGACGCAGATTCCATTCGACTATAGTTCAATAATCTTGCGCCAGCAACACAAGCAAGCCAAGATAGCGTCAGCCCCTGTGAGAGACTCATCGCCAGTCATAATGATTCAAATGTACTCTTTTTATGGCAAAGCCATTAAATATTACATATACTGCTACAACTGCTTCGGTGCCAAGAACATTTGGGGTTTAGCCTTCTAATATAGTTAATATTACTCTTCATCCTATAGACAGTTTTTCATAGAGTGCCAATTATTCTATACATCACCGCCATTTCGACCTAAACAAATCTAAGTACCAACAATATAAATCGTCTGATTAGCCAACAATTTCTAAAAATATTCCCTCCACCATCCCCACCAACTAAGAATTGCTTATCTTCACATATGCATCAACTAGGCCCTACTAGCCAAAACCGCAAAGCAGGTCTCAGACATTTTGGTTGTGATGTGGTGGCATCTCGAACAATGGAAGGCGTGCACTGTTTGATTCAAGTGCACATATTTCCTACAAACGTTCGTTTTCTAGATCGTGAAGGCTTAAATTTACTTCAACATCCTGTTTCTCAGATTTCGCAGTTGGCAGTGAGCATCATAGTGTCACATATTATGTCGAAATAAATTTACGAATAGGATGCATTCGTTGGTCTCATGTCTGGTATGTCGTACCAGTTTGATATCATATATCGATCCTCAGTATCGAATTTTCCATTACGTACAAAAGCCTAAATGTTTGAGATAATATTCAAGAATTGGCTTGTACCGTACTAACACCGCTTTTGCGACCATATGTATTATAGTCATACTCACTGTTATCTACTCTAGTGGGTTCTAATTACAATGAGATGACAAAAAACTGAGGAATGGAAAAGAGAGTTCAATAATAGGACAGAAATTAATATTAAATAACCATATTATTTCATGACTGCTTTCATTGTCATTGAGAATGCATACAAAGTTAGTGTTATATGTCTGAAAATGTTATTTTTTAAAAAATATTTTGTACTTTGCGTTCTACAGTGGTTTGTTGTTCACCATCTCAACTTTCTGAACGTAGAGTGTTCTTGGCATAGTGTAGCTTGTATAACCGTCGTTTGAGGTTTACAATGATTTTTCGGAATGGCTTAACTTGTGTTTAGATATATCAGTAACTACTAGTAAATTAGTTGCACAGAGTGCGCAGGACATTATGACCATTCTGTTCCAAGTAAATAAATCCATTATCAGGCATTAGAATAAGAAAAAAACAAAACTAGGCAAAGTTCACAACTTGCTTGCTTGTGAGTGAACAGCACATTATCAACATACTAACAAATCACTACCACTCAATATCATATTTGCTTATGTTTTGCATATTATGAGTGACAACGACCATGATCTACAATGTAATATTCTTTGCCATCGATATTGTAGTCATCATAGTTATTTTTGTAGCTTGTTTCACCGTATAAATGTGAGTTTCTGACATGATAGTTACTTTACCTATCTGAAGCAGGTACTGGAACATCCCTTTTAATTGAACACTTTCATGTGTAATATCTTGAACGAAGGCTGGGTTTTTCTCAAATGAAATCTGCATTTTCTACAATTGCAAGCTTATCGGTAGGAATAGTTATCTTTACAATGATGTTTTCTTTATTTTTTTTTATTTTTTTTTTTGTTCAAACCAAATTTTTGAAGTGGTATTTGTGAAGAATTCTGTATGTTCTTATACGTCTGGGATAAATTTCATTTGTTTCGTGCGGTCATTCCTGCAAAGAAAGGTATACATTCTCATTATAAAATAGTCTTTTACACAAGTTATTCTAAGGCGTATGACTTAATTCTGCAAAAAATTTCGTGTATCAATTTCAGGGACATTTCTGTTTGGGCCAATGGTCCACTTGAAATTGCTCTGTCTCTCTGATCTGTCTGTCTCCCTTGAAGATGACAATACAACTCTTGCTTTTATTGACTTTTAAGATCCGTGCAGAAAAGTGGGATAACAAGCATTGATTGCAAAACTGGAAGGTATTGTAAGTTCACAGGGTGATATCATCAAGAAGAAATTGATCTTACGGTTAACATATCATACCCGGTAGGGAAGCTTAGAAAGTGCACCGTCTTGACGGACACCTTACCTGATTGGTACAGGCTCAAATTTAGTGCCATTAATAGTCACAGTTCTATAGATATCATACAATATCAAACCTCTTCATTATGTCCAAAAATACAGCATACACTTGATTCTAATTTCAGTTAGTCAAGATCGCTTTGTTTTACGCTAGATTATGCCGTTTATGGAACTCCCTTTTGTAAGCCCCGTTGCTGAGTATTATGAAATTTAACATTTTTGTTTTGTACTTTGCAACAAGTCTAATATACACACACATTTCAAATAGTTTGTTCAATACGGGAGGTAAAATTACAGCTCTGTATTTGTAAGGGTTATGTTTACACTTTTGTCCTTCTTGATAGATTGCTACAATTTTGCTGACTTTCCACTCAGATTGTACATATTAGTTCCGCGCCGAAAATATTTGTAATAATTTCTGTCAGTTTTAAACCCGTATCTTTTATGCTCGCACTCTATACCATATATCACTGGTGCTTCATCCCGCTTAAGTTGTATTATGGATGCTGCTATTTTTTAATGTAAAATTTGAAGTCTACACGGAGGCTTTCCGATCGGTTCTTTATTCGTTGAAGGGCTAAGGAATAGAATGTTTCTTTGGGGTGCATAGGTTTTGAAATATTTGGCCAATACTGTTAGCTACCTCTTGTGCGTTGGATGCTGTTTCTCTATCAAATTTCAGTTCGAAAGATCTTTTAGAGATTTTGTTGTTTACAATAACATTTTCAAAAGTGTCTAATATCTAACTGCTCCTTCATCTATATTATAAAACACGCTTTCGTCGTACTCATTAATGGCTTGCTCTTTATTTTTTTACATTCTCTCTTGGCATCCTTGCATTGTTTGTAGTTGTAATCCATCTCCTTCTGAACTATATATCACTGTCATCTGTTTCATGAGCATCCTTTGAACAATTAGGCTTTGCTTGCAAAGAGATTGTCTTTCTAGAGATATTAGTTTCAAGATGGCCGTTATCGCTTAACCGGCATGAAGCAGCCGTTCCGCTTTTTGTGCCGTTTTCATGATATATGTGCTTGTTGCCTGTCTTCGTCTGCTTTATTGTGTTCATCATGTATTGACTGTTCAGTTCCTATGTGTTTCTTCATGTCCTTGTTTTGGAAACGAGAACCATTAGACTTGTTCTCAGCTGTCTTGCTCCACTGTTACAACTTCCTTTGTTTTCGAATACGTGATACTCGCCAGTCAACCCGTTTATGATATGATGGACCCTCATTAATAGCTTTAAATGACCACTCCTTGGCTCTCCACACTACATTGTGGTCTAGACTAAACGAACTGGGACTATATTCATCATTACCTAAATGTAAACAAAAACGTTATTTCAAAGGAGGCCGGCGTAGAACAGGAAGAAGAATTCCAATTATCTCCTTTATGCCATTTCCGGCTCAACAATTTAAAAATTCGACCGTTAATTTAGATAACCTAATTAAAATCCCTATCGTCAACCTTTGTGTCAACTATCCAAGAGATTTAAATCTTCAATGCCCAATCAGCAGGACCACCGGAAAAGCACACATAAATAGTTAATTTTATCAACCACCAGAATATCGGCGTCTTTTTCCTGACAGAAACATGGTTATAAATATCAGTTGCGCGGATCTAACACCCACTGGTTACTCCATCAAGTCGTTCCCACGTAAATCTCGCGGAGGTGGAATTGCTGTCATTACAAAGAACTCCATGATCAAACGTCTTAACCACACCACAACATTCATTTGCGAACACACATTGTTTGAATTAGTCCAAACCACACTTACATTGGAGCAAAGGTCAGTCCAATTTTGCTATCTATACCGCCCTCCTCCTAGTAGAAAAGACAAGCTGACTGAATCCCTCTTTTTGGAGCAGTTTCCGAATCTCCTGGAGAATGGAAATTCGATAGGAGGCAACCTGATTATTCTTGGGAATTTCAGCTTTCACTTTGACTGTACCGGAAACCCAAACACATCAAAAGTCATAGATTCCATTATTGTTTTCAACCTCTAACAGCCAGTTAACTATTTATGTGCGCTTTTCCCATAAACATGGCCACATTTAAGACTGGATTCTTCATAGACCTGATGATAACATTCTACGGTCCTCCCTGGTATCTCATGAACTTGCATCAGATCACCTCTGCATTACTTGCCATCTTGACGTATCAGTCCCTAACCCTCCACCTTTATCTGCTACTAAGAGAAACCTCCGTATGATAAATAGAACCAAACTAATGCATGACATCCAAGCAAACCTATCAACTTGCTTACCTCCTACAGCAGAACAATTCGATAACTGCCTGCGTTCATTGCTCAACAAACATGCCCCAGCTACCAAGTGCAGAGTATCAATTCAAAATTATTATCCATGGTATAACAGTGTTCGGGACCGGCATCGCACTGCTAAAAGAGACCGCCGTAAAGCTGAGAGGCTTTGGCTTTCCACCAGACTCACTATTCTTAATAAAATCTATGAAGCCGCTAAGAAGAATGTCACAAATATAGTCCATGCAGCGAAATCAACCCACTACACTACTAAGATCTTGGAAAGTTTCAGCTGCAAAGAGCTCTTCGAAATTATTAACAAGCTAATGTCAAAGGACAAAGGTACACAACTTCCAACTAGCTTCTCTCCAGTCGACCTTCCGGACATGTTTGCAAATTTCTTCCGTGACAAAGTACAAACCATTGGAGATAATATTGACACCACAATATTAATTGACTCGTCGTCACCATACAGTTGGGATACAGAGTTTGAGCGGCAACCATTAGCAGCATTTGAACCTGTCGCTATGGATTTCGTACGTACAATCCTGATGAAGAGTTCACCAAAGTCATGTGAACTTGATCCAATTCCAACATCACTGCTGTTTGAGTGCTTAGATTCAGTATTGGCTTCACTAACTGATGTTATTAATACCTCTCTCTCATCCGGGGAATTCCCATCATTTTTCAAGACTGCCATTGTAAAGCCTCTGCTGAAGAAACCAACACTCGCCAATAACGATTTAAAGAACTACCGCCCAGTTTCTAATCTCCCATTCATATCAAAAATCTTAGAAAAGGTTGTTCTATCCCAGCATGTATCTCATCTGAATTCAAACAGTCTTTTTCAGCAATGTACAATCTGCATATCGCCCTTGCCACAGTGCTGAAACTAATCTTCTTAAAGTAGTTAATGACATTCTCTCTGCTTTGGATAGCGGAAAGATTACAGTCCTCACCCTCCTTGATTTGTCTGCAGCATTTGACACAATAGACCATGATATATTACTTCACCGTCTCCAGCATGTATTTGGCATTCATGATACAGCCTTACTGTGGTTCAAGACCTATTTGGTCAACAGGACACAAATTGTGTCTGCATGGAAAACACTCCAGCCCAGTTGTGGTGTTCCACTTGGACCTGTTCTCTTCATTCTTTACACTCAGCCGTTCTCAAGTGTCATAGATCATCATCCAGTGCCTCACCAATTGTATGCTGATGACACCCAAATATACAAATCTAGCCACCCAACTGAAGTTGATGCTACCATCCAAGGTGTCGAGAGGTGCATTTCTGATGTCAGATCATGGATGACATGTCGCAGATGAATGATGATAAAACTGAGGCCACTGTGATCACAATACAAAGACTTTCTCATTTACATCCTGTACCTCAGACAATAAATATCAGCAATACCAACATTAAATATAATACAATCAGTACGAAACCTAGGAGTTACTCTGGACAGTACTCTCACATTACACCAACATGTCATGAACATATGGAAGGCTGCATATCTTGAGCTGGGACATATCAGTTCCATTCGCAAATATCTTTCAGTTGATGCCACCAAAACAATGTTGTGTTCATTAGTACTTTCAAGACTGGACTATTGTAGTTCAATTTTGTCTAGTTCATCTCAATATTTACTCCAGAAACTTCAGAAAGTTCAAAACACAGCTGCTCGGATCATACTTAGAGTACCACGATCAGAGCACACCTGCCCGCTGCTCTGTACCCTACACTGGCTATGCAATCGATCCAGAATCAAGCACAAAATTTGTTCTCTGTGCTACGTTTCACTGACGGACTCCAGTCCAACATAGCTATCCGACCTCACCCACGTGTACACACCAGCAAGATACTTACAATCCTCTTCTGACAATCGTATACTCATTATTCCCACTATGAAAACAAAGTCATATGGACAGGGTTCTTTTGCATACCAGCGCCCAGCAACGTGGAATGAATTGCCCACTGAACTTAGACACAAAGACACAGTGATCCCATTCAAGAGATCTCTTAAAACTCACTTATTTCGACTGCAAGAACAAACTTAAAGACATAATGTTTCCTACCTTAAATATTTTCAGCCTTTTTTTAATGTTTACTAATTTCATGGTGTTTGTTTTTGTAATCATATCATTATATATCTTTTTATGTTATAGGTGTTGTCTAATGTTGTAAAGCGTTTAGAGCTTCTAAAGATTAGGCGCTATACAAAGTCCATATTATTATTATTATTATTATTATTATTATTATTATTATTATTTATAGTGACCTCTTTCAAAAGAGTGTATTATTTAACCTTTCAGTCTCAAGATGGTAAGACTTCTTGTGTCAGCGGTGTGTCATATCAAGGAGAGTATGGATATGTAGATTATAGATGTATAGAGTGAATTGAAAAACTGGGAGAGATAGGCTTTTATGTTGATCTGAACCCAAACTTGTATCCTGAATTGTAAAGATTTCGCACACTGAAACAAACGTTTGCCAACAAGACTATAGTCAAAAGATAATTTAAGAGGCCCCATTGTATAACTCAGTCCTTTGTTCAAATCTGTCTTCTTCAGGGCAGCTATGTTCTATGTGTCAATAAGGTCTGTACCATGAGCACCAAGAATTGGGAAGTTTTATTGGATCTCTTGAGTATTACATCGCCAAGGGAAAGATTATATTCAAACAGGGACTCTAGAAGAATGTCAATACATTCTTGGAAGCAATGAAGGTTGTCATCTGCAGGGAGATAAGCACTAAAATGCGAAAAGCGGACTTAAAAAATGTCAATCTAAGTTACCACAGCCTAGCTGTTTGAGATAATATGCAAGAATTTTCTTGTACTGTACTGACACTCCTTTTGCGCCCTTATGTATTAAAAATCATACTCACTATTATCTACTTTAGTCTCACACAAACAATTCAAATAGACAGTTTTAGTGTAGCATTTTGCCAGGAGTGCACAAGGAATGTACTCATCGAATAAAACTGACTGCGTGTTTCAGGAAAGGCACAAAACTCCCTGTGCTGTACGGAGAAAGCAATTGTCATGCATTTATTGATGGGTGTGGGGACTATGAAGAACCACATAATTTTCAAGATCGACCAACTACTTCCCGCTTGTTTCACTGTTCAAGTTTGACACACACTTCGCCCGAGACCATTATCCTACCAACACCAAGTGTTCAGACAACCGTGCCATCTGAAACACGTACAGTGCCAATGATCAGTTCAGTTCCAGTGACGCAGATTCCATTCGACAATAGTTCCACTAATCTTACTTCAGAAACGTCAGCAAGCCAAGATAGCGGCAGCCCCGATCAGAGACTCGTCGCCAGTCATAATGATTAAAATAGTACTATTTGTATGGCAACCCCATTAAATATTATATATACTGATCCGACTGCGTCGGTGTTGACCATTTAGGGTTTAGCCTTCTCGTTTAGGTACTGTTACTCATAATCCTATAGACAGTTTTTCATAGAGTGCAAATTATCCTACACGTCACCGCCATTTCTTCCTGAACAAAACTAAGTACCAAAAACATAAATCGTATGCTGAGCCAAGAATGTATCCATATATTCCCTCCACCACTCCCACCAACTCAGAATTGCTTATCTTCACATATCCATCAACTAGGTCCTACTAGCCACAACCGCAAAGCAGCTCTCAGACATTTTGTTTGGGATGCGGCGGCCTTCGTTCATCTCGCACAATGGAAGGCGTGCACTGTTTGATTCAAGTGCACATATATTTCCTACAAAAGTTAGGTTTCTAGATCGTGTAGGCTTACCATCATTTCAACAACCTATTTCATAGATTTTAGGAGTTTGGCAGTGTGAGCACCATAGTGTCTCAGGTCATGTCGAACTAAATTTACAACTAGGATGCATTCGCTGGTCTCATTCATTCTGAATGTCGTCAAAGTTTAATATCATATATCGATCCTCAGTATCCAATTTTCGACTACGTACAAAGCCTAGATGTTTGAGATAATATTGAAGAATTTTATTGTACCGTACTGACACGATTGTGACCATATGTGTTAAAGTCATACGCACTATTATCTACTTTAGTCTGACACAACGCAATTAATTAAATTGACAGTTTTAGTGTATCATTTTATCTAGAGTGCACAAAGAATGATCTCACTGAATAATACCGACTTTGCTTTCTCTTATGGAAACGCACATCACTCCCGAGCTGTACGGAGAATACAAGTGTCATTGATGGGTGTGGAGAAAATAAAGCAGTGAGAAAATTCTAGCTCTGGCATTCGAGCCAGTGTAAGTCCACAAGACCGATCTTTCAGCCGATGTAGGGGCACGTTTAAGACGTGAGAACGGAGCGCAATGGTGGTATTGTGTTGAAAGAAAAGAATATTTATAAACTGAGGTCACGAATGGACGATACTTCGTGTCGAATACAAGTATTACAATGAGTTATGGATTAAAATTCGTTGTGTCACATACGGATCAGCTCTACGCGTAAAACAGGACATTAGTGAGTTCCAGTTTCACTGAGATGACAAATAAACTGAGCAATGGAAAAGAAAAATCAATAATTAGGACAGAAATTACTTTTTAATAACCTTATTATTTCATGACTGCTTTCATTGTCATTGAGACTGCATGCATTATTAGTGTCTTATATTTTTAAATGTTATATTATTTGTATACTTTGCTTTTTTCAGCTTATTTTTGGCTTCGTTCTTATAGTGGTTTGTTGTCCCCCCCGCTCCCCATCTCAACGTTTATTTCCTACAAAAGTTAGACTTCTAGATCGTGTAGGCTCATATTCACTTCAACATTCTATTTCTTAGATTTTCGGAGTTGGCAGTGAGCATCATGTTGTCCCAGGTCATGTCGAACTAAATTTACGAATAGGGTGCATTCGTTGGTCTCATTCATTATGTCTGTCGTACCAGTTTTATATAATATGTCGATCCCCAGTATCTAATTTTTGACTACGTACAAAGACGTCTTAGATCTCGATGGGCAGATACACTCGTTATAAATCTAATACACAGACCGACCGAGTTAGTGTGTGGTGTTCACACCATTGCTGTTCTCTCAAATACCATTTCATCAATGAGAAAATTTCCCAATTTAACAACTATCTTACTTGTACCTTCACATAGCTAGCTAAAAATTCTCAAATTATTCCCGCTCGTATAACCGTAGCAGTTTCAAACAGAATTTACATTCCAATAATCAATCTCAACTCCATCACTAAGGCATAAACTTGTCAAAAACGTATTGTCGTCTTCTGATGCACTTCATCCTCACGCCATATTTACCACTGCGGTTTATAATCATTCTGATTCCCATGTCATAGATCCGCAATGAAATTAGCCACAAGAAAGATTGGTTTTGGTTTAGTTTAAGTGTTATTTATATTTACAATGCTAAAGATATCAAATGTGGAGTTTGCCAGAAATTCTCAATAGAGCAAGCTTTATGAAAGTAAGGCTCTTTTGCTCTTCACTATCAAACACCTTCATTGTGTCAAAAAATGCGGCATAGACTTTTGATTCCAGGTTAGTGAAGTTAGCATTGCGTAAGATAAACTATGCCGTTTATGCAAGCCAGACTGTTTTGAAGCTCCGCTGCTGTGTATTTGAAACATTTAACATTTTTGTTTTGCGCTTTGTAATGAATCTAATATACACACATTTTTTAAATACTTTGTACAAAACGGCTGATAAAATTACAGCCTATAGTAGATAGAGACATTTTTACACTTCTTGTCCGCCTTTGTAGACTGTTACAATTATGCTTACCTTCAAGACAGATGGAAGATAAGTATTTAGTATCACACCGAATAGATTTGTAATAATTTCTATCAGTTGTTAGCTCGCGTATATGTTATGCTCGCACTGTATAGCATATTTCCCCATTGTTTCACCGAGCTTAAGTTGTATTATGAATGCTTCTATTTAGTGACATGTAATATTTTCAGTCAAAACAGACACTTTAAAATGGGTTCCTTTGTTCGTTGCAAGGGTAGGAAATGGAGTATTTTCTGGGGTGCATAGATTATTGATATATCTGACATTATGTTAGCTGCCTATTGTGCATTGGATGTTGTTTCAAATTTCAATCCCAAACAGCTTTTTAAGTTTTTGTTGTTTAATATAACAGAAGTTTCTAATATCTAACAGCATATTCAACTATGTTATTAAACACTCTATCTTCGTACGTATTGATAGCTTGCCCTTGATGTTATTTTACATTCTCCCTTGCCAATCTTCCATTGATTGTAGGTTACATACCTTAGTCACCTGTGTCTCCCATCTTCAATCCATCTCCTTCTAAACTATATAGCCCTTTCATGTGCTTCATGAATGTCCTTTGACCAATAAGGTTTTAGTTGAATACGGATTGTCTTTCAAGAAGTTTTTGTTAGAGTGGCTTTTTTTCAAAAGAGTTTATTATTTAACTCTTCTATTTGTTTTGGCATCAACTGGATTGAATATAATCATTTATGTAATCTTTCGTCAATCTCTAGTTGGTAAGCCTTCTTGTGTCAGCTGTGTGCCATTCGAAGGAGAGTATGGACATGTATCTCTTCCAGTCGCTAGGTATTTCAATTCTCTCTATATATTAGAAAGAACTGAAATACCTTGTGACGGGAAGAGATAGGCTTTTATTGTGATCTAGCCCCAAATTTGTATCCTGATTTGTTAAGACCTGGCACACTAAAACAAATGTTTGCCAACAAGAATATCGTCAAAAGATAGTTTAAAGTGTCCAATATGTGTAACTCTGTCCTTTGTTCAAATTTGTCTTCTTCAGAGCCACTAAGTTATTTGTGTCAATAAAGTTTGTACCATGAGCACCAAGAATGGAAAATTTCATCGTATCTCATGCGTATTACATCGCCAAGTGAAGCATTATACTCAAACAGGGACTCCAGAATGTCAATACATTCTTGGAAGAAATGAATGTTGTGATCTGCAGGAAGATAAGCACCAAAATACGAAATGCGGAGTTTTGCCTAAAAGAGTTATTCTCAGGTCAGTTAGCACGATTCGGTCGTTACCACAACCTAGTTATTTGAGATAATAGGAATGACTTTTCTTGTATCGTACTCCCAGCGCTTTTTTGACCTCCTGTATTTATAGGTTACTGTATTTGTATGGGAAAATATCAACGAGATTTTCGGATGGAGATACTGCACGACCTTGGGAGCGCTGTATATCCATCCGACAAAACGAGTTCATATTTTTCCATACAAATGCAGTAGCCTTTTTATTATATGCTCATTTTCTTATTCTACTAAAGACATTATTATGTAAACAAAAATACACTACACGAAACAAAGTAACTGAATATATGCTGTATACCATACTAAATACACAAGCGCAGATTCATCATTATACAACAACACTATTATTAGTGCGCACTTGACTCCGCCAGGATAAATTTGAACTTTGTCGTGTGCCAGACAGAACTTTCGAAAGAAAATGAAATTTTGGTCTACTTAAAATTGAAATTTGGAGTCATGTCGTGAATGAATGTGCAGTAGAGCAACTTTTCTATTTGATCTGGAATGAATAGATTTTGGTATTTTTGTCGTTTCTGTGAAATTTCGTGATTATGGACTGGATTTATGTACCAATTCTACATGAAGTTCATTGGATTTCATTGGAGATAGAGCAGCGTCTTGACATCGGCAAGTGTGTTTCTGTTTTGCCATTGAATGTTTGAAATCATAATGTGGGACAAATATGAAGTCATTCAATTTCAATTATCAAATAGACGATATGAAATCTAAAGTTTATTTCATTTTGAGTACAGTCAAGAGGATGTAATTGCACTTGGAATATAGTCGAAATTACTGTACGATTTCGAAATGCGTTATCAAGCTTGAGATCCCACGACATGGCTCATGTAATTCGGATTTACAGAACTAAGAAAGTACATTTTGAGGAAATTCAGAATGTAAAACTGTAAGTATAGTTTTGTAATTCTTATTAGCAGCTAAAGAAAACAGTTTATGCCTTGTAACTTGCATGTTATTTGTAGGTACCCACCTATTTTATGACATCTAGCGTCTATCGCGAAAATCCGAAACATTGTATCATAAAAGCTAACACGGAATGTAGCAAAGCAGATGGTATGTGGCAGTCCACGAAACAGCTATCTTTTAGTTCATTCAGAAACAAATTTAATCAACCAAACGTAAAGCGTATGCTTACACGACTGTATATGATTTGTTTACAAAGTAGTTCCTAACACACTATTGGGCACACGTATCCTGGACATGAGTGCAATATGGAGGTATGCAATATCGTAGAATATTGAAAGATTCTGACAATGTATATCTCATGCGCATTACATCGCCAAGGAAATCATTATATACAAACGGGGACTCCAGAATCTCAATACCTTCATGGAAGAAATGAAGGTTGTCATCCCAAGGAAGATAAGAACTAAAATGCGAAAACCGGTTTAAGATTTGTTTAATTCTTTGTTTAGTTAGCACGATTCCGTTCTTACCAAAGCCAAGTTGTTTGAGATAATATGCATGAATTGTTTTGTACCGTACTGACACCGCTTTTGCGACCTTATGTATTAAAAAGTCATACTCACTATTATCTACTTTAGTCTCACACAAACCCATCCAATTAACAGTTTTAGTGTAGCATTTTGCCAGCAGTGCACAAGCAATGTGCTCACCGAATAAAACTGTTTGCGTGTTTTAGAAAACGCACAAAACTACCCGTGCTGTACGGAGAAAGCAATAGTCATGCATTTATTGATGGGTGTCGGGACTTTTAAGAACCACATAATTTTCAAGATCGACCAGCTACTTGCCGCTTGTTTCACTGTCCAGTTTCGACACACACTTCGCCCGAGACAATTATCCTACCAACAGTGTCATCTGAAACACTTACAGTGCCAATGACCTGTTCAGTTCCAGTGACGCAGATTCCATTCGACTATAGTTCAATAATCTTGCGCCAGCAACACAAGCAAGCCAAGATAGCGTCAGCCCCTGTGAGAGACTCATCGCCAGTCATAATGATTCAAATGTACTCTTTTTATGGCAAAGCCATTAAATATTACATATACTGCTACAACTGCTTCGGTGCCAAGAACATTTGGGGTTTAGCCTTCTAATATAGTTAATATTACTCTTCATCCTATAGACAGTTTTTCATAGAGTGCCAATTATTCTATACATCACCGCCATTTCGACCTAAACAAATCTAAGTACCAACAATATAAATCGTCTGATTAGCCAACAATTTCTAAAAATATTCCCTCCACCATCCCCACCAACTAAGAATTGCTTATCTTCACATATGCATCAACTAGGCCCTACTAGCCAAAACCGCAAAGCAGGTCTCAGACATTTTGGTTGTGATGTGGTGGCATCTCGAACAATGGAAGGCGTGCACTGTTTGATTCAAGTGCACATATTTCCTACAAACGTTCGTTTTCTAGATCGTGAAGGCTTAAATTTACTTCAACATCCTGTTTCTCAGATTTCGCAGTTGGCAGTGAGCATCATAGTGTCACATATTATGTCGAAATAAATTTACGAATAGGATGCATTCGTTGGTCTCATGTCTGGTATGTCGTACCAGTTTGATATCATATATCGATCCTCAGTATCGAATTTTCCATTACGTACAAAAGCCTAAATGTTTGAGATAATATTCAAGAATTGGCTTGTACCGTACTAACACCGCTTTTGCGACCATATGTATTATAGTCATACTCACTGTTATCTACTCTAGTGGGTTCTAATTACAATGAGATGACAAAAAACTGAGGAATGGAAAAGAGAGTTCAATAATAGGACAGAAATTAATATTAAATAACCATATTATTTCATGACTGCTTTCATTGTCATTGAGAATGCATACAAAGTTAGTGTTATATGTCTGAAAATGTTATTTTTTAAAAAATATTTTGTACTTTGCGTTCTACAGTGGTTTGTTGTTCACCATCTCAACTTTCTGAACGTAGAGTGTTCTTGGCATAGTGTAGCTTGTATAACCGTCGTTTGAGGTTTACAATGATTTTTCGGAATGGCTTAACTTGTGTTTAGATATATCAGTAACTACTAGTAAATTAGTTGCACAGAGTGCGCAGGACATTATGACCATTCTGTTCCAAGTAAATAAATCCATTATCAGGCATTAGAATAAGAAAAAAACAAAACTAGGCAAAGTTCACAACTTGCTTGCTTGTGAGTGAACAGCACATTATCAACATACTAACAAATCACTACCACTCAATATCATATTTGCTTATGTTTTGCATATTATGAGTGACAACGACCATGATCTACAATGTAATATTCTTTGCCATCGATATTGTAGTCATCATAGTTATTTTTGTAGCTTGTTTCACCGTATAAATGTGAGTTTCTGACATGATAGTTACTTTACCTATCTGAAGCAGGTACTGGAACATCCCTTTTAATTGAACACTTTCATGTGTAATATCTTGAACGAAGGCTGGGTTTTTCTCAAATGAAATCTGCATTTTCTACAATTGCAAGCTTATCGGTAGGAATAGTTATCTTTACAATGATGTTTTCTTTATTTTTTTTTATTTTTTTTTTTGTTCAAACCAAATTTTTGAAGTGGTATTTGTGAAGAATTCTGTATGTTCTTATACGTCTGGGATAAATTTCATTTGTTTCGTGCGGTCATTCCTGCAAAGAAAGGTATACATTCTCATTATAAAATAGTCTTTTACACAAGTTATTCTAAGGCGTATGACTTAATTCTGCAAAAAATTTCGTGTATCAATTTCAGGGACATTTCTGTTTGGGCCAATGGTCCACTTGAAATTGCTCTGTCTCTCTGATCTGTCTGTCTCCCTTGAAGATGACAATACAACTCTTGCTTTTATTGACTTTTAAGATCCGTGCAGAAAAGTGGGATAACAAGCATTGATTGCAAAACTGGAAGGTATTGTAAGTTCACAGGGTGATATCATCAAGAAGAAATTGATCTTACGGTTAACATATCATACCCGGTAGGGAAGCTTAGAAAGTGCACCGTCTTGACGGACACCTTACCTGATTGGTACAGGCTCAAATTTAGTGCCATTAATAGTCACAGTTCTATAGATATCATACAATATCAAACCTCTTCATTATGTCCAAAAATACAGCATACACTTGATTCTAATTTCAGTTAGTCAAGATCGCTTTGTTTTACGCTAGATTATGCCGTTTATGGAACTCCCTTTTGTAAGCCCCGTTGCTGAGTATTATGAAATTTAACATTTTTGTTTTGTACTTTGCAACAAGTCTAATATACACACACATTTCAAATAGTTTGTTCAATACGGGAGGTAAAATTACAGCTCTGTATTTGTAAGGGTTATGTTTACACTTTTGTCCTTCTTGATAGATTGCTACAATTTTGCTGACTTTCCACTCAGATTGTACATATTAGTTCCGCGCCGAAAATATTTGTAATAATTTCTGTCAGTTTTAAACCCGTATCTTTTATGCTCGCACTCTATACCATATATCACTGGTGCTTCATCCCGCTTAAGTTGTATTATGGATGCTGCTATTTTTTAATGTAAAATTTGAAGTCTACACGGAGGCTTTCCGATCGGTTCTTTATTCGTTGAAGGGCTAAGGAATAGAATGTTTCTTTGGGGTGCATAGGTTTTGAAATATTTGGCCAATACTGTTAGCTACCTCTTGTGCGTTGGATGCTGTTTCTCTATCAAATTTCAGTTCGAAAGATCTTTTAGAGATTTTGTTGTTTACAATAACATTTTCAAAAGTGTCTAATATCTAACTGCTCCTTCATCTATATTATAAAACACGCTTTCGTCGTACTCATTAATGGCTTGCTCTTTATTTTTTTACATTCTCTCTTGGCATCCTTGCATTGTTTGTAGTTGTAATCCATCTCCTTCTGAACTATATATCACTGTCATCTGTTTCATGAGCATCCTTTGAACAATTAGGCTTTGCTTGCAAAGAGATTGTCTTTCTAGAGATATTAGTTTCAAGATGGCCGTTATCGCTTAACCGGCATGAAGCAGCCGTTCCGCTTTTTGTGCCGTTTTCATGATATATGTGCTTGTTGCCTGTCTTCGTCTGCTTTATTGTGTTCATCATGTATTGACTGTTCAGTTCCTATGTGTTTCTTCATGTCCTTGTTTTGGAAACGAGAACCATTAGACTTGTTCTCAGCTGTCTTGCTCCACTGTTACAACTTCCTTTGTTTTCGAATACGTGATACTCGCCAGTCAACCCGTTTATGATATGATGGACCCTCATTAATAGCTTTAAATGACCACTCCTTGGCTCTCCACACTACATTGTGGTCTAGACTAAACGAACTGGGACTATATTCATCATTACCTAAATGTAAACAAAAACGTTATTTCAAAGGAGGCCGGCGTAGAACAGGAAGAAGAATTCCAATTATCTCCTTTATGCCATTTCCGGCTCAACAATTTAAAAATTCGACCGTTAATTTAGATAACCTAATTAAAATCCCTATCGTCAACCTTTGTGTCAACTATCCAAGAGATTTAAATCTTCAATGCCCAATCAGCAGGACCACCGGAAAAGCACACATAAATAGTTAATTTTATCAACCACCAGAATATCGGCGTCTTTTTCCTGACAGAAACATGGTTATAAATATCAGTTGCGCGGATCTAACACCCACTGGTTACTCCATCAAGTCGTTCCCACGTAAATCTCGCGGAGGTGGAATTGCTGTCATTACAAAGAACTCCATGATCAAACGTCTTAACCACACCACAACATTCATTTGCGAACACACATTGTTTGAATTAGTCCAAACCACACTTACATTGGAGCAAAGGTCAGTCCAATTTTGCTATCTATACCGCCCTCCTCCTAGTAGAAAAGACAAGCTGACTGAATCCCTCTTTTTGGAGCAGTTTCCGAATCTCCTGGAGAATGGAAATTCGATAGGAGGCAACCTGATTATTCTTGGGAATTTCAGCTTTCACTTTGACTGTACCGGAAACCCAAACACATCAAAAGTCATAGATTCCATTATTGTTTTCAACCTCTAACAGCCAGTTAACTATTTATGTGCGCTTTTCCCATAAACATGGCCACATTTAAGACTGGATTCTTCATAGACCTGATGATAACATTCTACGGTCCTCCCTGGTATCTCATGAACTTGCATCAGATCACCTCTGCATTACTTGCCATCTTGACGTATCAGTCCCTAACCCTCCACCTTTATCTGCTACTAAGAGAAACCTCCGTATGATAAATAGAACCAAACTAATGCATGACATCCAAGCAAACCTATCAACTTGCTTACCTCCTACAGCAGAACAATTCGATAACTGCCTGCGTTCATTGCTCAACAAACATGCCCCAGCTACCAAGTGCAGAGTATCAATTCAAAATTATTATCCATGGTATAACAGTGTTCGGGACCAGCATCGCACTGCTAAAAGAGACCGCCGTAAAGCTGAGAGGCTTTGGCTTTCCACCAGACTCACTATTCTTAATAAAATCTATGAAGCCGCTAAGAAGAATGTCACAAATATAGTCCATGCAGCGAAATCAACCCACTACACTACTAAGATCTTGGAAAGTTTCAGCTGCAAAGAGCTCTTCGAAATTATTAACAAGCTAATGTCAAAGGACAAAGGTACACAACTTCCAACTAGCTTCTCTCCAGTCGACCTTCCGGACATGTTTGCAAATTTCTTCCGTGACAAAGTACAAACCATTGGAGATAATATTGACACCACAATATTAATTGACTCGTCGTCACCATACAGTTGGGATACAGAGTTTGAGCGGCAACCATTAGCAGCATTTGAACCTGTCGCTATGGATTTCGTACGTACAATCCTGATGAAGAGTTCACCAAAGTCATGTGAACTTGATCCAATTCCAACATCACTGCTGTTTGAGTGCTTAGATTCAGTATTGGCTTCACTAACTGATGTTATTAATACCTCTCTCTCATCCGGGGAATTCCCATCATTTTTCAAGACTGCCATTGTAAAGCCTCTGCTGAAGAAACCAACACTCGCCAATAACGATTTAAAGAACTACCGCCCAGTTTCTAATCTCCCATTCATATCAAAAATCTTAGAAAAGGTTGTTCTATCCCAGCATGTATCTCATCTGAATTCAAACAGTCTTTTTCAGCAATGTACAATCTGCATATCGCCCTTGCCACAGTGCTGAAACTAATCTTCTTAAAGTAGTTAATGACATTCTCTCTGCTTTGGATAGCGGAAAGATTACAGTCCTCACCCTCCTTGATTTGTCTGCAGCATTTGACACAATAGACCATGATATATTACTTCACCGTCTCCAGCATGTATTTGGCATTCATGATACAGCCTTACTGTGGTTCAAGACCTATTTGGTCAACAGGACACAAATTGTGTCTGCATGGAAAACACTCCAGCCCAGTTGTGGTGTTCCACTTGGACCTGTTCTCTTCATTCTTTACACTCAGCCGTTCTCAAGTGTCATAGATCATCATCCAGTGCCTCACCAATTGTATGCTGATGACACCCAAATATACAAATCTAGCCACCCAACTGAAGTTGATGCTACCATCCAAGGTGTCGAGAGGTGCATTTCTGATGTCAGATCATGGATGACATGTCGCAGATGAATGATGATAAAACTGAGGCCACTGTGATCACAATACAAAGACTTTCTCATTTACATCCTGTACCTCAGACAATAAATATCAGCAATACCAACATTAAATATAATACAATCAGTACGAAACCTAGGAGTTACTCTGGACAGTACTCTCACATTACACCAACATGTCATGAACATATGGAAGGCTGCATATCTTGAGCTGGGACATATCAGTTCCATTCGCAAATATCTTTCAGTTGATGCCACCAAAACAATGTTGTGTTCATTAGTACTTTCAAGACTGGACTATTGTAGTTCAATTTTGTCTAGTTCATCTCAATATTTACTCCAGAAACTTCAGAAAGTTCAAAACACAGCTGCTCGGATCATACTTAGAGTACCACGATCAGAGCACACCTGCCCGCTGCTCTGTACCCTACACTGGCTATGCAATCGATCCAGAATCAAGCACAAAATTTGTTCTCTGTGCTACGTTTCACTGACGGACTCCAGTCCAACATAGCTATCCGACCTCACCCACGTGTACACACCAGCAAGATACTTACAATCCTCTTCTGACAATCGTATACTCATTATTCCCACTATGAAAACAAAGTCATATGGACAGGGTTCTTTTGCATACCAGCGCCCAGCAACGTGGAATGAATTGCCCACTGAACTTAGACACAAAGACACAGTGATCCCATTCAAGAGATCTCTTAAAACTCACTTATTTCGACTGCAAGAACAAACTTAAAGACATAATGTTTCCTACCTTAAATATTTTCAGCCTTTTTTTAATGTTTACTAATTTCATGGTGTTTGTTTTTGTAATCATATCATTATATATCTTTTTATGTTATAGGTGTTGTCTAATGTTGTAAAGCGTTTAGAGCTTCTAAAGATTAGGCGCTATACAAAGTCCATATTATTATTATTATTATTATTATTATTATTATTATTATTTATAGTGACCTCTTTCAAAAGAGTGTATTATTTAACCTTTCAGTCTCAAGATGGTAAGACTTCTTGTGTCAGCGGTGTGTCATATCAAGGAGAGTATGGATATGTAGATTATAGATGTATAGAGTGAATTGAAAAACTGGGAGAGATAGGCTTTTATGTTGATCTGAACCCAAACTTGTATCCTGAATTGTAAAGATTTCGCACACTGAAACAAACGTTTGCCAACAAGACTATAGTCAAAAGATAATTTAAGAGGCCCCATTGTATAACTCAGTCCTTTGTTCAAATCTGTCTTCTTCAGGGCAGCTATGTTCTATGTGTCAATAAGGTCTGTACCATGAGCACCAAGAATTGGGAAGTTTTATTGGATCTCTTGAGTATTACATCGCCAAGGGAAAGATTATATTCAAACAGGGACTCTAGAAGAATGTCAATACATTCTTGGAAGCAATGAAGGTTGTCATCTGCAGGGAGATAAGCACTAAAATGCGAAAAGCGGACTTAAAAAATGTCAATCTAAGTTACCACAGCCTAGCTGTTTGAGATAATATGCAAGAATTTTCTTGTACTGTACTGACACTCCTTTTGCGCCCTTATGTATTAAAAATCATACTCACTATTATCTACTTTAGTCTCACACAAACAATTCAAATAGACAGTTTTAGTGTAGCATTTTGCCAGGAGTGCACAAGGAATGTACTCATCGAATAAAACTGACTGCGTGTTTCAGGAAAGGCACAAAACTCCCTGTGCTGTACGGAGAAAGCAATTGTCATGCATTTATTGATGGGTGTGGGGACTATGAAGAACCACATAATTTTCAAGATCGACCAACTACTTCCCGCTTGTTTCACTGTTCAAGTTTGACACACACTTCGCCCGAGACCATTATCCTACCAACACCAAGTGTTCAGACAACCGTGCCATCTGAAACACGTACAGTGCCAATGATCAGTTCAGTTCCAGTGACGCAGATTCCATTCGACAATAGTTCCACTAATCTTACTTCAGAAACGTCAGCAAGCCAAGATAGCGGCAGCCCCGATCAGAGACTCGTCGCCAGTCATAATGATTAAAATAGTACTATTTGTATGGCAACCCCATTAAATATTATATATACTGATCCGACTGCGTCGGTGTTGACCATTTAGGGTTTAGCCTTCTCGTTTAGGTACTGTTACTCATAATCCTATAGACAGTTTTTCATAGAGTGCAAATTATCCTACACGTCACCGCCATTTCTTCCTGAACAAAACTAAGTACCAAAAACATAAATCGTATGCTGAGCCAAGAATGTATCCATATATTCCCTCCACCACTCCCACCAACTCAGAATTGCTTATCTTCACATATCCATCAACTAGGTCCTACTAGCCACAACCGCAAAGCAGCTCTCAGACATTTTGTTTGGGATGCGGCGGCCTTCGTTCATCTCGCACAATGGAAGGCGTGCACTGTTTGATTCAAGTGCACATATATTTCCTACAAAAGTTAGGTTTCTAGATCGTGTAGGCTTACCATCATTTCAACAACCTATTTCATAGATTTTAGGAGTTTGGCAGTGTGAGCACCATAGTGTCTCAGGTCATGTCGAACTAAATTTACAACTAGGATGCATTCGCTGGTCTCATTCATTCTGAATGTCGTCAAAGTTTAATATCATATATCGATCCTCAGTATCCAATTTTCGACTACGTACAAAGCCTAGATGTTTGAGATAATATTGAAGAATTTTATTGTACCGTACTGACACGATTGTGACCATATGTGTTAAAGTCATACGCACTATTATCTACTTTAGTCTGACACAACGCAATTAATTAAATTGACAGTTTTAGTGTATCATTTTATCTAGAGTGCACAAAGAATGATCTCACTGAATAATACCGACTTTGCTTTCTCTTATGGAAACGCACATCACTCCCGAGCTGTACGGAGAATACAAGTGTCATTGATGGGTGTGGAGAAAATAAAGCAGTGAGAAAATTCTAGCTCTGGCATTCGAGCCAGTGTAAGTCCACAAGACCGATCTTTCAGCCGATGTAGGGGCACGTTTAAGACGTGAGAACGGAGCGCAATGGTGGTATTGTGTTGAAAGAAAAGAATATTTATAAACTGAGGTCACGAATGGACGATACTTCGTGTCGAATACAAGTATTACAATGAGTTATGGATTAAAATTCGTTGTGTCACATACGGATCAGCTCTACGCGTAAAACAGGACATTAGTGACTTCCAGTTTCACTGAGATGACAAATAAACTGAGCAATGGAAAAGAAAAATCAATAATTAGGACAGAAATTACTTTTTAATAACCTTATTATTTCATGACTGCTTTCATTGTCATTGAGACTGCATGCATTATTAGTGTCTTATATTTTTAAATGTTATATTATTTGTATACTTTGCTTTTTTCAGCTTATTTTTGGCTTCGTTCTTATAGTGGTTTGTTGTCCCCCCCGCTCCCCATCTCAACGTTTATTTCCTACAAAAGTTAGACTTCTAGATCGTGTAGGCTCATATTCACTTCAACATTCTATTTCTTAGATTTTCGGAGTTGGCAGTGAGCATCATGTTGTCCCAGGTCATGTCGAACTAAATTTACGAATAGGGTGCATTCGTTGGTCTCATTCATTATGTCTGTCGTACCAGTTTTATATAATATGTCGATCCCCAGTATCTAATTTTTGACTACGTACAAAGACGTCTTAGATCTCGATGGGCAGATACACTCGTTATAAATCTAATACACAGACCGACCGAGTTAGTGTGTGGTGTTCACACCATTGCTGTTCTCTCAAATACCATTTCATCAATGAGAAAATTTCCCAATTTAACAACTATCTTACTTGTACCTTCACATAGCTAGCTAAAAATTCTCAAATTATTCCCGCTCGTATAACCGTAGCAGTTTCAAACAGAATTTACATTCCAATAATCAATCTCAACTCCATCACTAAGGCATAAACTTGTCAAAAACGTATTGTCGTCTTCTGATGCACTTCATCCTCACGCCATATTTACCACTGCGGTTTATAATCATTCTGATTCCCATGTCATAGATCCGCAATGAAATTAGCCACAAGAAAGATTGGTTTTGGTTTAGTTTAAGTGTTATTTATATTTACAATGCTAAAGATATCAAATGTGGAGTTTGCCAGAAATTCTCAATAGAGCAAGCTTTATGAAAGTAAGGCTCTTTTGCTCTTCACTATCAAACACCTTCATTGTGTCAAAAAATGCGGCATAGACTTTTGATTCCAGGTTAGTGAAGTTAGCATTGCGTAAGATAAACTATGCCGTTTATGCAAGCCAGACTGTTTTGAAGCTCCGCTGCTGTGTATTTGAAACATTTAACATTTTTGTTTTGCGCTTTGTAATGAATCTAATATACACACATTTTTTAAATACTTTGTACAAAACGGCTGATAAAATTACAGCCTATAGTAGATAGAGACATTTTTACACTTCTTGTCCGCCTTTGTAGACTGTTACAATTATGCTTACCTTCAAGACAGATGGAAGATAAGTATTTAGTATCACACCGAATAGATTTGTAATAATTTCTATCAGTTGTTAGCTCGCGTATATGTTATGCTCGCACTGTATAGCATATTTCCCCATTGTTTCACCGAGCTTAAGTTGTATTATGAATGCTTCTATTTAGTGACATGTAATATTTTCAGTCAAAACAGACACTTTAAAATGGGTTCCTTTGTTCGTTGCAAGGGTAGGAAATGGAGTATTTTCTGGGGTGCATAGATTATTGATATATCTGACATTATGTTAGCTGCCTATTGTGCATTGGATGTTGTTTCAAATTTCAATCCCAAACAGCTTTTTAAGTTTTTGTTGTTTAATATAACAGAAGTTTCTAATATCTAACAGCATATTCAACTATGTTATTAAACACTCTATCTTCGTACGTATTGATAGCTTGCCCTTGATGTTATTTTACATTCTCCCTTGCCAATCTTCCATTGATTGTAGGTTACATACCTTAGTCACCTGTGTCTCCCATCTTCAATCCATCTCCTTCTAAACTATATAGCCCTTTCATGTGCTTCATGAATGTCCTTTGACCAATAAGGTTTTAGTTGAATACGGATTGTCTTTCAAGAAGTTTTTGTTAGAGTGGCTTTTTTTCAAAAGAGTTTATTATTTAACTCTTCTATTTGTTTTGGCATCAACTGGATTGAATATAATCATTTATGTAATCTTTCGTCAATCTCTAGTTGGTAAGCCTTCTTGTGTCAGCTGTGTGCCATTCGAAGGAGAGTATGGACATGTATCTCTTCCAGTCGCTAGGTATTTCAATTCTCTCTATATATTAGAAAGAACTGAAATACCTTGTGACGGGAAGAGATAGGCTTTTATTGTGATCTAGCCCCAAATTTGTATCCTGATTTGTTAAGACCTGGCACACTGAAACAAATGTTTGCCAACAAGAATATCGTCAAAAGATAGTTTAAAGTGTCCAATATGTGTAACTCTGTCCTTTGTTCAAATTTGTCTTCTTCAGAGCCACTAAGTTATTTGTGTCAATAAAGTTTGTACCATGAGCACCAAGAATGGAAAATTTCATCGTATCTCATGCGTATTACATCGCCAAGTGAAGCATTATACTCAAACAGGGACTCCAGAATGTCAATACATTCTTGGAAGAAATGAATGTTGTGATCTGCAGGAAGATAAGCACCAAAATACGAAATGCGGAGTTTTGCCTAAAAGAGTTATTCTCAGGTCAGTTAGCACGATTCGGTCGTTACCACAACCTAGTTATTTGAGATAATAGGAATGACTTTTCTTGTATCGTACTCCCAGCGCTTTTTTGACCTCCTGTATTTATAGGTTACTGTATTTGTATGGGAAAATATCAACGAGATTTTCGGATGGAGATACTGCACGACCTTGGGAGCGCTGTATATCCATCCGACAAAACGAGTTCATATTTTTCCATACAAATGCAGTAGCCTTTTTATTATATGCTCATTTTCTTATTCTACTAAAGACATTATTATGTAAACAAAAATACACTACACGAAACAAAGTAACTGAATATATGCTGTATACCATACTAAATACACAAGCGCAGATTCATCATTATACAACAACACTATTATTAGTGCGCACTTGACTCCGCCAGGATAAATTTGAACTTTGTCGTGTGCCAGACAGAACTTTCGAAAGAAAATGAAATTTTGGTCTACTTAAAATTGAAATTTGGAGTCATGTCGTGAATGAATGTGCAGTAGAGCAACTTTTCTATTTGATCTGGAATGAATAGATTTTGGTATTTTTGTCGTTTCTGTGAAATTTCGTGATTATGGACTGGATTTATGTACCAATTCTACATGAAGTTCATTGGATTTCATTGGAGATAGAGCAGCGTCTTGACATCGGCAAGTGTGTTTCTGTTTTGCCATTGAATGTTTGAAATCATAATGTGGGACAAATATGAAGTCATTCAATTTCAATTATCAAATAGACGATATGAAATCTAAAGTTTATTTCATTTTGAGTACAGTCAAGAGGATGTAATTGCACTTGGAATATAGTCGAAATTACTGTACGATTTCGAAATGCGTTATCAAGCTTGAGATCCCACGACATGGCTCATGTAATTCGGATTTACAGAACTAAGAAAGTACATTTTGAGGAAATTCAGAATGTAAAACTGTAAGTATAGTTTTGTAATTCTTATTAGCAGCTAAAGAAAACAGTTTATGCCTTGTAACTTGCATGTTATTTGTAGGTACCCACCTATTTTATGACATCTAGCGTCTATCGCGAAAATCCGAAACATTGTATCATAAAAGCTAACACGGAATGTAGCAAAGCAGATGGTATGTGGTAGTCCACGAAACAGCTATCTTTTAGTTCATTCAGAAACAAATTTAATCAACCAAACGTAAAGCGTATGCTTACACGACTGTATATGATTTGTTTACAAAGTAGTTCCTAACACACTATTGGGCACACGTATCCTGGACATGAGTGCAATATGGAGGTATGCAATATCGTAGAATATTGAAAGATTCTGACAATGTATATCTCATGCGCATTACATCGCCAAGGAAATCATTATATACAAACGGGGACTCCAGAATCTCAATACCTTCATGGAAGAAATGAAGGTTGTCATCCCAAGGAAGATAAGAACTAAAATGCGAAAACCGGTTTAAGATTTGTTTAATTCTTTGTTTAGTTAGCACGATTCCGTTCTTACCAAAGCCAAGTTGTTTGAGATAATATGCATGAATTGTTTTGTACCGTACTGACACCGCTTTTGCGACCTTATGTATTAAAAAGTCATACTCACTATTATCTACTTTAGTCTCACACAAACCCATCCAATTAACAGTTTTAGTGTAGCATTTTGCCAGCAGTGCACAAGCAATGTGCTCACCGAATAAAACTGTTTGCGTGTTTTAGAAAACGCACAAAACTACCCGTGCTGTACGGAGAAAGCAATAGTCATGCATTTATTGATGGGTGTCGGGACTTTTAAGAACCACATAATTTTCAAGATCGACCAGCTACTTGCCGCTTGTTTCACTGTCCAGTTTCGACACACACTTCGCCCGAGACAATTATCCTACCAACAGTGTCATCTGAAACACTTACAGTGCCAATGACCTGTTCAGTTCCAGTGACGCAGATTCCATTCGACTATAGTTCAATAATCTTGCGCCAGCAACACAAGCAAGCCAAGATAGCGTCAGCCCCTGTGAGAGACTCATCGCCAGTCATAATGATTCAAATGTACTCTTTTTATGGCAAAGCCATTAAATATTACATATACTGCTACAACTGCTTCGGTGCCAAGAACATTTGGGGTTTAGCCTTCTAATATAGTTAATATTACTCTTCATCCTATAGACAGTTTTTCATAGAGTGCCAATTATTCTATACATCACCGCCATTTCGACCTAAACAAATCTAAGTACCAACAATATAAATCGTCTGATTAGCCAACAATTTCTAAAAATATTCCCTCCACCATCCCCACCAACTAAGAATTGCTTATCTTCACATATGCATCAACTAGGCCCTACTAGCCAAAACCGCAAAGCAGGTCTCAGACATTTTGGTTGTGATGTGGTGGCATCTCGAACAATGGAAGGCGTGCACTGTTTGATTCAAGTGCACATATTTCCTACAAACGTTCGTTTTCTAGATCGTGAAGGCTTAAATTTACTTCAACATCCTGTTTCTCAGATTTCGCAGTTGGCAGTGAGCATCATAGTGTCACATATTATGTCGAAATAAATTTACGAATAGGATGCATTCGTTGGTCTCATGTCTGGTATGTCGTACCAGTTTGATATCATATATCGATCCTCAGTATCGAATTTTCCATTACGTACAAAAGCCTAAATGTTTGAGATAATATTCAAGAATTGGCTTGTACCGTACTAACACCGCTTTTGCGACCATATGTATTATAGTCATACTCACTGTTATCTACTCTAGTGGGTTCTAATTACAATGAGATGACAAAAAACTGAGGAATGGAAAAGAGAGTTCAATAATAGGACAGAAATTAATATTAAATAACCATATTATTTCATGACTGCTTTCATTGTCATTGAGAATGCATACAAAGTTAGTGTTATATGTCTGAAAATGTTATTTTTTAAAAAATATTTTGTACTTTGCGTTCTACAGTGGTTTGTTGTTCACCATCTCAACTTTCTGAACGTAGAGTGTTCTTGGCATAGTGTAGCTTGTATAACCGTCGTTTGAGGTTTACAATGATTTTTCGGAATGGCTTAACTTGTGTTTAGATATATCAGTAACTACTAGTAAATTAGTTGCACAGAGTGCGCAGGACATTATGACCATTCTGTTCCAAGTAAATAAATCCATTATCAGGCATTAGAATAAGAAAAAAACAAAACTAGGCAAAGTTCACAACTTGCTTGCTTGTGAGTGAACAGCACATTATCAACATACTAACAAATCACTACCACTCAATATCATATTTGCTTATGTTTTGCATATTATGAGTGACAACGACCATGATCTACAATGTAATATTCTTTGCCATCGATATTGTAGTCATCATAGTTATTTTTGTAGCTTGTTTCACCGTATAAATGTGAGTTTCTGACATGATAGTTACTTTACCTATCTGAAGCAGGTACTGGAACATCCCTTTTAATTGAACACTTTCATGTGTAATATCTTGAACGAAGGCTGGGTTTTTCTCAAATGAAATCTGCATTTTCTACAATTGCAAGCTTATCGGTAGGAATAGTTATCTTTACAATGATGTTTTCTTTATTTTTTTTTATTTTTTTTTTTGTTCAAACCAAATTTTTGAAGTGGTATTTGTGAAGAATTCTGTATGTTCTTATACGTCTGGGATAAATTTCATTTGTTTCGTGCGGTCATTCCTGCAAAGAAAGGTATACATTCTCATTATAAAATAGTCTTTTACACAAGTTATTCTAAGGCGTATGACTTAATTCTGCAAAAAATTTCGTGTATCAATTTCAGGGACATTTCTGTTTGGGCCAATGGTCCACTTGAAATTGCTCTGTCTCTCTGATCTGTCTGTCTCCCTTGAAGATGACAATACAACTCTTGCTTTTATTGACTTTTAAGATCCGTGCAGAAAAGTGGGATAACAAGCATTGATTGCAAAACTGGAAGGTATTGTAAGTTCACAGGGTGATATCATCAAGAAGAAATTGATCTTACGGTTAACATATCATACCCGGTAGGGAAGCTTAGAAAGTGCACCGTCTTGACGGACACCTTACCTGATTGGTACAGGCTCAAATTTAGTGCCATTAATAGTCACAGTTCTATAGATATCATACAATATCAAACCTCTTCATTATGTCCAAAAATACAGCATACACTTGATTCTAATTTCAGTTAGTCAAGATCGCTTTGTTTTACGCTAGATTATGCCGTTTATGGAACTCCCTTTTGTAAGCCCCGTTGCTGAGTATTATGAAATTTAACATTTTTGTTTTGTACTTTGCAACAAGTCTAATATACACACACATTTCAAATAGTTTGTTCAATACGGGAGGTAAAATTACAGCTCTGTATTTGTAAGGGTTATGTTTACACTTTTGTCCTTCTTGATAGATTGCTACAATTTTGCTGACTTTCCACTCAGATTGTACATATTAGTTCCGCGCCGAAAATATTTGTAATAATTTCTGTCAGTTTTAAACCCGTATCTTTTATGCTCGCACTCTATACCATATATCACTGGTGCTTCATCCCGCTTAAGTTGTATTATGGATGCTGCTATTTTTTAATGTAAAATTTGAAGTCTACACGGAGGCTTTCCGATCGGTTCTTTATTCGTTGAAGGGCTAAGGAATAGAATGTTTCTTTGGGGTGCATAGGTTTTGAAATATTTGGCCAATACTGTTAGCTACCTCTTGTGCGTTGGATGCTGTTTCTCTATCAAATTTCAGTTCGAAAGATCTTTTAGAGATTTTGTTGTTTACAATAACATTTTCAAAAGTGTCTAATATCTAACTGCTCCTTCATCTATATTATAAAACACGCTTTCGTCGTACTCATTAATGGCTTGCTCTTTATTTTTTTACATTCTCTCTTGGCATCCTTGCATTGTTTGTAGTTGTAATCCATCTCCTTCTGAACTATATATCACTGTCATCTGTTTCATGAGCATCCTTTGAACAATTAGGCTTTGCTTGCAAAGAGATTGTCTTTCTAGAGATATTAGTTTCAAGATGGCCGTTATCGCTTAACCGGCATGAAGCAGCCGTTCCGCTTTTTGTGCCGTTTTCATGATATATGTGCTTGTTGCCTGTCTTCGTCTGCTTTATTGTGTTCATCATGTATTGACTGTTCAGTTCCTATGTGTTTCTTCATGTCCTTGTTTTGGAAACGAGAACCATTAGACTTGTTCTCAGCTGTCTTGCTCCACTGTTACAACTTCCTTTGTTTTCGAATACGTGATACTCGCCAGTCAACCCGTTTATGATATGATGGACCCTCATTAATAGCTTTAAATGACCACTCCTTGGCTCTCCACACTACATTGTGGTCTAGACTAAACGAACTGGGACTATATTCATCATTACCTAAATGTAAACAAAAACGTTATTTCAAAGGAGGCCGGCGTAGAACAGGAAGAAGAATTCCAATTATCTCCTTTATGCCATTTCCGGCTCAACAATTTAAAAATTCGACCGTTAATTTAGATAACCTAATTAAAATCCCTATCGTCAACCTTTGTGTCAACTATCCAAGAGATTTAAATCTTCAATGCCCAATCAGCAGGACCACCGGAAAAGCACACATAAATAGTTAATTTTATCAACCACCAGAATATCGGCGTCTTTTTCCTGACAGAAACATGGTTATAAATATCAGTTGCGCGGATCTAACACCCACTGGTTACTCCATCAAGTCGTTCCCACGTAAATCTCGCGGAGGTGGAATTGCTGTCATTACAAAGAACTCCATGATCAAACGTCTTAACCACACCACAACATTCATTTGCGAACACACATTGTTTGAATTAGTCCAAACCACACTTACATTGGAGCAAAGGTCAGTCCAATTTTGCTATCTATACCGCCCTCCTCCTAGTAGAAAAGACAAGCTGACTGAATCCCTCTTTTTGGAGCAGTTTCCGAATCTCCTGGAGAATGGAAATTCGATAGGAGGCAACCTGATTATTCTTGGGAATTTCAGCTTTCACTTTGACTGTACCGGAAACCCAAACACATCAAAAGTCATAGATTCCATTATTGTTTTCAACCTCTAACAGCCAGTTAACTATTTATGTGCGCTTTTCCCATAAACATGGCCACATTTAAGACTGGATTCTTCATAGACCTGATGATAACATTCTACGGTCCTCCCTGGTATCTCATGAACTTGCATCAGATCACCTCTGCATTACTTGCCATCTTGACGTATCAGTCCCTAACCCTCCACCTTTATCTGCTACTAAGAGAAACCTCCGTATGATAAATAGAACCAAACTAATGCATGACATCCAAGCAAACCTATCAACTTGCTTACCTCCTACAGCAGAACAATTCGATAACTGCCTGCGTTCATTGCTCAACAAACATGCCCCAGCTACCAAGTGCAGAGTATCAATTCAAAATTATTATCCATGGTATAACAGTGTTCGGGACCAGCATCGCACTGCTAAAAGAGACCGCCGTAAAGCTGAGAGGCTTTGGCTTTCCACCAGACTCACTATTCTTAATAAAATCTATGAAGCCGCTAAGAAGAATGTCACAAATATAGTCCATGCAGCGAAATCAACCCACTACACTACTAAGATCTTGGAAAGTTTCAGCTGCAAAGAGCTCTTCGAAATTATTAACAAGCTAATGTCAAAGGACAAAGGTACACAACTTCCAACTAGCTTCTCTCCAGTCGACCTTCCGGACATGTTTGCAAATTTCTTCCGTGACAAAGTACAAACCATTGGAGATAATATTGACACCACAATATTAATTGACTCGTCGTCACCATACAGTTGGGATACAGAGTTTGAGCGGCAACCATTAGCAGCATTTGAACCTGTCGCTATGGATTTCGTACGTACAATCCTGATGAAGAGTTCACCAAAGTCATGTGAACTTGATCCAATTCCAACATCACTGCTGTTTGAGTGCTTAGATTCAGTATTGGCTTCACTAACTGATGTTATTAATACCTCTCTCTCATCCGGGGAATTCCCATCATTTTTCAAGACTGCCATTGTAAAGCCTCTGCTGAAGAAACCAACACTCGCCAATAACGATTTAAAGAACTACCGCCCAGTTTCTAATCTCCCATTCATATCAAAAATCTTAGAAAAGGTTGTTCTATCCCAGCATGTATCTCATCTGAATTCAAACAGTCTTTTTCAGCAATGTACAATCTGCATATCGCCCTTGCCACAGTGCTGAAACTAATCTTCTTAAAGTAGTTAATGACATTCTCTCTGCTTTGGATAGCGGAAAGATTACAGTCCTCACCCTCCTTGATTTGTCTGCAGCATTTGACACAATAGACCATGATATATTACTTCACCGTCTCCAGCATGTATTTGGCATTCATGATACAGCCTTACTGTGGTTCAAGACCTATTTGGTCAACAGGACACAAATTGTGTCTGCATGGAAAACACTCCAGCCCAGTTGTGGTGTTCCACTTGGACCTGTTCTCTTCATTCTTTACACTCAGCCGTTCTCAAGTGTCATAGATCATCATCCAGTGCCTCACCAATTGTATGCTGATGACACCCAAATATACAAATCTAGCCACCCAACTGAAGTTGATGCTACCATCCAAGGTGTCGAGAGGTGCATTTCTGATGTCAGATCATGGATGACATGTCGCAGATGAATGATGATAAAACTGAGGCCACTGTGATCACAATACAAAGACTTTCTCATTTACATCCTGTACCTCAGACAATAAATATCAGCAATACCAACATTAAATATAATACAATCAGTACGAAACCTAGGAGTTACTCTGGACAGTACTCTCACATTACACCAACATGTCATGAACATATGGAAGGCTGCATATCTTGAGCTGGGACATATCAGTTCCATTCGCAAATATCTTTCAGTTGATGCCACCAAAACAATGTTGTGTTCATTAGTACTTTCAAGACTGGACTATTGTAGTTCAATTTTGTCTAGTTCATCTCAATATTTACTCCAGAAACTTCAGAAAGTTCAAAACACAGCTGCTCGGATCATACTTAGAGTACCACGATCAGAGCACACCTGCCCGCTGCTCTGTACCCTACACTGGCTATGCAATCGATCCAGAATCAAGCACAAAATTTGTTCTCTGTGCTACGTTTCACTGACGGACTCCAGTCCAACATAGCTATCCGACCTCACCCACGTGTACACACCAGCAAGATACTTACAATCCTCTTCTGACAATCGTATACTCATTATTCCCACTATGAAAACAAAGTCATATGGACAGGGTTCTTTTGCATACCAGCGCCCAGCAACGTGGAATGAATTGCCCACTGAACTTAGACACAAAGACACAGTGATCCCATTCAAGAGATCTCTTAAAACTCACTTATTTCGACTGCAAGAACAAACTTAAAGACATAATGTTTCCTACCTTAAATATTTTCAGCCTTTTTTTAATGTTTACTAATTTCATGGTGTTTGTTTTTGTAATCATATCATTATATATCTTTTTATGTTATAGGTGTTGTCTAATGTTGTAAAGCGTTTAGAGCTTCTAAAGATTAGGCGCTATACAAAGTCCATATTATTATTATTATTATTATTATTATTATTATTATTATTATTTATAGTGACCTCTTTCAAAAGAGTGTATTATTTAACCTTTCAGTCTCAAGATGGTAAGACTTCTTGTGTCAGCGGTGTGTCATATCAAGGAGAGTATGGATATGTAGATTATAGATGTATAGAGTGAATTGAAAAACTGGGAGAGATAGGCTTTTATGTTGATCTGAACCCAAACTTGTATCCTGAATTGTAAAGATTTCGCACACTGAAACAAACGTTTGCCAACAAGACTATAGTCAAAAGATAATTTAAGAGGCCCCATTGTATAACTCAGTCCTTTGTTCAAATCTGTCTTCTTCAGGGCAGCTATGTTCTATGTGTCAATAAGGTCTGTACCATGAGCACCAAGAATTGGGAAGTTTTATTGGATCTCTTGAGTATTACATCGCCAAGGGAAAGATTATATTCAAACAGGGACTCTAGAAGAATGTCAATACATTCTTGGAAGCAATGAAGGTTGTCATCTGCAGGGAGATAAGCACTAAAATGCGAAAAGCGGACTTAAAAAATGTCAATCTAAGTTACCACAGCCTAGCTGTTTGAGATAATATGCAAGAATTTTCTTGTACTGTACTGACACTCCTTTTGCGCCCTTATGTATTAAAAATCATACTCACTATTATCTACTTTAGTCTCACACAAACAATTCAAATAGACAGTTTTAGTGTAGCATTTTGCCAGGAGTGCACAAGGAATGTACTCATCGAATAAAACTGACTGCGTGTTTCAGGAAAGGCACAAAACTCCCTGTGCTGTACGGAGAAAGCAATTGTCATGCATTTATTGATGGGTGTGGGGACTATGAAGAACCACATAATTTTCAAGATCGACCAACTACTTCCCGCTTGTTTCACTGTTCAAGTTTGACACACACTTCGCCCGAGACCATTATCCTACCAACACCAAGTGTTCAGACAACCGTGCCATCTGAAACACGTACAGTGCCAATGATCAGTTCAGTTCCAGTGACGCAGATTCCATTCGACAATAGTTCCACTAATCTTACTTCAGAAACGTCAGCAAGCCAAGATAGCGGCAGCCCCGATCAGAGACTCGTCGCCAGTCATAATGATTAAAATAGTACTATTTGTATGGCAACCCCATTAAATATTATATATACTGATCCGACTGCGTCGGTGTTGACCATTTAGGGTTTAGCCTTCTCGTTTAGGTACTGTTACTCATAATCCTATAGACAGTTTTTCATAGAGTGCAAATTATCCTACACGTCACCGCCATTTCTTCCTGAACAAAACTAAGTACCAAAAACATAAATCGTATGCTGAGCCAAGAATGTATCCATATATTCCCTCCACCACTCCCACCAACTCAGAATTGCTTATCTTCACATATCCATCAACTAGGTCCTACTAGCCACAACCGCAAAGCAGCTCTCAGACATTTTGTTTGGGATGCGGCGGCCTTCGTTCATCTCGCACAATGGAAGGCGTGCACTGTTTGATTCAAGTGCACATATATTTCCTACAAAAGTTAGGTTTCTAGATCGTGTAGGCTTACCATCATTTCAACAACCTATTTCATAGATTTTAGGAGTTTGGCAGTGTGAGCACCATAGTGTCTCAGGTCATGTCGAACTAAATTTACAACTAGGATGCATTCGCTGGTCTCATTCATTCTGAATGTCGTCAAAGTTTAATATCATATATCGATCCTCAGTATCCAATTTTCGACTACGTACAAAGCCTAGATGTTTGAGATAATATTGAAGAATTTTATTGTACCGTACTGACACGATTGTGACCATATGTGTTAAAGTCATACGCACTATTATCTACTTTAGTCTGACACAACGCAATTAATTAAATTGACAGTTTTAGTGTATCATTTTATCTAGAGTGCACAAAGAATGATCTCACTGAATAATACCGACTTTGCTTTCTCTTATGGAAACGCACATCACTCCCGAGCTGTACGGAGAATACAAGTGTCATTGATGGGTGTGGAGAAAATAAAGCAGTGAGAAAATTCTAGCTCTGGCATTCGAGCCAGTGTAAGTCCACAAGACCGATCTTTCAGCCGATGTAGGGGCACGTTTAAGACGTGAGAACGGAGCGCAATGGTGGTATTGTGTTGAAAGAAAAGAATATTTATAAACTGAGGTCACGAATGGACGATACTTCGTGTCGAATACAAGTATTACAATGAGTTATGGATTAAAATTCGTTGTGTCACATACGGATCAGCTCTACGCGTAAAACAGGACATTAGTGAGTTCCAGTTTCACTGAGATGACAAATAAACTGAGCAATGGAAAAGAAAAATCAATAATTAGGACAGAAATTACTTTTTAATAACCTTATTATTTCATGACTGCTTTCATTGTCATTGAGACTGCATGCATTATTAGTGTCTTATATTTTTAAATGTTATATTATTTGTATACTTTGCTTTTTTCAGCTTATTTTTGGCTTCGTTCTTATAGTGGTTTGTTGTCCCCCCCGCTCCCCATCTCAACGTTTATTTCCTACAAAAGTTAGACTTCTAGATCGTGTAGGCTCATATTCACTTCAACATTCTATTTCTTAGATTTTCGGAGTTGGCAGTGAGCATCATGTTGTCCCAGGTCATGTCGAACTAAATTTACGAATAGGGTGCATTCGTTGGTCTCATTCATTATGTCTGTCGTACCAGTTTTATATAATATGTCGATCCCCAGTATCTAATTTTTGACTACGTACAAAGACGTCTTAGATCTCGATGGGCAGATACACTCGTTATAAATCTAATACACAGACCGACCGAGTTAGTGTGTGGTGTTCACACCATTGCTGTTCTCTCAAATACCATTTCATCAATGAGAAAATTTCCCAATTTAACAACTATCTTACTTGTACCTTCACATAGCTAGCTAAAAATTCTCAAATTATTCCCGCTCGTATAACCGTAGCAGTTTCAAACAGAATTTACATTCCAATAATCAATCTCAACTCCATCACTAAGGCATAAACTTGTCAAAAACGTATTGTCGTCTTCTGATGCACTTCATCCTCACGCCATATTTACCACTGCGGTTTATAATCATTCTGATTCCCATGTCATAGATCCGCAATGAAATTAGCCACAAGAAAGATTGGTTTTGGTTTAGTTTAAGTGTTATTTATATTTACAATGCTAAAGATATCAAATGTGGAGTTTGCCAGAAATTCTCAATAGAGCAAGCTTTATGAAAGTAAGGCTCTTTTGCTCTTCACTATCAAACACCTTCATTGTGTCAAAAAATGCGGCATAGACTTTTGATTCCAGGTTAGTGAAGTTAGCATTGCGTAAGATAAACTATGCCGTTTATGCAAGCCAGACTGTTTTGAAGCTCCGCTGCTGTGTATTTGAAACATTTAACATTTTTGTTTTGCGCTTTGTAATGAATCTAATATACACACATTTTTTAAATACTTTGTACAAAACGGCTGATAAAATTACAGCCTATAGTAGATAGAGACATTTTTACACTTCTTGTCCGCCTTTGTAGACTGTTACAATTATGCTTACCTTCAAGACAGATGGAAGATAAGTATTTAGTATCACACCGAATAGATTTGTAATAATTTCTATCAGTTGTTAGCTCGCGTATATGTTATGCTCGCACTGTATAGCATATTTCCCCATTGTTTCACCGAGCTTAAGTTGTATTATGAATGCTTCTATTTAGTGACATGTAATATTTTCAGTCAAAACAGACACTTTAAAATGGGTTCCTTTGTTCGTTGCAAGGGTAGGAAATGGAGTATTTTCTGGGGTGCATAGATTATTGATATATCTGACATTATGTTAGCTGCCTATTGTGCATTGGATGTTGTTTCAAATTTCAATCCCAAACAGCTTTTTAAGTTTTTGTTGTTTAATATAACAGAAGTTTCTAATATCTAACAGCATATTCAACTATGTTATTAAACACTCTATCTTCGTACGTATTGATAGCTTGCCCTTGATGTTATTTTACATTCTCCCTTGCCAATCTTCCATTGATTGTAGGTTACATACCTTAGTCACCTGTGTCTCCCATCTTCAATCCATCTCCTTCTAAACTATATAGCCCTTTCATGTGCTTCATGAATGTCCTTTGACCAATAAGGTTTTAGTTGAATACGGATTGTCTTTCAAGAAGTTTTTGTTAGAGTGGCTTTTTTTCAAAAGAGTTTATTATTTAACTCTTCTATTTGTTTTGGCATCAACTGGATTGAATATAATCATTTATGTAATCTTTCGTCAATCTCTAGTTGGTAAGCCTTCTTGTGTCAGCTGTGTGCCATTCGAAGGAGAGTATGGACATGTATCTCTTCCAGTCGCTAGGTATTTCAATTCTCTCTATATATTAGAAAGAACTGAAATACCTTGTGACGGGAAGAGATAGGCTTTTATTGTGATCTAGCCCCAAATTTGTATCCTGATTTGTTAAGACCTGGCACACTGAAACAAATGTTTGCCAACAAGAATATCGTCAAAAGATAGTTTAAAGTGTCCAATATGTGTAACTCTGTCCTTTGTTCAAATTTGTCTTCTTCAGAGCCACTAAGTTATTTGTGTCAATAAAGTTTGTACCATGAGCACCAAGAATGGAAAATTTCATCGTATCTCATGCGTATTACATCGCCAAGTGAAGCATTATACTCAAACAGGGACTCCAGAATGTCAATACATTCTTGGAAGAAATGAATGTTGTGATCTGCAGGAAGATAAGCACCAAAATACGAAATGCGGAGTTTTGCCTAAAAGAGTTATTCTCAGGTCAGTTAGCACGATTCGGTCGTTACCACAACCTAGTTATTTGAGATAATAGGAATGACTTTTCTTGTATCGTACTCCCAGCGCTTTTTTGACCTCCTGTATTTATAGGTTACTGTATTTGTATGGGAAAATATCAACGAGATTTTCGGATGGAGATACTGCACGACCTTGGGAGCGCTGTATATCCATCCGACAAAACGAGTTCATATTTTTCCATACAAATGCAGTAGCCTTTTTATTATATGCTCATTTTCTTATTCTACTAAAGACATTATTATGTAAACAAAAATACACTACACGAAACAAAGTAACTGAATATATGCTGTATACCATACTAAATACACAAGCGCAGATTCATCATTATACAACAACACTATTATTAGTGCGCACTTGACTCCGCCAGGATAAATTTGAACTTTGTCGTGTGCCAGACAGAACTTTCGAAAGAAAATGAAATTTTGGTCTACTTAAAATTGAAATTTGGAGTCATGTCGTGAATGAATGTGCAGTAGAGCAACTTTTCTATTTGATCTGGAATGAATAGATTTTGGTATTTTTGTCGTTTCTGTGAAATTTCGTGATTATGGACTGGATTTATGTACCAATTCTACATGAAGTTCATTGGATTTCATTGGAGATAGAGCAGCGTCTTGACATCGGCAAGTGTGTTTCTGTTTTGCCATTGAATGTTTGAAATCATAATGTGGGACAAATATGAAGTCATTCAATTTCAATTATCAAATAGACGATATGAAATCTAAAGTTTATTTCATTTTGAGTACAGTCAAGAGGATGTAATTGCACTTGGAATATAGTCGAAATTACTGTACGATTTCGAAATGCGTTATCAAGCTTGAGATCCCACGACATGGCTCATGTAATTCGGATTTACAGAACTAAGAAAGTACATTTTGAGGAAATTCAGAATGTAAAACTGTAAGTATAGTTTTGTAATTCTTATTAGCAGCTAAAGAAAACAGTTTATGCCTTGTAACTTGCATGTTATTTGTAGGTACCCACCTATTTTATGACATCTAGCGTCTATCGCGAAAATCCGAAACATTGTATCATAAAAGCTAACACGGAATGTAGCAAAGCAGATGGTATGTGGTAGTCCACGAAACAGCTATCTTTTAGTTCATTCAGAAACAAATTTAATCAACCAAACGTAAAGCGTATGCTTACACGACTGTATATGATTTGTTTACAAAGTAGTTCCTAACACACTATTGGGCACACGTATCCTGGACATGAGTGCAATATGGAGGTATGCAATATCGTAGAATATTGAAAGATTCTGACAATGTATATCTCATGCGCATTACATCGCCAAGGAAATCATTATATACAAACGGGGACTCCAGAATCTCAATACCTTCATGGAAGAAATGAAGGTTGTCATCCCAAGGAAGATAAGAACTAAAATGCGAAAACCGGTTTAAGATTTGTTTAATTCTTTGTTTAGTTAGCACGATTCCGTTCTTACCAAAGCCAAGTTGTTTGAGATAATATGCATGAATTGTTTTGTACCGTACTGACACCGCTTTTGCGACCTTATGTATTAAAAAGTCATACTCACTATTATCTACTTTAGTCTCACACAAACCCATCCAATTAACAGTTTTAGTGTAGCATTTTGCCAGCAGTGCACAAGCAATGTGCTCACCGAATAAAACTGTTTGCGTGTTTTAGAAAACGCACAAAACTACCCGTGCTGTACGGAGAAAGCAATAGTCATGCATTTATTGATGGGTGTCGGGACTTTTAAGAACCACATAATTTTCAAGATCGACCAGCTACTTGCCGCTTGTTTCACTGTCCAGTTTCGACACACACTTCGCCCGAGACAATTATCCTACCAACAGTGTCATCTGAAACACTTACAGTGCCAATGACCTGTTCAGTTCCAGTGACGCAGATTCCATTCGACTATAGTTCAATAATCTTGCGCCAGCAACACAAGCAAGCCAAGATAGCGTCAGCCCCTGTGAGAGACTCATCGCCAGTCATAATGATTCAAATGTACTCTTTTTATGGCAAAGCCATTAAATATTACATATACTGCTACAACTGCTTCGGTGCCAAGAACATTTGGGGTTTAGCCTTCTAATATAGTTAATATTACTCTTCATCCTATAGACAGTTTTTCATAGAGTGCCAATTATTCTATACATCACCGCCATTTCGACCTAAACAAATCTAAGTACCAACAATATAAATCGTCTGATTAGCCAACAATTTCTAAAAATATTCCCTCCACCATCCCCACCAACTAAGAATTGCTTATCTTCACATATGCATCAACTAGGCCCTACTAGCCAAAACCGCAAAGCAGGTCTCAGACATTTTGGTTGTGATGTGGTGGCATCTCGAACAATGGAAGGCGTGCACTGTTTGATTCAAGTGCACATATTTCCTACAAACGTTCGTTTTCTAGATCGTGAAGGCTTAAATTTACTTCAACATCCTGTTTCTCAGATTTCGCAGTTGGCAGTGAGCATCATAGTGTCACATATTATGTCGAAATAAATTTACGAATAGGATGCATTCGTTGGTCTCATGTCTGGTATGTCGTACCAGTTTGATATCATATATCGATCCTCAGTATCGAATTTTCCATTACGTACAAAAGCCTAAATGTTTGAGATAATATTCAAGAATTGGCTTGTACCGTACTAACACCGCTTTTGCGACCATATGTATTATAGTCATACTCACTGTTATCTACTCTAGTGGGTTCTAATTACAATGAGATGACAAAAAACTGAGGAATGGAAAAGAGAGTTCAATAATAGGACAGAAATTAATATTAAATAACCATATTATTTCATGACTGCTTTCATTGTCATTGAGAATGCATACAAAGTTAGTGTTATATGTCTGAAAATGTTATTTTTTAAAAAATATTTTGTACTTTGCGTTCTACAGTGGTTTGTTGTTCACCATCTCAACTTTCTGAACGTAGAGTGTTCTTGGCATAGTGTAGCTTGTATAACCGTCGTTTGAGGTTTACAATGATTTTTCGGAATGGCTTAACTTGTGTTTAGATATATCAGTAACTACTAGTAAATTAGTTGCACAGAGTGCGCAGGACATTATGACCATTCTGTTCCAAGTAAATAAATCCATTATCAGGCATTAGAATAAGAAAAAAACAAAACTAGGCAAAGTTCACAACTTGCTTGCTTGTGAGTGAACAGCACATTATCAACATACTAACAAATCACTACCACTCAATATCATATTTGCTTATGTTTCGCATATTATGAGTGACAACGACCATGATCTACAATGTAATATTCTTTGCCATCGATATTGTAGTCATCATAGTTATTTTTGTAGCTTGTTTCACCGTATAAATGTGAGTTTCTGACATGATAGTTACTTTACCTATCTGAAGCAGGTACTGGAACATCCCTTTTAATTGAACACTTTCATGTGTAATATCTTGAACGAAGGCTGGGTTTTTCTCAAATGAAATCTGCATTTTCTACAATTGCAAGCTTATCGGTAGGAATAGTTATCTTTACAATGATGTTTTCTTTATTTTTTTTTATTTTTTTTTTTGTTCAAACCAAATTTTTGAAGTGGTATTTGTGAAGAATTCTGTATGTTCTTATACGTCTGGGATAAATTTCATTTGTTTCGTGCGGTCATTCCTGCAAAGAAAGGTATACATTCTCATTATAAAATAGTCTTTTACACAAGTTATTCTAAGGCGTATGACTTAATTCTGCAAAAAATTTCGTGTATCAATTTCAGGGACATTTCTGTTTGGGCCAATGGTCCACTTGAAATTGCTCTGTCTCTCTGATCTGTCTGTCTCCCTTGAAGATGACAATACAACTCTTGCTTTTATTGACTTTTAAGATCCGTGCAGAAAAGTGGGATAACAAGCATTGATTGCAAAACTGGAAGGTATTGTAAGTTCACAGGGTGATATCATCAAGAAGAAATTGATCTTACGGTTAACATATCATACCCGGTAGGGAAGCTTAGAAAGTGCACCGTCTTGACGGACACCTTACCTGATTGGTACAGGCTCAAATTTAGTGCCATTAATAGTCACAGTTCTATAGATATCATACAATATCAAACCTCTTCATTATGTCCAAAAATACAGCATACACTTGATTCTAATTTCAGTTAGTCAAGATCGCTTTGTTTTACGCTAGATTATGCCGTTTATGGAACTCCCTTTTGTAAGCCCCGTTGCTGAGTATTATGAAATTTAACATTTTTGTTTTGTACTTTGCAACAAGTCTAATATACACACACATTTCAAATAGTTTGTTCAATACGGGAGGTAAAATTACAGCTCTGTATTTGTAAGGGTTATGTTTACACTTTTGTCCTTCTTGATAGATTGCTACAATTTTGCTGACTTTCCACTCAGATTGTACATATTAGTTCCGCGCCGAAAATATTTGTAATAATTTCTGTCAGTTTTAAACCCGTATCTTTTATGCTCGCACTCTATACCATATATCACTGGTGCTTCATCCCGCTTAAGTTGTATTATGGATGCTGCTATTTTTTAATGTAAAATTTGAAGTCTACACGGAGGCTTTCCGATCGGTTCTTTATTCGTTGAAGGGCTAAGGAATAGAATGTTTCTTTGGGGTGCATAGGTTTTGAAATATTTGGCCAATACTGTTAGCTACCTCTTGTGCGTTGGATGCTGTTTCTCTATCAAATTTCAGTTCGAAAGATCTTTTAGAGATTTTGTTGTTTACAATAACATTTTCAAAAGTGTCTAATATCTAACTGCTCCTTCATCTATATTATAAAACACGCTTTCGTCGTACTCATTAATGGCTTGCTCTTTATTTTTTTACATTCTCTCTTGGCATCCTTGCATTGTTTGTAGTTGTAATCCATCTCCTTCTGAACTATATATCACTGTCATCTGTTTCATGAGCATCCTTTGAACAATTAGGCTTTGCTTGCAAAGAGATTGTCTTTCTAGAGATATTAGTTTCAAGATGGCCGTTATCGCTTAACCGGCATGAAGCAGCCGTTCCGCTTTTTGTGCCGTTTTCATGATATATGTGCTTGTTGCCTGTCTTCGTCTGCTTTATTGTGTTCATCATGTATTGACTGTTCAGTTCCTATGTGTTTCTTCATGTCCTTGTTTTGGAAACGAGAACCATTAGACTTGTTCTCAGCTGTCTTGCTCCACTGTTACAACTTCCTTTGTTTTCGAATACGTGATACTCGCCAGTCAACCCGTTTATGATATGATGGACCCTCATTAATAGCTTTAAATGACCACTCCTTGGCTCTCCACACTACATTGTGGTCTAGACTAAACGAACTGGGACTATATTCATCATTACCTAAATGTAAACAAAAACGTTATTTCAAAGGAGGCCGGCGTAGAACAGGAAGAAGAATTCCAATTATCTCCTTTATGCCATTTCCGGCTCAACAATTTAAAAATTCGACCGTTAATTTAGATAACCTAATTAAAATCCCTATCGTCAACCTTTGTGTCAACTATCCAAGAGATTTAAATCTTCAATGCCCAATCAGCAGGACCACCGGAAAAGCACACATAAATAGTTAATTTTATCAACCACCAGAATATCGGCGTCTTTTTCCTGACAGAAACATGGTTATAAATATCAGTTGCGCGGATCTAACACCCACTGGTTACTCCATCAAGTCGTTCCCACGTAAATCTCGCGGAGGTGGAATTGCTGTCATTACAAAGAACTCCATGATCAAACGTCTTAACCACACCACAACATTCATTTGCGAACACACATTGTTTGAATTAGTCCAAACCACACTTACATTGGAGCAAAGGTCAGTCCAATTTTGCTATCTATACCGCCCTCCTCCTAGTAGAAAAGACAAGCTGACTGAATCCCTCTTTTTGGAGCAGTTTCCGAATCTCCTGGAGAATGGAAATTCGATAGGAGGCAACCTGATTATTCTTGGGAATTTCAGCTTTCACTTTGACTGTACCGGAAACCCAAACACATCAAAAGTCATAGATTCCATTATTGTTTTCACCCTCTAACAGCCAGTTAACTATTTATGTGCGCTTTTCCCATAAACATGGCCACATTTAAGACTGGATTCTTCATAGACCTGATGATAACATTCTACGGTCCTCCCTGGTATCTCATGAACTTGCATCAGATCACCTCTGCATTACTTGCCATCTTGACGTATCAGTCCCTAACCCTCCACCTTTATCTGCTACTAAGAGAAACCTCCGTATGATAAATAGAACCAAACCAATGCATGACATCCAAGCAAACCTATCAACTTGCTTACCTCCTACAGCAGAACAATTCGATAACTGCCTGCGTTCATTGCTCAACAAACATGCCCCAGCTACCAAGTGCAGAGTATCAATTCAAAATTATTATCCATGGTATAACAGTGTTCGGGACCAGCATCGCACTGCTAAAAGAGACCGCCGTAAAGCTGAGAGGCTTTGGCTTTCCACCAGACTCACTATTCTTAATAAAATCTATGAAGCCGCTAAGAAGAATGTCACAAATATAGTCCATGCAGCGAAATCAACCCACTACACTACTAAGATCTTGGAAAGTTTCAGCTGCAAAGAGCTCTTCGAAATTATTAACAAGCTAATGTCAAAGGACAAAGGTACACAACTTCCAACTAGCTTCTCTCCAGTCGACCTTCCGGACATGTTTGCAAATTTCTTCCGTGACAAAGTACAAACCATTGGAGATAATATTGACACCACAATATTAATTGACTCGTCGTCACCATACAGTTGGGATACAGAGTTTGAGCGGCAACCATTAGCAGCATTTGAACCTGTCGCTATGGATTTCGTACGTACAATCCTGATGAAGAGTTCACCAAAGTCATGTGAACTTGATCCAATTCCAACATCACTGCTGTTTGAGTGCTTAGATTCAGTATTGGCTTCACTAACTGATGTTATTAATACCTCTCTCTCATCCGGGGAATTCCCATCATTTTTCAAGACTGCCATTGTAAAGCCTCTGCTGAAGAAACCAACACTCGCCAATAACGATTTAAAGAACTACCGCCCAGTTTCTAATCTCCCATTCATATCAAAAATCTTAGAAAAGGTTGTTCTATCCCAGCATGTATCTCATCTGAATTCAAACAGTCTTTTTCAGCAATGTACAATCTGCATATCGCCCTTGCCACAGTGCTGAAACTAATCTTCTTAAAGTAGTTAATGACATTCTCTCTGCTTTGGATAGCGGAAAGATTACAGTCCTCACCCTCCTTGATTTGTCTGCAGCATTTGACACAATAGACCATGATATATTACTTCACCGTCTCCAGCATGTATTTGGCATTCATGATACAGCCTTACTGTGGTTCAAGACCTATTTGGTCAACAGGACACAAATTGTGTCTGCATGGAAAACACTCCAGCCCAGTTGTGGTGTTCCACTTGGACCTGTTCTCTTCATTCTTTACACTCAGCCGTTCTCAAGTGTCATAGATCATCATCCAGTGCCTCACCAATTGTATGCTGATGACACCCAAATATACAAATCTAGCCACCCAACTGAAGTTGATGCTACCATCCAAGGTGTCGAGAGGTGCATTTCTGATGTCAGATCATGGATGACATGTCGCAGATGAATGATGATAAAACTGAGGCCACTGTGATCACAATACAAAGACTTTCTCATTTACATCCTGTACCTCAGACAATAAATATCAGCAATACCAACATTAAATATAATACAATCAGTACGAAACCTAGGAGTTACTCTGGACAGTACTCTCACATTACACCAACATGTCATGAACATATGGAAGGCTGCATATCTTGAGCTGGGACATATCAGTTCCATTCGCAAATATCTTTCAGTTGATGCCACCAAAACAATGTTGTGTTCATTAGTACTTTCAAGACTGGACTATTGTAGTTCAATTTTGTCTAGTTCATCTCAATATTTACTCCAGAAACTTCAGAAAGTTCAAAACACAGCTGCTCGGATCATACTTAGAGTACCACGATCAGAGCACACCTGCCCGCTGCTCTGTACCCTACACTGGCTATGCAATCGATCCAGAATCAAGCACAAAATTTGTTCTCTGTGCTACGTTTCACTGACGGACTCCAGTCCAACATAGCTATCCGACCTCACCCACGTGTACACACCAGCAAGATACTTACAATCCTCTTCTGACAATCGTATACTCATTATTCCCACTATGAAAACAAAGTCATATGGACAGGGTTCTTTTGCATACCAGCGCCCAGCAACGTGGAATGAATTGCCCACTGAACTTAGACACAAAGACACAGTGATCCCATTCAAGAGATCTCTTAAAACTCACTTATTTCGACTGCAAGAACAAACTTAAAGACATAATGTTTCCTACCTTAAATATTTTCAGCCTTTTTTTAATGTTTACTAATTTCATGGTGTTTGTTTTTGTAATCATATCATTATATATCTTTTTATGTTATAGGTGTTGTCTAATGTTGTAAAGCGTTTAGAGCTTCTAAAGATTAGGCGCTATACAAAGTCCATATTATTATTATTATTATTATTATTATTATTATTATTATTATTATTATTATTATTATTTATAGTGACCTCTTTCAAAAGAGTGTATTATTTAACCTTTCAGTCTCAAGATGGTAAGACTTCTTGTGTCAGCGGTGTGTCATATCAAGGAGAGTATGGATATGTAGATTATAGATGTATAGAGTGAATTGAAAAACTGGGAGAGATAGGCTTTTATGTTGATCTGAACCCAAACTTGTATCCTGAATTGTAAAGATTTCGCACACTGAAACAAACGTTTGCCAACAAGACTATAGTCAAAAGATAATTTAAGAGGCCCCATTGTATAACTCAGTCCTTTGTTCAATCTGTCTTCTTCAGGGCAGCTATGTTCTATGTGTCAATAAGGTCTGTACCATGAGCACCAAGAATTGGGAAGTTTTATTGGATCTCTTGAGTATTACATCGCCAAGGGAAAGATTATATTCAAACAGGGACTCTAGAAGAATGTCAATACATTCTTGGAAGCAATGAAGGTTGTCATCTGCAGGGAGATAAGCACTAAAATGCGAAAAGCGGACTTAAAAAATGTCAATCTAAGTTACCACAGCCTAGCTGTTTGAGATAATATGCAAGAATTTTCTTGTACTGTACTGACACTCCTTTTGCGCCCTTATGTATTAAAAATCATACTCACTATTATCTACTTTAGTCTCACACAAACAATTCAAATAGACAGTTTTAGTGTAGCATTTTGCCAGGAGTGCACAAGGAATGTACTCATCGAATAAAACTGACTGCGTGTTTCAGGAAAGGCACAAAACTCCCTGTGCTGTACGGAGAAAGCAATTGTCATGCATTTATTGATGGGTGTGGGGACTATGAAGAACCACATAATTTTCAAGATCGACCAACTACTTCCCGCTTGTTTCACTGTTCAAGTTTGACACACACTTCGCCCGAGACCATTATCCTACCAACACCAAGTGTTCAGACAACCGTGCCATCTGAAACACGTACAGTGCCAATGATCAGTTCAGTTCCAGTGACGCAGATTCCATTCGACAATAGTTCCACTAATCTTACTTCAGAAACGTCAGCAAGCCAAGATAGCGGCAGCCCCGATCAGAGACTCGTCGCCAGTCATAATGATTAAAATAGTACTATTTGTATGGCAACCCCATTAAATATTATATATACTGATCCGACTGCGTCGGTGTTGACCATTTAGGGTTTAGCCTTCTCGTTTAGGTACTGTTACTCATAATCCTATAGACAGTTTTTCATAGAGTGCAAATTATCCTACACGTCACCGCCATTTCTTCCTGAACAAAACTAAGTACCAAAAACATAAATCGTATGCTGAGCCAAGAATGTATCCATATATTCCCTCCACCACTCCCACCAACTCAGAATTGCTTATCTTCACATATCCATCAACTAGGTCCTACTAGCCACAACCGCAAAGCAGCTCTCAGACATTTTGTTTGGGATGCGGCGGCCTTCGTTCATCTCGCACAATGGAAGGCGTGCACTGTTTGATTCAAGTGCACATATATTTCCTACAAAAGTTAGGTTTCTAGATCGTGTAGGCTTACCATCATTTCAACAACCTATTTCATAGATTTTAGGAGTTTGGCAGTGTGAGCACCATAGTGTCTCAGGTCATGTCGAACTAAATTTACAACTAGGATGCATTCGCTGGTCTCATTCATTCTGAATGTCGTCAAAGTTTAATATCATATATCGATCCTCAGTATCCAATTTTCGACTACGTACAAAGCCTAGATGTTTGAGATAATATTGAAGAATTTTATTGTACCGTACTGACACGATTGTGACCATATGTGTTAAAGTCATACGCACTATTATCTACTTTAGTCTGACACAACGCAATTAATTAAATTGACAGTTTTAGTGTATCATTTTATCTAGAGTGCACAAAGAATGATCTCACTGAATAATACCGACTTTGCTTTCTCTTATGGAAACGCACATCACTCCCGAGCTGTACGGAGAATACAAGTGTCATTGATGGGTGTGGAGAAAATAAAGCAGTGAGAAAATTCTAGCTCTGGCATTCGAGCCAGTGTAAGTCCACAAGACCGATCTTTCAGCCGATGTAGGGGCACGTTTAAGACGTGAGAACGGAGCGCAATGGTGGTATTGTGTTGAAAGAAAAGAATATTTATAAACTGAGGTCACGAATGGACGATACTTCGTGTCGAATACAAGTATTACAATGAGTTATGGATTAAAATTCGTTGTGTCACATACGGATCAGCTCTACGCGTAAAACAGGACATTAGTGAGTTCCAGTTTCACTGAGATGACAAATAAACTGAGCAATGGAAAAGAAAAATCAATAATTAGGACAGAAATTACTTTTTAATAACCTTATTATTTCATGACTGCTTTCATTGTCATTGAGACTGCATGCATTATTAGTGTCTTATATTTTTAAATGTTATATTATTTGTATACTTTGCTTTTTTCAGCTTATTTTTGGCTTCGTTCTTATAGTGGTTTGTTGTCCCCCCCGCTCCCCATCTCAACGTTTATTTCCTACAAAAGTTAGACTTCTAGATCGTGTAGGCTCATATTCACTTCAACATTCTATTTCTTAGATTTTCGGAGTTGGCAGTGAGCATCATGTTGTCCCAGGTCATGTCGAACTAAATTTACGAATAGGGTGCATTCGTTGGTCTCATTCATTATGTCTGTCGTACCAGTTTTATATAATATGTCGATCCCCAGTATCTAATTTTCGACTACGTACAAAGACGTCTTAGATCTCGATGGGCAGATACACTCGTTATAAATCTAATACACAGACCGACCGAGTTAGTGTGTGGTGTTCACACCATTGCTGTTCTCTCAAATACCATTTCATCAATGAGAAAATTTCCCAATTTAACAACTATCTTACTTGTACCTTCACATAGCTAGCTAAAAATTCTCAAATTATTCCCGCTCGTATAACCGTAGCAGTTTCAAACAGAATTTACATTCCAATAATCAATCTCAACTCCATCACTAAGGCATAAACTTGTCAAAAACGTATTGTCGTCTTCTGATGCACTTCATCCTCACGCCATATTTACCACTGCGGTTTATAATCATTCTGATTCCCATGTCATAGATCCGCAATGAAATTAGCCACAAGAAAGATTGGTTTTGGTTTAGTTTAAGTGTTATTTATATTTACAATGCTAAAGATATCAAATGTGGAGTTTGCCAGAAATTCTCAATAGAGCAAGCTTTATGAAAGTAAGGCTCTTTTGCTCTTCACTATCAAACACCTTCATTGTGTCAAAAAATGCGGCATAGACTTTTGATTCCAGGTTAGTGAAGTTAGCATTGCGTAAGATAAACTATGCCGTTTATGCAAGCCAGACTGTTTTGAAGCTCCGCTGCTGTGTATTTGAAACATTTAACATTTTTGTTTTGCGCTTTGTAATGAATCTAATATACACACATTTTTTAAATACTTTGTACAAAACGGCTGATAAAATTACAGCCTATAGTAGATAGAGACATTTTTACACTTCTTGTCCGCCTTTGTAGACTGTTACAATTATGCTTACCTTCAAGACAGATGGAAGATAAGTATTTAGTATCACACCGAATAGATTTGTAATAATTTCTATCAGTTGTTAGCTCGCGTATATGTTATGCTCGCACTGTATAGCATATTTCCCCATTGTTTCACCGAGCTTAAGTTGTATTATGAATGCTTCTATTTAGTGACATGTAATATTTTCAGTCAAAACAGACACTTTAAAATGGGTTCCTTTGTTCGTTGCAAGGGTAGGAAATGGAGTATTTTCTGGGGTGCATAGATTATTGATATATCTGACATTATGTTAGCTGCCTATTGTGCATTGGATGTTGTTTCAAATTTCAATCCCAAACAGCTTTTTAAGTTTTTGTTGTTTAATATAACAGAAGTTTCTAATATCTAACAGCATATTCAACTATGTTATTAAACACTCTATCTTCGTACGTATTGATAGCTTGCCCTTGATGTTATTTTACATTCTCCCTTGCCAATCTTCCATTGATTGTAGGTTACATACCTTAGTCACCTGTGTCTCCCATCTTCAATTCATCTCCTTCTAAACTATATAGCCCTTTCATGTGCTTCATGAATGTCCTTTGACCAATAAGGTTTTAGTTGAATACGGATTGTCTTTCAAGAAGTTTTTGTTAGAGTGGCTTTTTTTCAAAAGAGTTTATTATTTAACTCTTCTATTTGTTTTGGCATCAACTGGATTGAATATAATCATTTATGTAATCTTTCGTCAATCTCTAGTTGGTAAGCCTTCTTGTGTCAGCTGTGTGCCATTCGAAGGAGAGTATGGACATGTATCTCTTCCAGTCGCTAGGTATTTCAATTCTCTCTATATATTAGAAAGAACTGAAATACCTTGTGACGGGAAGAGATAGGCTTTTATTGTGATCTAGCCCCAAATTTGTATCCTGATTTGTTAAGACCTGGCACACTGAAACAAATGTTTGCCAACAAGAATATCGTCAAAAGATAGTTTAAAGTGTCCAATATGTGTAACTCTGTCCTTTGTTCAAATTTGTCTTCTTCAGAGCCACTAAGTTATTTGTGTCAATAAAGTTTGTACCATGAGCACCAAGAATGGAAAATTTCATCGTATCTCATGCGTATTACATCGCCAAGTGAAGCATTATACTCAAACAGGGACTCCAGAATGTCAATACATTCTTGGAAGAAATGAATGTTGTGATCTGCAGGAAGATAAGCACCAAAATACGAAATGCGGAGTTTTGCCTAAAAGAGTTATTCTCAGGTCAGTTAGCACGATTCGGTCGTTACCACAACCTAGTTATTTGAGATAATAGGAATGACTTTTCTTGTATCGTACTCCCAGCGCTTTTTTGACCTCCTGTATTTATAGGTTACTGTATTTGTATGGGAAAATATCAACGAGATTTTCGGATGGAGATACTGCACGACCTTGGGAGCGCTGTATATCCATCCGACAAAACGAGTTCATATTTTTCCATACAAATGCAGTAGCCTTTTTATTATATGCTCATTTTCTTATTCTACTAAAGACATTATTATGTAAACAAAAATACACTACACGAAACAAAGTAACTGAATATATGCTGTATACCATACTAAATACACAAGCGCAGATTCATCATTATACAACAACACTATTATTAGTGCGCACTTGACTCCGCCAGGATAAATTTGAACTTTGTCGTGTGCCAGACAGAACTTTCGAAAGAAAATGAAATTTTGGTCTACTTAAAATTGAAATTTGGAGTCATGTCGTGAATGAATGTGCAGTAGAGCAACTTTTCTATTTGATCTGGAATGAATAGATTTTGGTATTTTTGTCGTTTCTGTGAAATTTCGTGATTATGGACTGGATTTATGTACCAATTCTACATGAAGTTCATTGGATTTCATTGGAGATAGAGCAGCGTCTTGACATCGGCAAGTGTGTTTCTGTTTTGCCATTGAATGTTTGAAATCATAATGTGGGACAAATATGAAGTCATTCAATTTCAATTATCAAATAGACGATATGAAATCTAAAGTTTATTTCATTTTGAGTACAGTCAAGAGGATGTAATTGCACTTGGAATATAGTCGAAATTACTGTACGATTTCGAAATGCGTTATCAAGCTTGAGATCCCACGACATGGCTCATGTAATTCGGATTTACAGAACTAAGAAAGTACATTTTGAGGAAATTCAGAATGTAAAACTGTAAGTATAGTTTTGTAATTCTTATTAGCAGCTAAAGAAAACAGTTTATGCCTTGTAACTTGCATGTTATTTGTAGGTACCCACCTATTTTATGACATCTAGCGTCTATCGCGAAAATCCGAAACATTGTATCATAAAAGCTAACACGGAATGTAGCAAAGCAGATGGTATGTGGTAGTCCACGAAACAGCTATCTTTTAGTTCATTCAGAAACAAATTTAATCAACCAAACGTAAAGCGTATGCTTACACGACTGTATATGATTTGTTTACAAAGTAGTTCCTAACACACTATTGGGCACACGTATCCTGGACATGAGTGCAATATGGAGGTATGCAATATCGTAGAATATTGAAAGATTCTGACAATGTATATCTCATGCGCATTACATCGCCAAGGAAATCATTATATACAAACGGGGACTCCAGAATCTCAATACCTTCATGGAAGAAATGAAGGTTGTCATCCCAAGGAAGATAAGAACTAAAATGCGAAAACCGGTTTAAGATTTGTTTAATTCTTTGTTTAGTTAGCACGATTCCGTTCTTACCAAAGCCAAGTTGTTTGAGATAATATGCATGAATTGTTTTGTACCGTACTGACACGGCTTTTGCGACCTTATGTATTAAAAAGTCATACTCACTATTATCTACTTTAGTCTCACACAAACCCATCCAATTAACAGTTTTAGTGTAGCATTTTGCCAGCAGTGCACAAGCAATGTGCTCACCGAATAAAACTGTTTGCGTGTTTTAGAAAACGCACAAAACTACCCGTGCTGTACGGAGAAAGCAATAGTCATGCATTTATTGATGGGTGTCGGGACTTTTAAGAACCACATAATTTTCAAGATCGACCAGCTACTTGCCGCTTGTTTCACTGTCCAGTTTCGACACACACTTCGCCCGAGACAATTATCCTACCAACAGTGTCATCTGAAACACTTACAGTGCCAATGACCTGTTCAGTTCCAGTGACGCAGATTCCATTCGACTATAGTTCAATAATCTTGCGCCAGCAACACAAGCAAGCCAAGATAGCGTCAGCCCCTGTGAGAGACTCATCGCCAGTCATAATGATTCAAATGTACTCTTTTTATGGCAAAGCCATTAAATATTACATATACTGCTACAACTGCTTCGGTGCCAAGAACATTTGGGGTTTAGCCTTCTAATATAGTTAATATTACTCTTCATCCTATAGACAGTTTTTCATAGAGTGCCAATTATTCTATACATCACCGCCATTTCGACCTAAACAAATCTAAGTACCAACAATATAAATCGTCTGATTAGCCAACAATTTCTAAAAATATTCCCTCCACCATCCCCACCAACTAAGAATTGCTTATCTTCACATATGCATCAACTAGGCCCTACTAGCCAAAACCGCAAAGCAGGTCTCA